>OY757937.1:14739458-15196958 GCA_963585895.1 Sepioteuthis lessoniana
GGGCAATGGCAATGAAGAGGTAGTCTACATTCACCAAAGCTCCAGGACTTGAGCTTCATTATCAGATATAATTTATTATCATACCCAGAACACTAGTTCTATTCAACCAATAGATGGGATCCTAACAGGTGCTACCACTCTGGATCAGAGTGGACCTGTGTGGAGTAATGGAAATAAAGGGGTACTTCACATTCCTCAAAATTCCAGTATAAGCACTTCACCATGCAGGTTAGTGTTTTGTTTTCTAGAAGAGGATATGAAGTAAATGAACATGTTATGTAAAGATGATAGGAAATAATATTAGAAAATATTGGAATTGATAGAATTGAAATCTGAAGAATTGAGACAGTGGGGTAGCTCAAGATTTGGGGACCTAGGATGGGAAGGGCTTGGGTACCTAAGGGGCCATCCCCAACATTTAGAGAGATTTGTTATTGTATGATCTCAGTAAAATGCAGCAGCTTTTAGCGGCCAGGGATGGTGTTTTCAAATATCTGCTAGGCCTCTGATTTGAAGCTCTGTGTCAAACTAAGCAAAACTTAGTAGATTACTATACAATAGAAGAAAGTGTAAACATCTTCATTTTTCTCTTATTGTACAAAACCAATGATGTATCAAAAACATCAGAAAATGTAAAAAGGAATTCAAGTTGTATCTTTATTGTTTTTAGAATTAGTCTAAGGATTTGTGTCTGGTTGAACAAGTTAGGATATTTTTTATAGCAAATGAATAATATATTATTTCTAGTTATAAGATTGTGTATTAGCGGAGAAAATGTAATCAGTGAAATGTGTTAAAATTCTAGCAAGGGCTATTTATGTCCATTTTGTACTAATACTCTTTGAAAAGGCATGAATCCATTTTTCCTTGTATTCTGTTCTCTTGCCAAATATTTAGGTAAAATGTATTCAGTGCATTTCATTTACATTTAATGGCAAATGGTGTAAATGAATGAACACTTAAATAAACCACTTTCCCTCCCATAACTAACTTAACTTTTTGACAGTAAAAAAAAACAAAAACATTGTTAAGCTAGACTGGGGCTAGTCAGTATATTATCTACAATATAAAAATATTCAGGGCATCTTTTCCTTAATTCAAGGTTTTAATTAAAGTTTGCATATTACTTATAGGATACTAGGAGTAATTCTATTAAATTAATTGATGGTTAAGTTAGGTTATTTGCTTTAATGGTATATCAACCCTTGAGGGTCATTCAATGCTAAATCCTGTTTATACATATGATTTTTAAGAAGACTTCATAGGTACATTTTTTAAATGAACCTGAGATCATTTGTTTGTGTATTTTTAAATGGTTTCAAGTATTGTTATCTAATAATTCAATTCAACATTAATATTAATCATTTGTTTGCATGCAGTTAAATGGTTTCAAGTGATTAAACAGTATTCTTTGACCCATAGATGAGATTCTAACAAGCAGTACTGCTCCAGGTTAGAGTGGATCAGGAAATAATGGCAATGAAGGGATACTCCACATTCCCCAAAGCTCTAGGACTGGAGTCTCATCAACAGATGGTTTAGTGTCATATCAAGGATATTTATTAAAGGAGAGTCTTAATCCTCTGCAGAGATGCAGTCAGTATATGCTAAAGCCCCAGTCACTGGGCCATTAAGTTAATTGAAGAAACATGGATAATGAACTTTGAAATGATTAGAAACTTATAGAAAATGAAAAAAAGGCACATACAATATTTTAATGATTAACTGATATAAAACAGCAAAATAATGGATCATTGTTCTTTTTTTGCGAGGGAGGCTGCTAGGAGGTTTTATGATTTTATCGTTTAAAATGTACTGGTGATGGCCTGTTTCTGCTTTACTTACACTTAATACACAAATTACAAACAAGATATGATTAGCTTAAATATATACACTTATTCATTTGTTTTAATTGATAACAGAAGCAAATTCAAAACATTAGTAGCATCAGTGGTGAAAATAGAACTATTTCATATTGAAAAGTAACATGAAAGATATAAATTTTTGTATGTTTTCAAAAGTGCTAAATCCACATTGTTTGAAATTGGTTCATAGCAAAGACGATTTAATCCTGCAAAAAAATTTGTTTAAGGGTTACTCAAAATGACATCAAATCAAATTGACTTCTACAGGCCTGAATGGAGGTACATCATCAAATTTTTGATGGGTGAGAAGTGGAAACCATGTGAAATTTATAGAAGAATATGTAATGTATATAGAGAAGCATGTTTTAGTAAATGAAATGCTTATAAAAGGTCTAAAAGAAGAAGGTGATGCTGACAGTATTCTGGGATATGAAAGAACCCATTACTATTAATTTCCTTGAAAAAAGTGCAACTGTCCAACTTCCAATTCTTCAGATAAAATTCATCTTATTCATAAAATGGCTTTTGTTCATTGGTATGCTTAGTGTAATGCTGATCCTTATAGGAATTGAAATAGGCAACTCGAGTTTAAATCCTGGATGAGATGGTCTGTGCTTCACTTTGCACTAATGATTTTGGAAAAGGCATGAATCCATCTCTTCCTCTATCAGCTATAGGTAGATTTTTTTAATGACGTTCTTGACCTTCACGGGTTATTAAATGCCAAAGCCACCCTTGCAGAAGAACAGTAGTGATACTATTTAACCCATAGCTAAGGGAATAAGGGGGTTCATAGCATATCTAGAGTTTGAACTCACAACAGTCTAGCACATTAACCATTATGCTACAGGGACTACCCCTATGGGTAAATAAGAGAGTGGACTGAGTTTTTTAACTTTGGTAAGGCAACCAGTTAAGGAGAAAGAAAACTGAATTGAAACCAGCTTTATTCTGCTTAAAAATTGACCTTGTGTCAAATCCTAATTAGAGTGGAGGGGTTGGGTAAATACATATAATAATACATTGGCTCTAAAAACATTGATATTGCAACTAAGTATAAAGTTTAAACATTATAAGTGTGTACAAATTAGATAGGAATACTTGAAACCATATAATTGTGTGCAAATTATTTGTTTTAAGAATCGTTACTTGAAGCTATGATTGTTAATATCATTAAATAATATAATTAAATAGACATAATTAATAGACATCATATAATTGCTCGAAGAAAAAACAACAACTTTGGCATTAAATAACCCAACATGTGTTGACATATAGTAAAACCAACCAACCAACCAACCAACCAACCAACTTTCTTATTGGGTCTCCATTGCGGGCATACAATGGAAACACAGCAGGAAAGTTGTTTAGAAAATTTATAAAATATTTTACAAAAATTTCTTTAATGTCTTTAACATTAACAAATCCTATCACCAATGCAGTTGGATTAAATATATAAAAGTATACTTTTCTCTACCTTTTACTCTCTAATAAATTTTGTGCAGGGAGAGGATGCTCATAATATTTAATTTTCAAGCACAGGAATAATAAACATAAAGATGGTTTATCTTTAATACACAACTGTTAATATAGGTACCAGTAGTGTAATGGTTATCATCGTAGGAAATAGATATGGTGACCTGAGTTCAAATCCTGGAGGAATCTGTTTGCATTTCACATGATTCTAATACCATTGGGAAAGGTATGAATCCAATTATTTTCCTTCCAGTTATGGGTAAAATAGTAAGGCAGACTGGGCTCTTTAGCCTTGGTATGGCAACCAGTCAAGAAGAAAGAAAATCTCTGGATTCAAATTCAAAATTCTATTAAACTCTGCATAAAAAATTGACTGTGTAGCATCCTGCTTGTGCAGCGAGGTTGATAAATACGTGCACACTAATAATACAGTCACTATATTCCAAACTGGGACTGTAACATATACTTAAAAAATTTCATTTTCTGATCATACTTCTGAATAATCCCTTTTGATAATGGTGAAGTAGTATAACAGATATTAGTAAAATTAAGTGAGCAGTAAAGAGAAATCCATTATTATGTTCTGTGTTACCATAACAACAGAATTTCTTATTCCTCAACTTTGCTTGACCTAGAAATGTCAAACTGTCTTATATATAAGTAGATAATAATTACATTTATTGATACAAGTTTAAGATTGTGAAGGTATTGTTTCTTTTAATCTCCGCTATAGTATAACAAGTTCAGAATTATCATCTTAACTTTGAAGAGTCTATTGTGCTGATTACTTATAAAGTTCAGTACACTTGTGTTCTTATAAAATCTATCAGATTTATGATGCATAAAAGATGAAAGTACTTGCAAACTGATTTTTCTTACTAACTAGCTAATGGGAAAAAGAAAATAAGTCAAGATATGTCATAATAAATGCAGGATTTGAACATTGTCTAAGATGACTGTTGGGATATCCCTGCCTTAAAATAATAAAAAAAAAGAATCCAAATATCACACTGTGTTTATTGTACTAGTATTATTGATAGGATCATTGATTTGATTGATTAATTTTAATGATATGTTAACCTGTCTAGGGTTATTTTATGCCTAGAATTTAAGGAGTCATATTCATTGTAGATTTATATTTACATTTTTTATGTAATTGTTTCTTAAGAGTTTTTCATACACAGTTATATGATATCAAGTATTCCTACCTAATATAAAAAAATTGGATACAGTTGTATGGTTTCAAGTATTCCAATCTAATACTAATAATTTATACATGATTATATAGTTTCAAGTAAATATTTCTACATAATAATCATTTGTTTGCATGCAATTATATGGTTTCAAGTAACAAATGATAATAATCCTTAGTAAACAATTATAACTTTAAGTAACTTCTTTTGATACAAATAATTTACGCACAGTTATATGATATCACATATTCCTATCTAAAACCAATAATTTTCAAACAGATCTATTTGACCCTTAGATGAAACCCAAACAGTTTTGTTTGAAAATTATTTGTATTGGATAGAATAATTGATATCATATAACTGTGAGCAAAAAATGTTAATATGAATATACAATGTACTCAATTTCTTAACCTTTAGGCATAAAATAACTCTAGATGAGTTGACATGCCATTAAAATCAATCAATCAATCATTTCTCATTTTTTTTATCTTCTTAGTGTTTCAACTAATTCTCAAGCCTTCTTCAGAGTAAATTATGCATCTGTGGTTGATCAGTTTTGTTTATCTAACCTAGTTGGGTTGTCATGGTGCCTTTCTGGAAAGTTGAACAATGGTAGTGATTTTCAACATGTGATTAATTCCAGAGTTATCTGGTTTCTTTTTAACAGGAAAGCGAAGAGACTTAACAAATTTGCTTCAGTAAAAGAATGTGTCAGCCTTTTCAATTTCTTTTATTGTGGTTCCTTCAAGACATGACACCCTCATTCATACTGACTAGGCTTGGCTTGTGCCAAGCCTGTGTCTTAACATCACATTTCAAGTTTGCTTAAAAGAGACCTGTGTCCACTTTTTTTTATATATCTTTCCGGTTTCCAGCAATGATACTTGATTTGCTCCTTGACAACATCTCTTGGAAGTACAGCTAACTGTGAATCAACTCTGGCATACGTTTGAGATACTCATGATTTTGCAAGTATATAAAATTTTTATCAATGACAAATTTTATAGCTTCATGTCTACTGTTATATAAGCTCGTAATTTCATGAGCGAGACTTTTTTAATTCATTAATTTTAATGACATGTCAACCCATCTAGGTTTATTTTATGCCTAGAGGTTAGTGAATCATGCTCATTCTATATCCATATTTACATTTTTTGTGCAGTTGTTTCTTTATAGATTTTTTTTCACACAATTCAATTGAATATGAATAATTTTTAAACAGATCTATTGGACTCATAGATAGGACCCTAACAGGTGCCACCACAACAGGTCAAAGTGGACCATGGAATAATGGCGATAAAGGAGTATTCCATGCTGCCAAGAGCTCATCATCAGATGTAGTTTAGTGTCATACCCAAGACACCCTTTTTTAGGAGGGTCTTATCCCTCTGCAGGAGATTTAGTCAGCATATTCTAAACTTCACTAACAGTTTTTTTTTCATTGTAGAGCAAATAAAAAATGATAGAAAATAAAAGAGGGGAGTTGGAGAATGCAGAAGCCGAAATGTTGTAAAGAAAAAAAAACAAACAATATATCAAGGGATAATCACTTCTTCCTCACTTAAATCGCTATCAACTAATATTTGTTTAGAATTTTTTCACAGAACTTTGTTCATTATATTATGATCATCCTGACTATGAATGACTTTTAGGTTTCTCTTTTCTCTAACTAGATGTAAATCAATTAGATATAATTATAAGAGATCACTTCAAATTGGTCAAATCAAAATATATACTCAAAGTCAAAAAATGAAGAGGCAAAAAAAAAAAGTTTTATCTGGCAGGTAAAACATTGTGTTTCTAGGCTTTTGAATCTTTTTGTATATATATTAGCTAATCAAACTTAATTTGTAAATTACCTTGTCTTTCACTTGATATACATACCAAAAATACACAGTAATCAATTAAGTCAGTCATAGTCTAAGTTAGTTCCTGTTGTAACTTGGTTTTTGAGTTTTAAGAAATTGGAAATACCAATTCTGCCATTGTGTAAGGAAAATGGAAATACCAGTTCCACCATTGCTATTTGTCAATAAAAAGGTATAAGAACTTTCTCAGAAGCTAACATCTGACTGGAGTCTTGTATTGAATTTATTCCAGTTTACCTTCCCAAGCAATTGTAACAGTTCCTATACATGTCATTTAATAAGCTTAGCCTAAGACCAGTGAGAATCAAACTCATTAGTACTGGTCTGCTAATCCAAATTTCTATGAATGTTGGTGACACTTTCATTTCTATACAGAAATACCAAGCAAGAAGGTTGGAAAGAGGAGTATGTATTTCTCCAACCCCTCTGCCATGGGCAGGTTGTGAAACACGGTTAATTTTTAAGTGAAATACAGCTGTTTTGAATTCAGTTTTCCTTCTAGATTGATTGTTTAATCAAGGCTAAAGAACCCATTTTGCCCTACTGTTTACTCAGAGCAGAGAGGAAAACAGATGGATTCATGCCTTTCTCTAAAAAGCTAACTTGATGAATGTTGGTAAGATAGCCACATGGCTTTACCAGTCTCTGGAGAGTCAGAGACAAAGAACAAAAGTAAATATCATTATTTTTAGGGATACATAGTATCCTTAAAAAGCCAACAAAAGTGAGGAAATTATACCAAATGATATCTCCCCCCCCCAATATATACAGTTAAATTTTTTCAAGAAGTAGCAAAGCACTTAATCAAAATTAGGTGAATGCTTACAAACAATATATTGCTACAAAGTTATATAACATTTCAGACTTTATTCTAAGAAAAAAAATCATCTTTTACGCAGTGACAGAAAAAGAGTATGATATATATATACATATATATATATATATATATATATATATATATATATATATATATATATATATATATATATAAATTATTTGGAAGGGTTTGTTGGTCTCTTTTCTATAGAAAGGCAATAGTTTAATATAGAACTACCAAATTTTCAATATATATATTTTAGGCCCGGGGAAAGGTCTTAAAGTAAAAAAAAAGTTAATGTTCCTCCTGGAGAAAACAGGTCTTTAACAATAATCAGTAGGAAGCCAAGTTGCTGCAAGACATAACTAATCATACAGAATTTAAATTTTCAAACTTCTAAAAAAAGAAAAAACTAGGGCCATATTTTTCTCACTAAAATAATTACTTAAACTTAAATAAAAATTACTAATTTAGTTTACAAGTAATTTTTAAAGCTTGTGATGTAAAATAATCCACAGCATTATTGCTTAGTTAAAAACTAATAATCCGCACAAAAAAACAAAAGTATGTAAATCAAAAAATCACCTAAGTACCACATACTTAAATATAGAAAAATATTTCTCTACAAAATTGTGAAATCTTTTATAGTAACAATTACCATCTAGGTAAATATTTAGTTGAGGACAAATATTGTAAAATAGTGTTTAAAAAAATGAAAGAAGGGATTTTTGATGTTTGTCAATATTTTTTAAATTTTTTATCCAGTACAGATATATATTTTGGTGAATTTAAGATATTCTAATATTAAGTCATTAAGTTCTTCCTAGGACTGATACTAATTTCTGTGCAATATTTTAGGGAAACTTATTAAAACCTCTTGTTAAGAAAGAAAAGAAAAACAAATAGGAAATATAAAGCTGTTTCTAAATATTAGTCAGGAAAATATAAAATCTGAACAACCAAAAATCTTTTAACTAATAAAATATTCTAAATAGATAAGTAACTAGTGAATTAAAAATTATCAAAGATAAACAGGGTTGGGGAGGACCAAAATCTGACACTAATTACTTTGATAGTCAATTAAGTACCCTGACTGAGTTTATTTAATGGCGAATGAGACTGTTGACTTAAATCCCCACCACCTAATTCCATTTTTAACAAAGAGATTTGTCTTCAGTGCAATATTGAAACAAGTTCATCTGTACACATTTGTGAAAATGGCTTTCTCAGTGGCCACAAAGGATAGTCATCATTTTATTAGTTGAAGTGTTTGTTCTTTAGCAAAAGATACACAGAATACAGTGGTTCTCAGGCTTCCATAAAAGAAAAATGTACTTGCAATATGAATATCTTAAGTGTGTCTGCTAACATGACTATAGGTGAAATTTTGTTGCAGATCTATTCTGATCTTGGTTGGGTCATCTTGGTAATTTTAAAAAGCACTATATGGGGCTTGTCTGAAAAGTTTATAGGTTGATACTTGGATAGAATGTGACCATATAAGGTATATTTTCAACAAAGTCTTCTTTGCAGTCCACACACTTCTTCCATTGGTGTTACAGTGGTTGGATTCTATAAGTCAAAAAAACTTCAACAGCAGATATAATGTGACCATATAAACTTTTCAAACGACCCTCATATTGTTAAATTGTCAGTAAAAAGGTGAAGTTTGTTTATTGCAATATTCTTGGAGGTCCTTTCTGTGCAGAAGTTAAAAGAAGAAATAGCAGTTATATCTTAAATGGTTAATTCTTTCCAGGAGAAGACGAGAAAAAGTGTGTTCTTGCAAATAATTGATTGATTGCTGTTCAATGGCATATCAACCTGTCTAGGTTTATTTTATGCTGAGAGATTAAGGAATTGCATTTATTGTACATCTATATTTACATTTTTTGTGTTGTTTCTTAAAAGTTTTTTTGCACAGTTATATGATAACAAGTATTCTTATCAAATACAAATAATTTGCATTCAGTTGTATGGTTTCAACTATTCCTATCTAATACTAATAATTATCTGGTTTCAAGTAATAATTTCTACTTAATGATAGTCATTTTTTGCACACAGTTACATGGTTTCAAGTAACTAATGATAATCCTTAGTAAAAAATTATAGTTTCAAGTGACTAAATATAAATAATTTTCATACACTTAAATTATTTCAAGTATTCCTATCTAACACTAATAATTTGATGATAATTTGTTAGTACACAGTTATTGTTTCATGTATACCTATTGAATATGAATAATTTTCAAATAGATCTATTTGACCTATAGATACGACCCTAACAGGTACTACCACTCCAGGTCAGTGTGGATCTGAGAATTATGGCAATGAAGCGGGTACTCTACACTCTCTAGAGCTTCAGAACTTGAGTCTCATCACCAGATAGAGTTTAGTTTCATGCCCAGGACACATTTTTGGTCTGAGAAAAAGTTAATAACCTTGCCTATGTACTATATAAAATATTAATCGACTGAGTGTTCAGTATGAGTTCTTATTTGTGAAATGAAATATTTGCACTCATCAAAAGGTTGCTTTAAACAGAAAGTAAGCTCATGATTTAGAAAATTTATATTATAAACAATTTCAAAAGAATAAGTGGTGTTTAATTGAGAAATTATAATGAACAAAATGAGTGCAAATGCAGAACCCATACAATCACTAAGTTGCAAACTGGATTTGAAATTGTTTTATTCATCAAGATGGAAAATTTTTAACTATCACAAAAAAAAGGAACTGAGAGGATGCAGACCACACAGTATTAAGTTGCAAACTAGATTTGAAATTACTTTATTTACTAAGTTAGATTTTTTATATACTATTTTGCTAAAAATCACCCCCAAAATTTATTAGAATGTGCAATCTTAGCTGTGTTATGGCAACAAATATAAAAATCAATTAATGATGAATACAGATTTATAATCAATTTTTTGAACTACTACCCATTCATTTCTATAAATTCATCAGTAGGTTTCCTTATCCAATAAAAATTGTGGAATTTACATAATCTCTTAAGATACACTAAAATAACAGTCATCAATCACAGTTATTCTGTATCTAAAAATACTTAAACTAAAAAGTTGCCATTGACAAAAATATTTTTAAGAATATTGGTAAAATTTGATTGATTGATACCATTTTTAAAAAAATAAATATGTGAAAATCTCAGATATCTGATTTAATGGGGAAGCTTGATAAAATAAAACTCACTTCCCAATATTTTATTCAAGTTCTCTTATAGATGTTTGGTGATCCCTTAAGAAAAAGTTAAAAAAAAAGAATATATATTTGCATTTCATATGATGCTGAAGGGCAATCAAATAGATTTGAATTACTGCCTACAATGAAGAATCAAAAATATTTTATGATTAAACTGAAATGTTGGCCTAATACTGTAGATATGTTGAATGTACATATTTACCCAACTCCTCTGCTATGGGCAGGACACAAGGTCAATTTTTTTAAAATGGAGTACAGCTGGTTTGGATTCATTGTTTTCCTTCTTATAGAATGGTTGCCTTACCAGGCTAAAAATACCAGTCTGCCCTACTATTTATCAATAACTGATAGGAGAAATAGATTCATGCCTTTTCCAAAGGCATTTGTTGAAAGGGGAATGCAAACAACCTTATCTAGGATTTGAACTCAAGTTGCTGGTTCCATTTCCTAGAATAATAACCATTAATTGTGCCTCCTAAATATCTTGAATGTATAGAGATAGTTTTCTTTGATGAGTTTCTGTAGCATTTTCTGTAAAATGAAACCTATTAGAGGCAATGTTGAAACCTTGAAGATACTGTCCACCCATTTATTATAACAGAATTATTAAATTTTTCATTCTTTCCTTTTTATCCATAAATCAGTACACCACTATCAATTCTTTTTTGTAAAAACTTGATTTCCTTTTAAACCAAACATATTAGAGATTTATTATTTTTAGTGGAATATTATATGATCAATACAGACATTTTTTGGTATTATTTATTACCAAATCCTAAAACAATGAGATTTTGTAACGAAAAATAAAATTACAATACTTCTGTAACCAAAAATAAAATTGCCAAAGTATATGTTAGGAGTTTTTGGATATATCGGGTGACATAAAAGTCACTTACCATTTTAAAAAATAAATAATTTTTTTATTCGTAATCAATTTTATTTGAGTGATATTATATTCCACTTTTAGTTCAACGTTATTTTCATGAGTCAAAAATAATTAAAAGAAAAATTTCTTTACCTTTTTCATTAAAAATTTGTTTGATTTTTAAAATAGTGACTTTTCTGACACCTTGCACTTTTGGTTGTAGAGATTTGTAATGAATCACACATAATAATATCTGTTTAGATTTTATAATGTTTCACAAGAAATAATAAAATCCTGGTATTTTAGGTTGAAAAAAAAAGTTAACCTTTTTTAAAAAAAATTGATATGGATGTTCTTTTTTATGGGCAATATTGTAATTCTTAATAATATCCATTTTGATTGTCAAATGTTCCACTAGAAATAAAAACAAATCTCAGTATCTTTGACTGAGAAGAAAACCTTTTATAAAATTTGGTTGAGGAATGCTTATTTATAAGTGATACTGTATATCCATCTAGGGTTTTATTTATGGGTGATACAGTATATATAAATTTTTATTTTTAGCGGCTTTATTCAGAATTTTTGGTGCCTTTTTTAGCTGATCTATTCTTCAGCTGTTAACTTTAATTCAGAATTCTCACAATTTAATAGTTGATCATCTATAAAATGTCTTTACAAAAAGCAACTAAAAAGAAACACAAGATAAAAAAAAAGAATATGTGAAACAAAAACTAGAAATACTTGAAACAAAACATTTTTAATTCTGATTAATCCAACTGCTTTGTGGGAAATGGTTTGTTATATTGGGTAGGTTAAACATTTGTTTTTTATTGGTTGGTGGAATTAGGAATGTTTGGTTTTAACTATCTTAATTAAAAAAAAAAAGATTATTTTTATAGTATTGTGAGTTATCATATTGATATGCATCTTAAAGAATAAATTACCAAAATTGGTGAAAAAAATAAATATTTTGGCATACTAATTTTTGTTATTTTATGAATACAACTAAAATGCAAAGATAGATTTGTGCCATTGAATAATGTTCCAAGATTAGGTAGATCTGTAAAAGTTGATACTAATCAAATGAAGACATTATTTTAGAAAATAATTAATATTCTATGATTATATATATATATATATATATATATATATATATATATATATATCATAAAATATTAAAAATGCTTAGACAATATGATAAAGATAATAAAAACACACAAAGACAAATGAATACATAATCTCTAAAAACTTAATCCAAATAGCTTTAAAATAAAGCTAAACCATTCTCAAAACATTACTTTGAAATAGAATAGACAGATTTGGGGGTGACACATAAACACCTAAATAAATGAACCAAGCAGTCATGGTTAATTCAAAACATACCCTGTCCACGCTTAACATATATCTCCTAAAGGGAGAACTCAATGCCAGGTCTCCACAATATAAAGGTCAGTTGAAGACACTTGGATGGCAGAATGTTTTCATTCAATGAATGGATATGCTATGTCACCAGTCCATATTTTATCACTTCTCTTATAGCATGTCAACTATTTTAAAAACTTTCTAAACATTTTTCACAAAACTTTTTCAATTGATGATGACCTTAGGTTGAAACTAGTTGGGAACAATCCAAAAATAAATAAAACAAAAGAAATATTCCCATTCGTCTAATCATTTTTGTTCCTCTTTATATATATATATATATATATATATATTGTTAAGGAGGTCACCAGAATTTTTAAAATCTGAAGGGTTAATTGTGCCTAATAGCGGTGTTAATATTTTGGTTATGTTTTTTGCAATATCATGGGGGACACATACCAGAGATTATTGGGTGTAAAGGGATGTTGTTTTTGTGTGTTTTAGGGCATCTGTAGATTATAGGGATAGTTGGGTGGTAATTTATTAATGTGGACTATATAGGATTTCTATGTTTTTATTGATGTAGATCGTATTTCATTGATATTTTTAAGGGAGGTAGGGGTGTAGATGTTTTGGTCGTTAAGTAGGTTCATTAGTCTTTTATGGTAATCTATGGTGTTTAAGATGGCAATACTTCCACCTTTGTCAGGGGATGTTATAATGATGTTTTTGTTTTTGGCTGGGTTTGTGAGGGCTGTTATGTATCTTCTTGGTAGATTTTGCGTGGGTGTGTGGTAGTTGAGGATGGATGTGATTAAGCCTTCTATGAATCCTCTGTTGAAATCTGAGTCAGTGTGTCTATGATATCAAGTAGTTCATGTTTTTTGCATAATCCTGTTGCAAATTTTAGTCTGAATTTTAGGGCTTCTGATTCATATTGATTCATATTGTTTTAAAGGTGTTATTGAAAGGTTTAGAATGAGATTGGTATATCCAATATCTCTCCACTTTCTGTTCCTGCATAGGGATAGTAATTTGTTTTTTAGTTTGGATATGTGTATGTTGTTTATGTGTGAAATATCCTTTCTCAATTTTTTGGCTGTCCTCTGTGTTGTATGTTTATTTATACATAGATCTTTCCCCAATTTTTTTGCTTCTTCAGAAGTAGAAACTTCTAGGAATGTCAGGTTCTTGATAGATGACTCCATGAAGGATGCAATGTAGTCTAGGAAGATATGTTGAGAGTATCTATGGAGTTTTGGCATGCTATTGAAGATGACTTTTTCTTGTAGGCAGTTTGTCAGAAAGTCCCTTTTGTTTTTAGTTGAGTGGGCTGACAGTAAGACTTTCTTGTATATATGAATTTTTTAAAAAGTTATCCATTTTGTGTGGTAGTATTGATGATTGTTTTTATGGTTTTCTTTTGTATCCTTAGAGAGTATGTGAGAAAAAATGAGTTGAATATGACAGAATGTACTGATAAAAGGTAAAATGGAAGAAAGATATGTTTGATGGTTTGTTTTTTTGCTAACACATTTCGACTTCAATTTTTTTTGAATGCAAAAGTGTTTTATCGAAATTATTTTAGTTTGAGAAATAATTATGATAGATAAATTTTAATTCAATAGGAAGTCTTCATCATGGCTTGAAGATTTTGCTATGGGAAAAAAATGGAGTAGTACTAGTCGTTTAAATTGTATCATTTTATAGGATGGAATTTTTTTGAAAAGTAAATGGTGTTTTGTTGTTTAAGAAACGGATTTGTGATTTTTTATTTCTTTGAATGTTTAGAGAAAGGGGAGCTAATCTTTAGTGTGAATTTTGAATTCTTTTACTATTATTTTTCCTATAGATGGTGAAATTTTGAAAAAACTTTGTCATTGTGGTACTGTGTTGTGGTGTGCTATGGAACATGTTTCAATTATTCTTCATTTATTTTTGTCATGAATGAAAGCAAATATTGCAGAATTCTAAAAATCAAAAGTTTGGTTAGTAAAAATGTTATGAGAAATTAAAGACTTTGTTGTGTTACCAGTTTTAAAGTTGTTTTTATGTTCATAGATTCTTTTGCTTAAATTTCTGTTTGTTTCTCCTATGTAAAATTTATTGCAATTTAGGCAGCAGATTTTGTAAAATAAAAAGGAACATTCTCATAGGTTTTTTTTTCCAGAGAGCCCTTTGAATCTGCTCCCCTAAATTTCTAAATGAAGAATTTGAACACATCAAAAACACTTTCTCCAAACTACATTACCCCAAATCTTATATATATATATATATATATATATATATATGTATATTTGGGTGGCATTGCTTCATTGATATATATTTGATTGAACATTATAGACATTTTTTGTTTATATATTTTTTTATTAATCCTTTCAAGTTGCTATATCAATCTTATGATATCTGGCAGGAATTGGTTAATAAACCTTCCATAGTTATTTCCCCAAGTACTTTCTACCTAACCTTGGGCTATCATCTGGAGGGGATGTACTAAGAAAGTGATGTAAGTTTTGTATGTACATTACTACTTTGTAAGAATGAGTGTTTATACTGGTGTATTGTGTAGTGTTTACTTTTTAAAATTTGTTTCTGTAAATAGCGTCAGTAGATAAAGACATTTAAGTACATTAGCACTGGATTCAATATTAATTCTATTAAGTTTGGGTTGTATATTTCTAATATGTAGTGCCTTGAGAATCTGTAATTTTGGCTTGTTATTTTGTTCTTCTAATATTGTGTTTTTGGTAAGAATTTTCCGAAATTCCATTGTCGGGCATGAATGTTTTTTCAGATGTTGGGCTATGGAACTGGTATCAGAAAGGCGCATAGTAAGTCTTCTCGATAGGGTGGTTGAGGTTAAACCAATGTATATATTGTTGTTTTCTGAGATACAATCTCCTAAAGGACATTTAAATTGATATATAATGTTAGTTTTTTGCAAAACTCCAATCAAGGGAGAGGAATTATTATTAATGACTAAGTTGGAGGTTTTAAATTTATTATAGTATATGATAAGTTTAATTTTCATTAGGATCAGTGGGGAGTATGTTTCTTTGAATCAATGTTTTTCAAATATTTTCATCTAATTTATAGTTGTAGTGCATTTGGTTGTGGTAAAAAAGTTTGATAAATGTTTGCTGACTGGGTGGAGTGTTACAGTGTTTATTTTGTTGGCTAACATTTTTAATTATATGTTTAATTTGTTCATCAACAATATAGTTAAGGAACCCATTATTGTGAGAGTTTGTTTGATGTTTTTTTATTTTTTTTATAAAATTTTGTTTTGGAGGAGGAGATTAGTTTTGCACAGGATATTAAGTTTTTAATGGTTGCTTTTTTATATCAGAAGGGCCATTCACTTTTAAAGTTGAGGGTACAGGAGTTGTTATTAGTGGTTTTTTTGTAAGTAGAGGTAGTGAAGTTATTATGATTGTTGTTAGTATCAATGAGAACATCTAAAAAGGAAATTTTATTGTTTTTTTTTTGTTCATAAGTAAAGTTAAGAACTGAATTTTTTTGGAAGGTGTCTTGTAGTATGTTGATTTCAATAATATCATTAGCAAGAATATCATCAACTTATATTGAAGGTTTTCTAATCTCATCAACGTATATCATCAACGTATATTGAAGGTTTTCTAATGCTATTAAATATTTTATTTTCAAGGTCAGACATGTAGAAATTACTGAAGATCAGGCCCAAGAGAGATCCCTTAGACACCCTGTCTGTTTGAATGTAAATATTACCAAGGTGGTGTGAAATGGAACTTCTGTAGTGCATGTAGGAGTATTTTTCAAAGTATATTAGGGTTGATTTTAAGGGGAGGGTGGGATGTGTTGTTATAGATATTATTTATAATAATATCAATGATTTCATTGACAGGTAGATTAGTGAATAGATTTTCTACATTAAGGGAAGCTAATATACTATCACTGGGTTTTAGCTGGTTAGTGGGATTCTAATTTAGTTTTTTAAATTTGGTGTGGTGATTGAGAACATTTTTGTTGTTTTGAATGGTAGTTTGTTTTATTAAGTACTACAAAAATGTTTTTGTCTCATTTTTCATGGTGATGTTGGGGTGATTGCATGATTCTTTAGCGGCATTTTTTAGTTGATGAGTTAGTAATGTATATATATATATATATATATATATATATATATATTGCTATATATATAGATAAAAGAGTGCTCAATATCAGTGATAGATTTGGTTGGTTGGTCAGTTGTTTGGGTTTTATGGCATATCAACCTTTGTAGGTTATTTAATGCCAAATCTATTTTTATACAAATAATCACTTCTATTTTCAGCAATTCAGGTTAGCATGAATACACAGTTTAATTATCAAAAACATTTCTATTTCAAGCTATTCAGTTTATTCAAACAATTCTAATTCAGCCAATTTATATTAGTATAAGTATAGATTTTGTTTACACACAGTTAGATGTCAAAACAGTTCTATATTAAAAAATTCAGTTTAGCGTAAGTACAGTTTCAATGTCAAAAACAGTTCCATTTCAAACAACTCAGTTTAGCATAAGCACACAGTTTAAATGTAAGTACACAGTTTGTCAATAACATTTATTTCAAGTTATTCAGTTTAGTCAAACATTTCTTATTCAAACTATTTAGTTTAGCATAAGTATACAGTTTAGTTCTATTTAACCCATAGATAGGGCCCTATTAGGTGCTACCATTCCGGGCCAGAGTGGAGCAATGCCAATGAAGGGGTACTCCACATTCCCCAAAGCCCCAGCATCACTGGAACCTCACCATCAGATTGTTTAGTGTCATATCCAGGACACTCTGCAGAGGTGCAGTCGGTGTATTCTACAGCCCCAGCCGACTAGGCAAACAATGATAGAGCATATTAAGTTAGGATTGTGTAGACACAGAGTCAACATCACTTGGTGACTGTCAGTTTCCCACCAATATGATCATCAGATGATGTCTTGGTTGACTCTATGTCCATGCTATCATATATATATATATACTCGAAATATCCAAAATGATAATATAATAATTTGGATCAGCTTATCTATATTAGTCACATTGATGTGTGACTTACATATGAGTTGGGGTGGAAAAAACCCTACTGATCTGTCTATTTGTAAATATTGAAACAAAATGTGATTAGTAATTAAAAGTGAATACTTTATAACAATGTAGAATGTAAAAGATTAATTCAGAAACAAACTACCATTAATTGTAGCAATGCCTTATCTCCACCCTGAGATGCTGAGTATATGATAGAATTGGAAGGGTGTCCTCTACTATGAGCTAATTTCAGAGAACCAAACTAACAATTCAAACAAGTACTGTTCCCAATTAGAATAATTGGAAGCAGAAGTCTGGAATTAATCAATTAAGAGAAAGGATATATCCTTCTATCAGGATGGTCAGTTTCATTATTGATCAGGCAAAAGTTTTGACTGATGGGCTGAATTTTTATCTATCTTTCATATTTACCAGATATGACATCTATGCATAGCCATTTATTCTGGTCTTTACACTATACTCTTAATGAAAAAAAATTTAATTTCCTGGAAGATTGCAAAAGGCATATCAATCAGTTGAGAGAGAGAGAGAGAGCCTTTTACGAGGATGGAATTATGAAATGGCTTGAAAGATGGTAGAAGATAATAGAAAAGAAAATATGTTCAAGAAAATTCAAGTTGAAAATTTTTTAAAAAGTATCTTTTGATTTTACTAAATATCATCATCATCATCATCATCATATCGTGCTGGCAGCACGGATATCCCTGACCCTCTCTCGCCACTCCTCCCTATCGTTCATCGCCCTAGGCAGGTCTTCAGGACAACAACCTGTATCCTCACATAGCTGCTGAATGTACGTTCGTGCTGGTCGTCCTGCTTTTGCGCGGCCATGTGTGGGGATCCATAAGAGTACATCTCTTATGAGTTCATCTCTGCTTCTCCAGCAATGTCCTGCATGTCTGGTTCGTCTAACTTGAATAGTTTTCGTGATAGGGGGCAGGTGGCCGTACAGTTGGTGTCTTTAATACTTTACTAAATATACTAAACTTTTTATATAAGCCAATATAACATATTATATAACACATAGTTTGTTATAAGTAGAACATGTTGAATGAAATGCTGTGATGACAAGAAATAGGATTCATGAAGACCTGATAATTCCCAGCAAACATCTTTCATTGCCATGAAAAAGATAAAAGAAATATTAGAGAAATTGTTTTATCAGTAAAAATCAAGGATATATAATTCGAAAAGTAATAGAAGAAAATTTCCTTATTTCAATTAATTACAATGGAATATGAGCAACAAAAAACTCTTGTGGCAATATTTCATTGCTGCCTTTCAAGTATCACCGGCTAAAAAGCTCAACCCTACATTGTTTTGTTGTTATGGAATTTTTTTTCAGTCACAGGTTTTGCAAAAAGCAGAAAAAGATTCTGAGAAATTTAGATTTCTTTATTTACTCTTTAAATTTATCCTGGTGGGAGGAATGTGAGACTTCTTAATTTGGAATTTGCTGCTGCTCCCTCACTATCTGCTGTCTATGTTTTTCTAATGACCAGCCAAATGGACAAAGTGTAGCAGAATAATTACCACTGCTCTAGGTTACAACTTGTCTGCCTATATCTTGGTTGCTTCCTGAAAAGACCCCCCCCCCGCCACACACACACACCTCTTGTGTGGATCTCTTAACTAAAGTACTTTGAAAAATGATAACCTTGTCTACTGATATTTGACTGTACTAGGGTCAAAGATATCTGTTTATGATGAACATTAAAAAACTAACCCTTCCATCCCCATTGAGAACTACTTCTCTTTTTATTTTATCATCTATTAAAATCTGCTGACCTCTCTAACTTGTAAAGCTATCCTTTTGGTCCTACTATACGCACATCCATTTATATACATATTTGCCAACTATGCACATGCATATACATATACTACATTTATACACATACATACTCATATAGAAATGCTCACAATTACATGCATATGGATTATTGCACTTAAATATGTGCAACTACAGACAGAAGAGATTATAATGTCACACTCTGATATGCAATCCAGTTGTTTTATCTTTGGAAGAAAATGATTTATATATTCAAAAGAAATTTACCATAATGTTTTGAACATTGTTGTCTGGTTTGGTTTCTTAGTTTAATGGCATATCAACCTTTGTGGATTATTTAATATTAAAGCCATCCTTGTAGAAGAACAGCAGTGATACCCAGAGCTGGGGGATAAGGAGGTTCAATTCTTTTTCCAAGTGAAATTTAGGTTTAATAATGAAAGCTTTAACTAAACAATTTTCTACAGTACAGAATTACTGAAAAAAACCTTCAGCGAGGAAATTTTGTCATTATTTTTAGCGTGGAAATTTTGTAACTTGCGTGTGTGTGTTTGGTTGTTATCCCCTCGCTAAATGTAGTTGGAAAATAAAGGAGGATGAAGAAGTAAGAAGACACCGTAAGCTTTTATATGATGAAGGTTTTAATGTCAGCATGGAATAAAGGGTTTACGTTCATGCTACAAGCCTCGTAGGAAGAAGGGAAGGAAATATAGTAGTTATAGAGTTGAGAAAGCATTTTAGCAGCTTAATGCCTGAGCGAAGATGTACATTGTTAGGTTAAGGCATTATTGAATGTGTGAGTGGGATATGTTGACATAAGTGAAGCAAAAGTCGTGTTGCTAGTTAAGGACTGGAACGTTATAGTCACCATGAGTTTGTGGTTCTGGTTGTTTCGGGGAGAAGCGTGAATGTCTCCAGAAAATGTTGCCCAGAGATGAAGTAGCTAGGTGTTGGAGCGGAATTTTGCATTGTAGTCAACATAGCCAATACTGGAGGTGACTAAAAGTTGTTCCTGTGTGTGGTGTATTGAATTCATCTAATTCATATTCAACTGGGAACCCTTGGTCTAAGAGAATAGATGCAAGGGGTCCCTAAATTAGATGACTTTCCTCATGGTGGTGGTGCTGCTGCTGCTATTGAAGAGAGTGGACAGTCATTACGTCTGTCCTGGATGAAGAAGTTCTGAAGAAGAGAGAGTGTTTGGCGGTTTCCCCAATTTGTGCTGCCTGGAAAGATGATCCGAGCTGAATAGGATAAGTCATCCTGATTGGTTGAAAATATGCGTTGACCCTAATGGTCAAATTAAATTACGCGCCAAACAAAAATATGAAATTCTTTCTGCTACAAACCCCAACTATTGTTTATTTATATATAAAACACTATGTCTTGTGTTACCATACCAGAATTTCTTATTACTTATGAGAGAGAAAGGATTATTAATAAATTGCAAAAATTTTCAGCTTCAAGTAGAATTTTAACCAAAGTTTAATACTAATACAACAAATACAAAAATCAGTTAAATCTTATTTCCGTATTCATTTGATTTTAAGGAGTTATAGTCATAGGAAATGGAATTGGCAAGGTGAGTTCAAATCCTAGACAAGACTGTTTTACTTTGTGCTAATGCCCTAGAGAAAGACATGAATCCATCCCTTTCCACAAACTAAGGGTAAATAGTAGGGCAGACTGAACTCTTTAGCCTTCGTAAGGCCACCAATCAAGGAGAATACAAACTAGCTGTATTCTGCTTAAGAATAGAGCATGTGTCACATTTTGCTTGTGGTGAAGGTGCTGAGTAAATAGATATTTATTTTTCTATTTGTTATGATAATATTATTATTTTTTTTAAAATCCAAATTTGGTCAATTTGAAGCTGTATATGTTGGATAAAATAATCATAATTTTATACATTTATCATTTTTTTTACTTTTATAAGATTATTATAATTTGATAGATATCACGAGGAAGGGCAACAGATATTACACTTAGATCCTACACAGAAGTACTGGAAGTAACACTTTGATTCTTAGTAGAGTGTGCAGATGTTACACTCTGATCCTAATCAGAAGTGCCAGGTAGAGACACTTTGTTCCTTGACAGAGTGTGTAGAGACTATGTTCTGATTCTTACTATTTTATTATTCTGATTACCCCAACAGGAAATTTTCTCATAAATTTAAATTCTATCATTGACTGAAGTGATATTCTTATTGAGGATCTGAATCTCTTTTTACAACTGTTTGTCATTGATGCATATCTTATTAGTTTAATACTATTATCTATTGATTTTTTAAAAATAATACAGAAACTGCCTTGCCTAGAAGTTAAATTAGTCAATGATATATTCGTGTTAAATCATCTTTATCTAGTATCACAAGTCAATAATTGTGTAATTTTCTTCATATATAGAATTAGAATAATCTGTCCCCATGGATTAAATGAAGGGTTTGGCTTGAAGTTCCATGTAGCTTCCTGAGTTCAACAAGAAATACCTGAAGAAGGCTAAAGGATGCATGGGCTGAAACATTGTGAATATGACAATAAACATGAAGACAATAGTCTGAATACTCTAAATGATAATAAAAAATATTCCTATTTAATAATAAAAATCCTTTGTTTGCACACAGTTATATGGTTTCAAGTATTCCTATCTAATAATAACAATTTTCAAAGAGATCTATCTGACCTATAGATTGAACCCTGGGAGTAATAACAATGAAGGGGTGACTCCACAGTTTTCAGAAGTCCAGAATTGGAGCTTCACATATGTAGTTTAGTGTCAAACCCAGGACATCTTTTTGTTTTACACCTCTGTAGGGATGCAGGTGGCATATTGTAGGCCCTATTGGCAGGGCATATAACTTTATAAAAGAATTATGATTTTTACACCTAAATCATAAATTGATTTTATAACTTTTACAATTTAAAAAAAGAGAAGTTTAAATCCAAGAGTAAAAACTAAAAGAAAAAATTTCTTGATCAACAACAAAATATTAAGAAAAGGTAGTCATTTATATTGTTTAAAACTAAGTAAATATTTCCAACTAATATCTGATTGCGTTGGGATTTACTAAGCTTAGTTTAGCACAAGGCCATAAGTAGGGGGGGGCGGTACTCAGTAAATTTTTTTATTCAATAATAATTGATCTTTAAGACTAGCTTGTTAATCATTATACTATGAAGTGCCCCGAAAAGGATTAGTGTTGTCAGTGCAATTAATAATATATGTAAGAAATATGTAAACTTGTTATGGAGCATAAGGTCCCAGATTTACCATATCAGTGAGAGTGCAATGGTTTCAGTTGTAGGTCTTGCAAATGGAGTTGCCAGGCACATGCCCAACTAGAGATGGAATACCTAGTTGATTCCTAGACTAGAGTATTGGTCTGCTTTGCTATTTTGTTGATAGAAGGAAGCAGGAAAAAAGATGGATTCCTGCTTTTTTTCAAAGGAAGTATGAAGTGAACATTATTGCCAGAATTTGAGCTCAGATCACTGACTCTATTTTCTGTGCCTTCAGCTGCTAGGACATCCACACCTCCATTGACTAGAGTATTGTTTGCAAAGATAATTATAATCTGTAAAATATATTAGATAATTCTGGTATACTACATTTGATGGCATATAAGCCCATTTCCTTTTTAAAAAGGGTCTTATATATGAACAATTTGTAATGCTAACTGAAATGCCATAGACTATGAGTATTTCTATCTGGACTAACTAAAAAATACTGTGATATTAAATATAAATGTGAAAGGAGGTTGTATACATCAAATATAGTAAATAATATCTTAATTCTGCAGCAGCATTCTTACTTAAGAAATTACAAGATTCATTTATTTATAGATTGTATATACAAAGCTGGCAATCATTATTGAGCAGTACTTTTTGTAGTGTCACATGTGTCTTGTAGAGAAGGGTGTTGGAGAATAAAAGACAATGAGATGAGGTAGTTCATATCAGAAAGGAGAAGTCAGACATGTGGTTACAAAATCACACTCATCGTAATTGCTGATGTTATAACTTTCCATCAACAGAAAGATGTGAACTTATATTTTCAAGTCAATCAAGGAAAGGTTCATTCTTTCATGAATTGTAGCCCACCCACAAAAGAAGCTAGTTTTGCTTATATCTGAAATTCAGGTCCTGACTTGTTCCTCTCTTGGCAACTAACTGACTGAACCTTTTCAAAAATCCCTTAATCTTGTGTCTGACTCCCTCTTGCATCTATAATAATTGTGACTGACTTTTGGTGTTGATTACAAATCAGGTGCAAGAATTGTTATTGGTAGGAAGGAGCCACAACATTATACTATATATACAATGAATCTGTGTAAGTATATATATGTATATATATATATATATATATATATATATATATTAAAGGTTCATTCTTTCATGAATTGTAGCCTATACCCAAAAGAACCCTGTTTTGGTTAGCTCTGGAATTTAGGTCATGACTTGTTCCTCTCCGAGCATCTAACTGACTGAACCTTTTCAAAAATCTCTCAGTCTTGTATCTAACTCCCTCTCACACCCACAACATTTGCGATTGACTTTTTGGTGTTGATTCAGGTACCAGAATTGTTATTGGTAGGTGGAATGTCACTCGTGCTTTGGCCCTTATTTTTGCTACTCTCCTATTATTCCACCCTCTGCCCAGTACCCTTAAGTGATGGTTATATTATTGGGTGAGCTTAGTAATTATAATTTTTTACAATCTTTGGTCAGTGTATAGAGCTCCTGTTGTTCACTCAGAATATACGACCCTGTTATATGTCCAAAATATGGAAGAAACTTCTTATATTCAGTACTTTAGCTAATAACAGTTTAGGCCAGAACTACACTAAGTGGTTCATATTTTGACAGGGTGAGTAAAAGCATAGAGGTCTAAAGTAAGTAAGTAAAGTTAGCGACCATAGTCGAGGGTGACCCGAAGGCTCCCTTTTCGATAGCTACTACACCAAGGTGTAGGGGAGGGCGCTACTCCATTCCCAGGATTGCTCCACTTTACCCTTGAACCGTACCTTATAATGCTGAGTGTTAAGCAAGGTGGTATCAAGTACCATTTTTAAAGTCTTTGGTATGACTCGACCTGGGATTGAACCCAGGTCTCCCGGGCCATTGGCGAACACTCTAACCGCTAAATCCTTTTATAACAGAACAAAAACTGCTGGATCATGTAGACAAGTTGCAAGATATCATACACCTAGCAATATGCTTGATTAACTGTGATGGCCATTAGTGATGTGTTGTTCACATATGATCCATTCAAAACATATGAGCCATTTAAATGAATGAATTGATCTGGTTGTGACTGATAATATCCAGATCTTTTTGGAATCATTATAATCATATTTTCATGAAAGAATACATCTAAAAACAATTACATTTTAAATGGATTATTTTATACTGATTTCTAAAATTATTTATACTGATTATATACTGATATTTATACTGATATATATACTGATTTATACTGATTTATTTGTACTGATTTCTAAAACATCCCTTTTTATAAGAAGTTATCATATGTCTTTAAAAAAATGATAATTTAAAAATAGGAATGAAAATATAGGTTTAAAAAAGAAAGAAAAATACAATGCTTGAAATTTTAATTTTTGTCCATATAACAGATTTTTAATGGACAGATTTACAATGAAATAACTAATGAAATATCCCATTCTGACTGAAGAGATCTGGTTCTTCTCCTGTTAAATCAGTTTCAGTATTGCTAGATATTTGTTAGTGTGGGTCTTTTTATATGATTCCGTGTTCCATTTATAATAACTTTTAAAAAACATTTAAAAAGATCAACAGCATGCATCATTGCATCCAATAAGACTAAGAAAATATTTCAGCAATATTTAATTTATTTATTTGGGGTTGAATGAAAATTAAGATTGGTTATTATAAATTTTGGTTATCAAGAAAAAGTTTGAGAAGCACTAGTTTAGGATTACATTATGTGCAGTCACTGAAATGGAACATAAGAACAAGTTTTCATATATACAAATATTCACTCTTGTATAAGCAGATGAAAACATCACACATACCCATTGCTACTGAATAGTGAGTCCAATCCTTGCCCTATACTTGTGGCCTTGTGCTAAATCTAAGGTATACTTACTTTTCAGGCTAGACAAGTAAACCATTACTAGTGAGTTGGAGTCATACAGTGTACTCCATGTATCAGATTTTAATGGCATACTAACCAATCTAGGGTTATTTTATGCCTGGAGGTTAGGGAATTGCGATGTCATGTATTCCTATGTAATACAAATAATTTGCACTCAGTTGTATGGTTTCAAGTATTCCTATCTAATACTAATAATTATATAATTTCAAGTAATTATTTCTATTTAATAACAGTATTTTTTTACACACAGTTCTATAGTAATTAATGATGATAGCCCTCAGTAAACAATTATAGATTGTGGTAATGATTCTAAATGCTTAATAATTTACAGTTATATGGCACCAAATATTCCTATCAAATATGAATAATTTTCAAACAGATCTATTTGACCAATAGAGGGGACATTAATAGGCACTACCACTCTAAGTCAGAGGAGTACTTCACATTTCCCAGAGTTCTAGAAGAGGAACCTCACCATCACATGCACTTTGATGTCATACACAGAGCACCTCTTTGTTAGGGAGAGCAGTCTCACCACTCTGTAGAGGATACAGTCAGTGTATTTTAAGCTCTGTTGACAGGGTGATAAAACTCGGCAAAACTTAGTAACTACATGTTTCTCCTCAATTATGAATGCACATAAGTATGTAAATATTTATGCATTCACACACACACACACACACACACACACACACACACACACACACACACACACACAACACACACACACACACACACACACACACACAAATATAAATATATACACATACACACATATGTACACACCCATATGTGAAGTAATGTATTAAGGTTGTTAAGGCATTCAAGGATAGTATCATTGCTCCTTTAGGCCAAGATTAGGTTTACTCCCCCACACCATAAAATGAAGCTGGGGCTATTATAGTTTGTAGGGGTGGGGTGCTGTTGTCCTCTTCAGAAAGGGTCCAGATTTACAAAGCAAAGAATTTAAAATCCCAAATGGAATGCATGTACAGTTAGCAAGGCATACAATTTTTTTTATGAAAGTGTTGAAACATCTATTAAATAAACAAAAGACACTTTTTTCCTGTTGTGGTGGAAGAAAGAGATTAGCAGTGAAAATATTTATCAAAGGAAAGAAGGAAGGAAAAATTAAGAAATAGCTTTAAAAAAACACAAATCTATACAAAAACAAAACAAAACAAAACAGGAAAAGAAGATAAAGTTGTGGGTTTTATTTCTTTTGTCTATCTTATTACTTATTAAACACTGACTGTTATCTATTCTGGGATGAAGGGTTTCTAACTGAAAGATTAAATATAATCACAGGGTAAGATTTTATTAAAACTTTCCTGAATTTAAATAATCAACACATCAAACAGTATCTCCATTCCCATTGGCATAACACACAAACCAGTCACATATTAATATGCATTCTCTCATAGTTTTGCAGTTTCTCACCTTATATCTAATACTACTAAACTAATGAATTTATCTCTTCTTCCTCCATTTAAAAGGGAACAACCAGACTAGGAAGATGACAACTCTAATTCAAAACCAAAGAGTAATGATCTCTAGCATAAAAGCACACAAGAGTTGTTCAAAAAGTTCAAAGCCTCAACTAGAAAGAAGAGCTACAGCTGAAGATTTTTATTATGGCAACACACTCCCCTTTCTTATAAAACTAGAAAAACTAATCCAGATTTTTGTCTTAATTTTTGTACAGATGAAGCCCATACAAAGGTGAGAGCTATGAGACAATTCTAAAATCTGGGTGAAGTTTAGAACTTTTTGAATTACCCTTGTAGTTAATGCAAGGTCCCTAACTGAAATATCTTACCAACGGCACAAGCCAAGGATGACAAGTACAGCAATACTCCTAGTCAAAAACCAGGATGTAACCCACATCTATGGGATTTGGGAGGGCTTTCTCTGTGTGAAGTGATATTATTGTAACAGTAAACCAAATTGACGACCTGAGTTCAAATCCTGGATGAGATTGACTGCACTTCTCTTTGCACTAATGCACTTGAGAAAGGCATGAATTCATCTCTTTTTCACCAAGCTATAGGTAATAGTAGAACAGAGTTTTTTACTCTTGGTAGAGCAACCAGTCTAAGTTTTTTTTTTCTTTGCTTAATGGCATATCAATCTTTGTGGGTTACTTAATACCAAAGCCATCCTTGTAGAAAAACAGCAGTGATACTATTTAACCCATAGTTAAGTGGGGGATAAGAGAGTTTGTGCCTTTCCCAAGAGTATTAGTTTGAAAGTGAATGTAATAGTGTGATTGGAATTCAAACTTACTTACTTACATTGAGGCTCCAGTCCAGCACTTTCGCCAGTCTAGGAGAAGGAAAACTATGAATTCAAAATAGCTGGACTTGGTTTCAAAATTGACTTTGTGTGGTATTCTGCTTATGAAGGAAGAGTTAGTTAAATACATTTTTACATATTGATAATTATACTTGCATGCATATATGTATATATGGGAGTATGTTGCATGTATATATTCTTTACTTAACTTAGATAGGCACAAGGTCACAACAATGAGGTAACCAGTGAGGATAAAGCAAGAAGATATATTAACTTACAGGTAACTTCATAGTTAAGAGATTGGTAAGAAAAAGTAGAGAAAGATAGTCCTGATAGAAATTTGATTTGATATTCTCAAAAATATTAAACATTAACTCTGTAGAAATCTTTTATTCCTGATAAATTTTAAGGAATTAGCACACTGAGAAGATGTTCACCTTATTTTTTTATTTAGCAGCAAATAAACTAATAAGAGATAAGATGCAAAACATTTTTAAATTAATAGCTGTAAGTTGTATTAACTGCCATTCAAGAAAATCGAAACTGCTAAATAAAAAACATATGTGAACATCCTCTAAGTTTACCAATTCCATAATTTTTAGTAGGGATAGTAGAAAACATTATTAAGCTGAACACATAGATATATCTGTGTAAAAAAAATGTGTCCTGAGCAGTTGATATATTTTAGCATGAATATAATGTGCAATATTTAAAAAGCATTATTCTCATAAATATGCAGAATAAGGATAATTGCCTTAGAAATATCCATAATATCAATGGTATCTCATTGTAAATATGTGTGTGTGTGTGTGTGTGTGTGTGTGTGTGTGTGTGTGTGTGTGTGTGTGTGAGTGTGTGTGTGTGTGTGTGTGAGAGAGACAGACAAACAGAGACAGAGAGAGACAGACAGCTTGTGAGTTATGTCTACCTATATATATATATATATATATGTATAATATTTTAATTAAAAAATATAAAAATTCTCTTCTTGTCAGAAGCAATATAAATAAACCTAAATGATATTCAAATACAAAACATTATTTTTCTTTCACCATCAGAAGAGGGTCATCATAGACCTAATTTTATAATGATACCAAAGAATTGAATATTTTCTTTTTCTTTTTAGATATAAACAATATATATATATATATATATATATATATATATATAGCTGTGAACATGGTTAAAACAACGCACTGTGTTTGTACCTTCACTTACACCTATACATACACACAATAATACGCAACTATAACCCACAAAAAAGTTTGATATATGTTTGTTGGCTGGATGGAGTAGTACACTGTTTATTTTGTTGGTTAACATTTTTGTCGTAACCAAATGCACTACAATTACAAATCCGATGAAAAAATCTTGAAAACATTGATTCACAAAAACATACTCCCCACTGATCCTAATAAAAAAATAAAACTCGTTATATATTATAATAAGTTTAAAACCTCGAATCTAGTCATTAGAAATAATTCCTCTCCCTCGATTGGAGTTTTGAAAAAAACCAACATTATATATAAATTTAAATGTCCTTTAGGAGATTGTATCTCTGATAATAATAATATATATGTTGGTTTAACCTCAACTACCCTGTCGAGGAGACTTACAATGCACCTTTCAGACACAAGTTCAATAGCTCAGCATTTAAAAAAACATTCATGCCCAACAACACAACAACGGAAAATTCTCACCGACAACACAACAATATTAGAACATCAAAATAATAAACAAAAACTTCAGATTCTCGAAGCATTACATATCAGAAACCTGCAGCCGACACTTAATAGAATTAATTTTCAAACCAGTGCTAATGTACTTAAATGTCTTTAGCTACTGGCACTAAATATAGAATCACATTCAAAAACAAACGCCAAAACCTTCAACGGCAAAGACGCCCTTACACAGTAGTAATATGCTAAAACAAAAGTTACATCACTTTTGTAGTAGATCCTCCCCTGATGATGGCCCAAAGTCGGGCAGAAAGTACTAGGGATACATGCAACTCTGGACAATACATAAATCAATTCCCCCAGAATACAATAAAAGCAATACGGGAATTCGAACGGATCCAAAAGAAAATATGTAGACATAAAATGTCTATTATGTTTAATGAAATTTGCATATATATATATATATATATATACGTCTGGTTTTGTCTATTTGTTTAATAGCATACTAACTCCTTAAGGGTTATTTAATGTTGAAACTTGATTCAGTTGTAAATGTTTGATTTTAATCATAACTATATCTTTAATGGTTTGGTTTATTTGTTTAATGGCATACAAGCTCTTTATGGGTTATTCATAACAGAAATTTGATTCATTTGTAAACATTTGATTGTAATCATAATTATATTTTCAATGTTTCATTTCATTTTTTAAAAATTGCACTTTTATTTGTTCATAATCATTTGTTGGTACATTTATATGATATCAAATATTCCTACCAAATACTTCTAATTTGCACACAGTTGCATGGTTTCAAGTATTTCTATCTAACATTAATAGTAAAAAGGTAGTAAAGTTGGTGACTGTAGTCGAGGGCGACCAGAAGGCTCCCTTTTCAATAGCTACTACATCGAGGTGTAGGGGAGGGTGCTACTCCTTTCCCAGGATAGCTCCACTTTACCCTTGATATGTACCTTATATCGCTGAGTGTTAAGCAAGGAGGTATCAAGTACCATTTTTAAAGTCTTTTGTATGACGTGACCTGGGATTGAACCCAAATCTCCTGGTCCATTGGCGAACACTCTACCCATTAGATCAAAGAGCTGGTTGTATCTAACATTAATAAATTTTTATACACAATTATGTAGTTTCAAGTAACTATCATTTAATAATAATTATTAGCATGAACGCAGTTAAATGTTTTTAAGTTTTTTTAAGTATTGCCGATGCATATAATTTGCAAGCAATTCGATGGTATTAAGTAACTAAAATAATAATCCTTAGTAAACAATTACAGCTTCATGTAACTATTTTGAATACAAATAATTTGCACACAGTTATATGGTATCAAGTATTTCTACCAAATACAAATAATTTTCAGACCCATTTGCACTATAGATGTGACCCTAACAGGTACTATCACACAGGGTCAGAGTGGTCCTGGATGAAATGGTAAAATAGGGGTGACTTCATACTCCCCAGAGCTCTGGAACCTCACCACTGGATGCAGGTTAGTGTCACAATCAGGACATCCCTTTTTTTTACACTCTGCAGGGAATACAGTGAGTGTATTTTAAGCTCTACCAACAGGGCAATGTGTGTTATGGAAGTCAGGGCCTATGAGAAAGAGGTGTACCAGGGTTCCAAAGGAAGCCCAGAAATTTTTCTATATATTCAAAGAGGATGGGAAGGCAATTGTGGGTTACTTTATATATATATATATATATATATATATATATATATAGAGAATTAATTTAAATCGCTAGTCGAAAATCTTCTACTAAAGTTTCACCTTAACAGATCATCAGGAAGTTTCGCCTAAACTATTCTAAGGAGAAATTGCTTTTGCCTTTATTCACCAAAAACCTCCACCTATCCTAAAATTTGCATATTAAAAAAAACAAAAAAAAACACATTTCCTAATTATATAGTAACCACGCTCTTTTGTGTTTACAACTATTCAACACCTCCGATCTTTTGTTTAGCATATTCTTACTTTTACAATCTGCTATTATCAATTTTTCCTCCATACAAAGATTACAGGTTCTATTACCTGCCCTATATTTGCGGCATTTCTTTATTATTTCCTATTTCATTATCGGATCTACTCCCATTTTTTCCTTAATCTCCCACACATAACTAGATAAGGCAGTGCTATATCTATATCTTTCGTGCGAAAAACTTGTTCTATGGTTATAGTACCTAGTTTTAAAATCCCCTTGGGTTGACCCAAAATATATCTTTTTATCTCTCTTATTATTCGAATCAGTATATACTTCTAGTTTATACACTACACACTCCTGCTTACACTTTCCCTCGAGAGGACACCTAACCTTATCCCTACAGTTGCATTTGTCAATCACCTTATGCTTCTTTGTACCTAATTTAGCTATATTACTCCTATTTATTATTCCATTAATGTTTGGCATGCAACTGTAACTTAATTTAATACAATTCTTATTAAATATCTTATATAAAATAATATATTAAATATTAAATATATATATATATATATATATATATATATATATATATATATATATATATATATCCAGTTAGTATCCAGAGACTTTGAGTTTGACATATTCATATATAGAACATATAAGAAACTTTATATTATTTCACAGTAGAGCTCGATGTAATATGTAGGCCATCTGAAGTGGGAAATAACTCATCGAAATAAATTTATAATGGCACAGTAGCTGTTTGTTGAGTTTTCTTCCTTTGCGTTACAAAGAAATATATATATATATATATATATATATATATATATATGTGTGTGTGTGTGTGTGTGTGTGTGTGTGATTTGTAAGCAAATAGTTTGTAGGTACCAGTATTTTTAAATGAGCCAGAGCTTATTTGTTTGCACACAGTTAAATTGTTTCAAGTATTGTTATATAACACTAACTTGTATGCAGCTGTTGGATTTCAAATTGCTAATCATAATAATCCCTAGTAAATGATTGAACAGTTCTATTTAACTCATAGCTGTGACCCTAACAGGTACTACCACTCTGGGTCAGAGTGAACCTGAGAGTAATGATCATGAAGAAGTACTCCACATTATCTAAATGCCTCATCATCAGATGTAGTTTAACATCATACCCAGGACACTAAATTGTTTCAAGCATTGCTATCTAACACTAATAATTTTATTCAACATTCATTTGTTTGCACATAGTTAAATGACTTCAAGTATTGCTAATACACATAATTTTATTTTGATATTAATCATTTATTTTCATACAGTTTAAATGGTTTCAAGTAGTTCAATCTCAGTGCAATTGACCCTCGGCCACTGCCTTCCAGCACCCTTAAAATAAGATAGGAAGGGTACTTGTTTGCCATAAGAGCAATTCGAAGACTACCATTGAGACAATCATATAGGTGCTAGGGGTTGACATGATCAGCTGACAGATCAGATCAGGTCACTCTGACTGCCTATCTAATCCTTTAAGAGCTTAAGTGGAATGTTGCAAGTCATGTGACCACTTCAGTTATTGAGTCCCAGACTGCTCAGCCACCAGGATCCCATCCTCAAACATTACAAGTCACCATCCATGGCCAACAAGTGGCCTCGTTAGTGGCGTTGTGGGAGGGGGGTACCTCTTTGTAGTGATGCAGTCAGTTTATTCTACAGCTGCAGCCAATACAGCATAATAAACTTTGTGCCACATCCTGATGAAATTTTTCTTAACTTCAAATTTAAATGAACACAGCCCTGAAAGAAATTTTATATTCTCTGATATATTTCATAGAGGCTCAGCCAAACATAGATCTTTATTCTTTCCACATTGCCAATAAAAAGAATAGATTCTATGGTATTGCCTCAGTTTATGATTAAAAAATCAAGAAAAATCTTTAGGCACATTATCATTCAAAGACCCAAAGAAACGAATCTCCAATATGTGTGTGTGAGTATGTGCTATGGTGTAGTTTATATTAATAGCATATCAACTCCTAATGGATTATTTAATGCCACAACTTGATTTGTGAATGTTTAATTTTAATCATGATTATATTTTTATTTATTTATTTTTTTTGCACTTTTGATTTGTCTATAATTGTTTGTTTGCACAGTTATATGATATCAAGTATTCCTACCTAATGCTAATAATTTATACACAGTTATGTGGTTTAATCTAGTCATTTCTTTGCACACAGTTATACAATTTCAAGTAATTAGTAATAATAATCCTAAGTAAACAATTATGTCTGTAAGTAACTATACTTAATATAAATACTTTGCATACAGTTATATGGCATCAGGTATTTCCATCTAATAGAAATAGTTTGCAAGCACATATATCTGACCTATAGATATAACCCTAATGATTATTATCACTCTGGATAGACCTGGGAGTAATGTCTTTCATAGGGTACATAAGGTCAATCTTTAAGCAGAGTACAGTTGATTTGAATTCAGTTTTCCTTTTAATTTAATCTAATTTAATTTTCATTTTATGATGCAGGGTTAATTTTCTGCAAGAAGAGGTGTAGCTTTTCAAAATCTACAAAGTGGTGGTTTTTCCTTGAAGTTCAAGTGATAGCAAGTCTCCAGGACTCTTCGAAGCATTCTAGTTGATTTTAACATTGCTGTAGTCAGGATGGTTTCATTTCTTCCTCTGATTTTTAATTCCCTCATCTTCTTTCATAGCTCTTGGGATCAGTTCCAAGAGCACCAACTACAATTGGTACCACCATTACCCTCATGTCCCACAGCTTTTTCAATTTTCTGATATTTGTTTATTTTTTCCTTTATTTTATTTTCATTCTGTGGTCTGCTGAAACAGCAAAATTCACAAGATGACAAATTCTTTTTTTCTTGTTAATTGATTCTATGTCTGGTCTTCTGGCCAGGATTGGGTGATCTGTTTGTATTCCAAAATCCCAGAGTATTTCATGGATCTCATTTTCTTGGACAGATTCTGGTTTGTGCATCAAGTATTTGTCAGCATGGCCAAATTTTAATCTCTTGTATAATTCCCTGTGGATCACTTTTCTCACCATATTGTGTCTAGTTTTGAATTCCTTTTGTATCAATTCAATGCATTCACTAAAGTGATAAAGAGTTTCATCTTTGTCATCACATAACCTACACTTTCTATTCTTATGCATATTATCAATTTTTGCTTTGACATAAGTGATTCTTATGGGATTATTTTGTGCTGCTTGTGAGGTTTCCCATTATCATTATTATCATTATTATACATGTTTCAAGTTGTCCATTCTTTGGCCTTATCTAGGGGCAGGACTCAGGTTAATATTATATAGAAATCAGTGCTTAACACACACACACACACACACACACACACACACACACACACACACACACACACACACAACTTTAAAGAAAGCAACAGTAAAAGGACACTTCCAATAACCAATCTGTAATATACTATGAGGAGACCATGGAATGAAACAAAATTCAACCAAAAAGAAAAACATCCTCTTCAAAGTGACTTTCAACAATCAGAACATTAAGTCAAAATGAAATAAGAGAATAAAAGAAACAAACAAAACGATGAGAAAAAATGAGCTACAGTGAATTGAAAGATATAATATGAGACTCTAACAGGTACTACCACTCTGGGTTAGAGTGGAACTGAGAGTAATAGCAATGAAGAGGTGACTACATACTTTCCAGAGCACTAGAACTGGAGTCTCACCATTAGAGGCAGTTTAGTGTCACCTGACTATGGAATGTAACATCAGAATAAAGAAGGCCAGAATGAACCCACAAAAACAATGTGAAGAAAATAATAACAATGATAAAGAGAATTTTAAAAAAAGAAAAAAAAACACTGCTCTTTTATCCCTTTTTAAAATAGCCTAAAAGGATAAAACATATGACTTGAAAAACTATTACTAAAATTTCCTAAATTTCTTTTCTTTTTCTTTAAATAATTGTTCAACATTTGTGAATTTCAAGTACAATAATGAACAGACAGATAATTTTCTTTTTATTTATTGTAGCCAATCTGTATTTGATCACTTAAAGTAAAACAGAAAGAAAAAAGACAACTTGGAGATTTGAAAACATACTGTATGTACATATTTACTAAATGAGTTTGCTAGCACAAACTCATGAACAGCTAAAGCTAATTTGGACTTGATGGCAAAGTCAAATAGCTTTGTTAGCTCTCAGTCAGCAATGAACAACTTCTAATCTTAAACTTCATTATTAACAGAAACCAAAATCAAGATAGGTAACCATAGTGTTTATTTGCCCTAAAAAAAGAGACATTTCAAATAATTGTTTTTGAGAGGAAAATTGTCTATAAAGTGCTTAATAGTATAAAAAAGAGGAAACAAAAATATAAGATAAAATATTCTGTAAAATGTATTGCTGTTAATAATTAAACTTTATGACTTAAATGGATAAAAAGAAAATAAATATAATTTTGATTGACTGATTATTTTAATGATATATCAATCCACCAAGGGTTATTTTATGCTTAGAGGTTAGTGAACTGTATACATTTTACATTTATTTTTACATTTTTTGTGTTGTTTCCTAAGAGTTTTTTGCACACTGTTATATGATATCAAGTATTCCTATCTAATACAAATAATTTGCAAACAGATTTTGACCCATAACTAGGGCACTAACAAATATTACCACTCTGGGTCAGTGTGGACATAGGAGTAATGGCATTGAAAGGGCACTCCACACTCTCCACAGTTCCTAAATAGGAGCCTCATCATCAGATGGAATTTAGTGTCATACTCAGGATAGATCTTTTTGAAGGGTGGGATGTTTTATCCCTCAGCGAGCGATACAGTTAGCATATTCTAAGCCTCACTGACAGAGAGGAAATATGATTTTGAGAGAAGATTCAGTAAAGTGTATTGTTATTGTCTATAATATTTAAAAGTGTCATTTACATCCCAAATATTTCATTAACGATTGAATCTCTTCTTTGTGTCTTTAATATAGTAAACCTAATGTATCATCCAATACATCTTATGGTTGATTGATTGATTTTAATGGTATATCAACCCTTTGAGGTTATTTTATGCCTAGAAGTTAAGGGATCATGTTCACTGTATGTTCATATTTACATTTTTTGAGTAGTTGTTCCTAAAGATTTTTTTTTGTACAAGTCCAATCAAATTTTTTAAAAGATCTATTAGACCCTTAGATGAGACCCTACCAGGTACTATCACTCAGGGTCAGAATGAATCTAGGAGTAATGGCAAGGAAGGGGTATTCCACACTACTCACAGCTCCAGAACTGGAGCCTCACTATTAGATGCAGTTTAGTTTCATACTCAGAAAACCCCTTTTTGTGAGGGATCTTATTAGGGGATACAGTCAGCATACTCTAAGCCCAGCCAACAGACAATGCATTCTATGGCCTTCTTTGGGTATACTATCAGTATTGAAAAGAAAGGAAATCTTTTTACAGCAGTATAAAGCAGAAAAAAATTGGTAGCAAACAGAAAGTTTTAAAATCATATAAGTAGCAATGCTTATACTATTAATTTTCTACTTGTTTTTTGTTATGTATGCAGAGTACTACAGTTTATATAGGGATACTCCCTTCTCTTTTTAACACTGATATTGGAATTTTATTCTGTAACCAAAAATATGTGCTCAAAAATAAGTTCCCCCTTTACATGTATTTATGCAATTTTATTTTTGTTTACAGAATTTTAATGCTGTTGAGTTTTGTGAGGAATAATACCAAGTAATATCACTAGTAATTCTTTTGATAAAAAAAGTTAATTTTCACAGGACATTTTTTTCCAGGGAGTTTTTCTCCTCTGCAGATGATACAATCAGTGTATCCTAAGTTGTGCCAACAGAGGTGTCTGTCTTCAAGATTGGTTGCCTATCACCATGATTAGAGTAACAAATATAGTTTTGATAAAAATTGATTGGTCAACAAATGAATAACATTGGTCTTGGATACCAAAACAGATTGGATATGAGTATATAATGTGAGTTATTGGTCACCTGTGTACAATTTCAATGAAACTGTTAGAAAAATTAGTTTTATACTTTCAGAAGTATAATTTCATCAAATCATAAGTGCAATGCTAACTTCTAACAGAATTTCAATGCTGCAAAGTTTGGTAATAAATAATACCTAATAATATTTATTTTGAGTGTATAATGTTCCATTAGAAATAATAAAATCCTGATATATTTGTTTTGGAAGAAAATTAACAATTTATTAAGAAAATTATTGGAGTGAACTTATTTATGGGAGATAGAGGAATATAATCAAATTTGCTTTTATAAGTATAGATAGTTGAAAGGATTCAGCTTTTAAGAGTGAATTTTCACTTTTCAGGGCACCCTTCTGTGTGTGTGTCTATATATATATATATATATATATATATATATATATATATATATATTTATAGAGAGAGAGAGAGAGAGAGAGAGAGAGAGAGAGAGAGAGAGAGAGAGAGAGAGAGAGAAAGAGAATGAACAGCCTGAGATAGGTACATAGATATAAACAGATGTGAAGAAATTAATGTGTGTGTGTGTGTGTGTGTGTGTGTGTGTGTGTGTGTGTGTGTGTGTGTGTGTGTGTGTGTAGAGTACTGCTCAGAAGTATTGGAACAAACAGCTAGTTTGTTTCTATTCAATTTGACTATCAGGAAGATTAATAAGTTTGGTATTTTCAGAAATATATTTTCATCTAAGTACAACACTAAACTCTTTTACAATGATAAGAAAAACCAACAAAAAAATGGAGAAAATATTTTTACTAATGAGAAAAAACAACAACAAAAACAAGAAGCAAATACATAGACATTATTTCCTAAAAATAAATCCTTAACCTGTTCTTTGCCATTGATTTACTAATCAGCATAAAACTCATCTCCAAGCAGAAAACTGTCCACTTTATACACAGAATAGATACAAAGACCACTTTTGTTTTGTTTTCCCCCAGTGCCAGCAGGTAGCAAAGCATTTGTATGTGTGAGAACTAAAAAGTTTGTCTTACAATTGCTCTCATGGTCTGAGCAGAGGTGAGATTTAAAACAATAAGTAAGCCTATCAACAACTTGACAAATAAAAGAAAGCAGACATTACTCTCTTGCTGCAAGCAAATGTAAGAGAAAGCACTAAGAATACTTACAAATTTATAATCTTGTTTGTATACAAAAAAGAAAGTTGGAAGTGAATAGAAATCCTCTGCCATTGTATCTAGAAGTTGCCCCAAGTGTCAGTTTTTCAATTAAATAGAGGGAAAAGTACTTTTTCCATATTTCCATTTTTTTATTTTTTTAGATTTGAAAATTTTGATTCACAGTGTAAAGTTAATTTTGGGTATAAAAAAAAAATTAAATTTAAGGGATGCATATTGGTTATCATCATTGTAAATGAAATTGGCAACCCAAGTTCAAATCCTAGACAAGGCTGTTTGCATTTCACTTTGCACTAATACCCTTAGAAAAGGCATGAATCCATCCCTTCAACCTCCAGCTATGAGTAAATTGTAGGGCAGACTGGGTTCTTTAACTTTGTTAATGCAACTTGTCTAGGAGAAAGAAAACTCTGAATTCAAACCAGTGGTAGTTTACTTAAAATTTACCATGTACCACATCCTGACTGTGGCATAGGGGTTTGGGAATAGCATACAACAACTAAAAAACATCTAAAAAGATGAGAATTATTATATATTGTACCTATGAACATTAATGGCTATGTCCCAATCCACATAAATATACAGATATCTGAATTCTTTTAAACTGAATCTCTTCTAATAGCAGCACAAAAGAATGCCATAAGGACTAACCATATCAAAGTGAGAATAGATAAGACACAACAAAGCAGCAGATGTAGGTTATGTGGTGATGGAAACGAAATGATCAATCACATAATAAGCAAATGCAGTAAATTAGTACAGAAAGAGTATAAGACTAAGCATGACTGGGTGAGCAAGGTGATCTATTGGGAATTGTGCAAGAAATTGAGGTTTGACCATATGAACAAATGGTATATGCACAACCCAGAATCTGTCCTGAAGAATGAGACCCACTAACTCCTCTGGGATTTGAGATACTAACAGATCACCTAATCTCAGCCAGATGACCAGACTTTATAATAATCAACAAAAAAGAGAGAACTTTCAGAATAGTGCATTTTTCCATCCCGGTGAACCACAGAGTAAAATTGAAAGAATGTGAAAAGAAGGATAAATACCTTGACCTTGCTAGGGAATTGAAAAAACTGTGGAACATGACAGTGATGATTATATTAATTGTAATTAGTGCTCTTAGTACTGTTACCAAAGGATTTCTTGCCCAGTCAGCTGGGGCTATAGAATACACTGACTGCACCTCTGCAGAGGGGTAAGACCCCCCCCCCAACGAGTGTCCTGGATATGACACTAAACAATCTGATGGTGAGGTTCCAGCATTGCTGGAGCTTTGGGGAATGCGGAGTACCCCTTTATTGCCATCGCTTCCAGGTCCAATCTGGCCCGGAGTGGTGGCACCTGATAGGGCCCTATCTATGGGTTAAATAGAACTAACAGCATACTAATGCTAAACTGAATTGTTTGCGTAAACTGAATAGCTTGAAATAGAAATGTTTTTGACTATTAAACCATACTTACACTTAAACTGCGTGCTTATGCTTAACTGAATTATTTCAAATAGAACTGTTTTTCGACATTAAAACTGTATTTACACTTAACTGAATTATTTTATATAACTGCTTGAATAGTTTGAAATGGAAATGTTTTTGACAATTAAACTGTGTACTTATGCTAAACTGAATTGTTTTCAATAGAACAGATTATTTACATAAAAATGGATTTGGTGTTAAATAACCTACAAAGGTTGATATGCCATAAAACCAAACAAACCAAACCAACCAAAGGATTTGTACAAAGACTGGAAGACTTGGAAATAATGACCCAGGGGGGATACTGTCCAAACAACAGGGTTGTTGAGATTGGCCAGAATACTGAGAAGAGTCCTGCAGACTTGAGGAGACTTGCTGTCATTCAAACTCTAGAGGAAAACCATCAGCTAACATTGATGTGAAAAACTCTCAAGAAGTAAAATAATAAATGAATGCAGCAAACTGGAACGAAAGGAATAGAAGAGTAGGCATGACTGGGTGGGAAAGGTTATTTACGAGGAATTGTACAAGAGATTAAGATTTAACCATGCAGAAAAATAGCATATCTACAAACCATAATCTGTACTAGAAAAAGAGATGCACAAAATTTTATAGTTAATTAACAAAAAAAGCCCCTCTAACTTCTTGGCATAAAATAACCCTAAAACAGGTGTTTTAATGCAGTTAAAACCAATCAATCATTCTAATTCACCAGTAATGGTCTGCCAGTCAAGCTTACTAAGCACAACACAATTTGAGGTACTCAAAAAATTTTGATAGAAAGAATAATAAAAAAGGAGAAATAGTAACAGTTCTCATATTTTTTAGCCTTTAATATTTTGATCTGAAGATCAAAATATTGCAGTAGATATTAAGTTGTTTGGAAAATAATGTTTGAATTTATATCTAAATATGAAATAAAATTGGTTGGTTGGTTGGTTGGTTGGTTGGATTATTTGGCATATCAACTCTTATTTAATGTCAAATACTCTTTATAAATATATATATATTAATATGATTTGTAAACGCATATTTTGTAGATAACCTTTTTAAATGAGCCAGAGCTCATTTGTTTGCACACTGTTAAATAGTTTCAAGTATTTCTATCTAACATGAATAATTCTATTTACTATTAATCATTTACTTGCACATAGTAAAATGGTTTCAAGTATTGCTATGTAACACAAACAATCTAACTTTACACCAGTAATTTGTTTGCACACAGTTAAATGGATCTACATATGATCTGTAAGAGAATAGTTTGTATGTAATTTTATTTAAAAAAAAAGTTAGAGCTAATTTATTTTCACACAATTAAGTATTACTATTGTTTGCACACAGTTAAAAGGTTGCAAGTATTGCAATACAAATAATTCTATTTACTATTAATGATTTGTTTACACACAGTGAAGTCATTTCAAGTATTGCTATTTAACACTAATAATTCTTTTCAATACTAGTCATTCATTTGCACACAGTCAAATGGTTCCAAGTATTGCTATGTAATACTAATAATTCAATTTTTGCACAGTGTTAAAGGGTTTCGAGTATAGCTATTCAACACTAACAATTCTATTCAATATTACTCATTTGTTTGCTCAGCATTAACTGGTTGAAGTATTGCTATGTAACACTAATTAATTCGATTTAATATCAGTATATTGTTTGCACACAATTAAATGTTTAAACAGTTCTACTGACCGATAGATGGGACCCTAACAGGTGCTACCACTCCAGGTCGGAATGGACCTGGGAGTAATGGTAATAAAGAGGTACTCCACATTCCCCAAAGCTCCAGGACTGGAGCCTCACCATCAGATTGTTTAGAGTCATATCCAGAACACTCCTGTGTGGTGGGGGTCTTACTCCTCTGTGGAGATGCAGATGATGTATTGTAAAGCTTCAGCTAACTGGGCTGAATAAAATTGGCCATTATTTTTCAAAAACGTTTGTTAAAATTATGATTAAAGATTCTCAAATATTTAAAAGTATACATTCAAGTATTTAGAAAACATATTATAGATCTATTCAATTTCTTTCCCCTCCTACAGTTATGAATAATAATGAGCTCTTAACAAAATGCATAAGAATTGGGTGTGGGAACTTGAAACCTAATTAAATGTCCTACTTTGATCTGCAGAGGTGGCAATGTATTTTATAAAACATAAAGAGTTAGTTTTGTTATTATTTAAATACAGAACAAGTTCAAATTTAGAAAATATTCTATAAGTGATTAATCTGAATTTGTTGCATAGAAAACATGAGAGAGAAAATTATTTTCTTTTATTCAGGGTGGGGAGTAGGAGTTGAGATGATGAATAAAAACCTTTTCATTTTCAATTGCATCTGCTTGAAATAGGCTGTTAATAAAATCCATAAATTTCTCTTTTCAAACATATGCTTATATATATATATATATATATATATATATATATATATATATATATATATGGAGAGAGAGAAAGAGAGAAAGAAGAATGCTTATGTGGGAATATAATTTCTTTACAGTTGCACAATTCCACCTGCAGAATGATTCAACTGCAGGTTTGGATTGAAACCACACAATTCACAAGTCAGCTCCACAAAGAAAAAACAAATTCTTTAGGATGTACTTGCTGTTTCTCTTAATTTTATCATTATTTTATCTCAGACGCTGGGCATATATGACACAGAGGAAAAATGGCTCTGGGTGCTAAAATCCCAATATGGACAACATGTGAAATTCCTCTATTACCATCTGTTCAACAGTTTACTACCAAGCTTTTTAACTGACTCAGTTCAGTTCAACTACAGTGGATGGTGGAGGAGGGAGGAATCTTCCCAGCTGGAGTCTGACTCTAACTGAAACTCTTGATTTCTTTCCTAAAAGAACCAGCACATCTGTTGCATGGACCATCCAACAATTAAAATACCTGTAAAAAAGATTAAACTCCTATCTACTGACCTCTGACCATACTAGTACCAAAGATCTCTAATTATGACAGACATTAAAACTAACTTTTTCATCAGGAAACCCCTTTCTACAAAAAATTTCTTCTTTTTCTATTTTATCACTTTGCAAAATCTGTCTGAACATTCAAACTAGCTCAGCTATTCTTTTGATTTTATTATACACAAACTTCGATGTACACACATGAATATAAGCTACACACCCACATAGATCTACATACATATAGATAAGCTAACCCCTATATGTCTATATGCACACATACTCAGATAGATATACTCATCTCCACATACATACATATATGCATACTTACTTGTATGGACATGCTCACACCTACATGCATGTGCATTATTACACCAGCAACTCAAGTTCAAATCCTAGAAAAAGCTGTTAGCATTTCACTTTGTGCAAATTCCCTTGGGAAAGGCATAAATCCTTCTGTTCTACCCTCAACTAGGGATAATTAGTAGAGCCAACTGAATTCTTTAGCTTTGATTAGACAACCAATCTAGGAGAAGGAAAATTCTGAATTTAAATCACCTGTACTCTGCTTAAAAATTTACCATGTGTGCATCCTGTCTGTGGTGGAGTGGCTGGATAAATACATACATACACACATATAAATATAATTAAAATTTACTTCTAAAACCATTTTAAATCAGTAAGATACCAAGCTCCATGCAGAAAAATGAACTCTGTTGAATTGGTCACAGTGTGAAGTCTGTTGAATTCACCAAACTTCAGACATGTTGATACAAGCTCATCTGAAGACTGGCCACATGAAACTCACAGTTCTGAGTTTTGAACTTGTTTTATTTTATAGCTAAAAATATTTGCATTTATATATATAGTTCTGTTTTATAGTAAGTTTGAAATTTTAAAAAGTAAAAAATGAAATAGAAAAATGAAATATGGTTACAGAAAAGTTCAAAGGAACTGTTAAAACATTTTTGTATTAATACTAATTGGTTTTTCCGATTGTACAAGTTGTTAAGCTTAGCTCAGTCAAGCTTAAGGAGGTATCCAATGAGTATTAAACTTATTATAATAATAATAATAATAATAATAACAACAACAACATGCAAGATGAGCTTACTGATAATTTCTACATGGCAACAAGACAGCCATGTATTCAATAATCCTAGCTAGGTTTGGCTTAAGGCAACAAAATGATAGCATCGATTCAGTATTGAATTTTTTTAAAGATAAGCAAGAACTTAATTTTTAACTTTAGAGCTAAAAATATACTAACATAACAAAAATGCTGCTTTATAATCTAATATGGGTGACTAATAATTGCAAAGATACAGTATATACTTTCTTAATGAATGACCTCCAATGTTTAGCCACAAAAATGAATGACGCCAAACTTTTGGCTCTGCTAGGTCACAAAAATATTTCTTGAACATCCAAGGACATAAAGAGAAAACATTCAAAAACTTATCAATACTTTCTACTGTAATGTAATCAAAATCAATGCTGTCTAGAGCTTTATTTCCCATTAGTCTGACCCAACATTATTCTGCAGAACCTAGCAAATGTTTAAACAAAAAGTTTTAGTGAAGACATTGAAGTTTTTATGTAACTTAGTTGACTATTTATAATATTTGTACATATCATATGCACAAGTGTTATAAATTGTAAACAATGTTGATTAAAAACAAGCCTTTGTGTAGGTATAGGCTGTGTAGAGGAGGGGACAAGGTTAGGCCTAGAACAAGGTAAGAAGATTCAAAAACATATCTTGTGTAATGAACGACCCCTTGTTCTTGAGGGGAAAATTTGGTCTTAAGAAGTTATTCATTACACTCATACATAAGATATTAAAAAAGGTTAAGATGATAAAAACTTTCTGTAATTTTCCCATAATTTATTGAATACACTGATCATTTATTTTATATCATTGTAAATAAAGTAAAAAACAAAAAAACAAATCATCTTGCTTATCTGTTTAGAAAATTTATTCTGTTATCTGCAAGAGTTGAAAAATGAATTACTTTTTTCCCAAATCAAAGGTTTTCCCTTTCTTGAATACCTTATTTTGTAAAGATAAATTCTCCAATGGATTTAGACCTTCTCAAGTGAAAAATTAATTTTATGAGAGAAAATTCAGTCTGATGTAAATTTTAAAGAGTTGGAATTTCTTTTTTGCTTTCCCTCTAATCATGTTAAAAATCAACATAATTGTTCTTAAGAAATTATATCTCACATATCTGGAAGTCATCTTTAATTTCCATATAAAAAGTCAATATGACTCTTCTTAAAAGATTAAATATCTACCTATCTAACACATCAATCAATAAGTCCTGGGCCTAACTAATAAAACAACTTTTAGCCAAAATTCAACTTTATTCATCAACATTGTCTTTTTCTAGGGAGATACACTGATTCCAACGCTTCTCTAACAGCTCAATATCTTTTTTGTAGAATGATTTATCTTTGACCTCAAAATTCACCTCAGTTACTGATATCACTTCTTCATTGGAGCCAAATCTCTTTCCCTTTCTTTTGAGGTTTGCAAACACCCAGTAGTCGCTGGGAGCAAGATCTTGAGAATAGGGTGGGTGCAGAAGTAATTTGAAGTGCAATTCATGTAGTTTTGCCATCGTTGCAATCAATTTATGACATGGTGCATTGTCTTGGTGAAAAAGCACTTTTTTCTTCTTCATTTGTGGCCATTTTTAGGCGATTTCTTCTGAAGGATATATAATATTCACTATTGATAGTTCTCTCTTTCTCAAGGTAATCAATGAACGCATCCCAAAATATGGAGACCAAAACCTTGCCTGCAAATGTTTGCATCTTTGGTCACTTTGGATGGCTTTCACCTGCTGCTGTCCACTCAGCTGACTGCTGATTTGACTCCAGAGTGAAGTGGTGGATCCATGATTTATCCATTGTCACATACTTACACAAAAACTCCCTTTTGTTGCATTGTAACAGTTGCAAACAATTCTCTGAATCATTGACATGTTATTTTTGATTGACTGTGAGCAAATGTGACAACCACTTTGAACACTACATTTTCATTGACAAATGTTCATGCAAAATGGTGAATACACTGCCTTCTGATATCTTCAACTCTTCTGCTATCTTGCACAACATCAATTTACAATCAGCCAAAACAAGTTTGTGGAGTTTTTTGGTGTTTTCTGGGACAACTGCTGAATTTGGGTGACTTGAGTGTTCAGTATCATTTGTGTCTGTACAACTGCATTTAAAGTCAGCATACCACCTCTTAACCATTGTTTCCAATGGAGCAGAGTCCAAATAACACTTATCAAGCCATTGCTTCGCTTGAATAGTATTTTTCCTATCAGAAAGCAATGATTTATTAACACATGAAATTCAGATTTTTTGATTGATTTGAAAATTTACAACAGTAAAAACAAAAGTTGGCGACCTTAGTCGAGGGTGACCCAAAGGTTCCTTTTTCAATAGCTACTACACTGAGGTGTAGGGGAGGGTGCTACTCCATTCCCTGGATTGCTCCATTTTACCATTGATCCTTACCTTATAATGCTGAGTGTAAAGCAAGGTGGCATCAAGTACCATTTTTTGAGTCTTTGGTATGACTCAACCTGGGATTGAACCCAGGTCTCCTGGACCATTAGCCAATGGCCCAGTCAATAACTGTAATTTGGAAACTAATAATGTGATTGGGCTCAAATTTTGACACGTGCCATTTAAAGGTTAGTACTTTATAAAAATCATATGAATTTTTTATTAGTGGTGCCATCGATATGTTATGCCCAGGACTTATTGAGTGATATGTTATGTATTATTAAAATTCTAATTATGTTTGTAATCATAACCCAGAAAAAACAGCACAAAACAGTGAGATTTTTACTAAAATACTCTAACATAATTTCAATGGACACCTTCAGACATAAGTGTATAAATTATTTACTAAATTGTCTGTAAACTCATTGGATAGTTTGGACAGCTTCATTTGAAAGAATTTATATTATTATTATAAACAATTAGATTTTATCAGAAAAAATTTGAATTTAAAAAATTCTCTCAAATGAAACCATCCAAAACTATCCAATTAGTCTATTGACAATTTAGTGAATAATTTTTACACTTTTTGTCCAAAGGAGTCCATAGAAATACTGTCTATATTAATGATACTTGAATTTCATTGAATTTTTTACATAGCTCAAGCAAAAAGGGGGAACTCTATTAAGTCTGTTTATGGTGAAATAATCATGAATTTTATTGAGATTAGATTTAATTCACATTAAATTTAATTTCCTTATTACAAAAATTTTAACTGTATTTATGAATTGTTCTTTAATATATTTTCTTTTATACTTTTTTTTAGAGAAACAATTCAATAAAAGGATCTTACATCTAAGAAGCAAAACCAAAGACAATGTTTTCATGTTCTGATCAGGTCAAAAGATTAACAGTCACCAACTAGTTCCAGCAATCATCATCATCTGATAATCACCAATTCAAAATGGGACTCCCATTAAAGCATCTAACAATAAACCTTGAACATGATATTGATGAACATTATCAGTATCAACCTGGTGAGATTGTAAGAGGTTCTGTTATTGTCTGCTTAACACGTTCTGCTTTGCTGCGTTCTATCACCATCAGCATTCTTGGTGAAGGACGTGTTTGTTGGGAAGACAACGTACAACAGAATCAAGCAAGTGAGATATACATGGATGCTTCCAAACTGATTTTTGACACCAGAAACACAAAACCTTTGAACCTTAATGATGGGACACATGAATTTCCTTTTGAGTACCAACTTCCAAATAACCTACCATCTTCCTACATTGGTAAATATGGCAATGTGACTTATGTGCTCAAAGCAATAATTGTAGGGGGCCGTGTTGGTGAATCAAGTATTACGAGTGAACCGTTTTTGGTTGTGAGACCATCACCCCTGTCTACAGAACTCTTAAGACCAGTTAATATGGTTGCTCAAAAAAAAGTCTGGAAAATGTGTTCGTTTGGTAAAATTGTTGCCAATATTTCAATTCATAAATCTGGTTTGGTTCCAGGTGAGGACATTCTCATTGATGCCAATATAACAAACAGAAGCCCAAAGGTGATCAATGCTATACAAGCAGCACTGTTAATGAATAGCAGTTTCTATGCACAGAAAAACACTATCAGTTTCCGTCAGATCGTAAACAAAAGACGAGATGAGTATGAGATGGGGTACGCTGAAGGAAGAAAATGGAGAAATGTGCGTCTAGCAGTGCCACCCTATATCCCTGAATCCAATTTGGATTTCTGTGATCTAATTGAAGTATCTTATGCTTTCCAGTTTAGGGTGGAAGTGTCAGGGGGTAGTGATATTCGGCTGGAGACACCTCTAACAGTAGGAACAAAGCCACTTGGGTTGGAGGTACCTGGTAATGCTGAAGAAAGGGAGAAAGCACGATGGCGTAATACACGTTGGACAGGGACCACGGAGAGGGACTATCTGGGATCGGAAATGTTGAATCGTGAGGATGAGATACAGAGCGAACTTGATCGCAAAACCAATTCTTGGCATGTTGGGGGAGCAGAAATCACTCAAGAAGAACGACAAATGGTGAACCCCTTGTTTGAGCTTAACGAGGAACCAGAGGCTTCTCCAGAGCCAGAAATCATGGAAAATACACGATTATGAAGAATATAGGCAAATAAAGCTACAAAAAATAAATAAATAAAAAATATAGGCATCTTTTTCTTATATTTTCTTTTCTGGAATTACTATTAAAAACAAACTTAAATGACTCTAAAGAGAAAATGCATGTTTTCTTGTTTTTTATTACATTTAAATAAACAATATGAAATGTTCAGTTTGATTTTGAATAAAAATCACTAAATGGATTCTTTAAAAATAAGACATTTTTTTTACCTATTTGGGGAGGGGTTAATCAGGATTTTTGTCACTTTTTGAGTAACGCATAAAGAATGTGAGATTTGTGATTGCAATTCCTTTATTTTTTTCCTTTATTGGCCAGGTTTTTGAAGTTTTTTCACATTGCTGGTCACAATACGCTTCCATTTCATTCTTGACCTTACTCTTCTTTTCCATATTGGCCTAAATCAGTTGACAATTTCATCTTCTGATCATTGTGGCGGTCTTCTGAGTACCCGTTTCCAGCCTCTTGGATACCATTCAACAACTGCACAGGTTCACCTGTTGTCTGTGAATCTTGCGACATGTTCAGCTCTGCGAAACTTCTGCTTTCAGTACACCACGATCACATCTTTCACTCTGCTCCACTCCTGAATTACCTTGTTTTGGATGTGTTCACACAATAATATTCCCACCATAGTTCTTTCCATAGCATTCTGTATTGTAACCAGTTGCTACCTTTTTCATGATGGCCCATGTTTCTCTTCTATTTAACATCTCAGGCAAAATGGTGCTATTGAAGAGATTGAGATGACGGGTCTTGTCCAGATTTGCTTTGATTTCTGTATCTATGTTTTGGGACATATTCACTATCTGTCCTCAGTTGATATACTCTTTCACCCAATCGGTAAGTGCATCAAACAGGGAGACACAATCTCCCTGAATCTCTTCACTATGTCTTGAAACTGTCATCTGAGTCACTGATTAAGAGAGTGTTATTAACCTCAGCAGTATGAAATTAACTCACCTCCAATTTGTAGATGATATCCTTCTCATCACTGAAATCACTGATCAATTAGAGGTAATGTTGATTGTGCTGAACAATCGAAGTTCAGTTGTTGACCTCAAGATAAAACTAAATTTCTGTGTTCTGAAAATGTGCCACAGAGTCATATAGTAGTAGGAAGCAATGAACTTGAAGAAATCGATTTCAAGAACAAATAATCAAGACTTAAAGGCTTCTGAGTAAATCCAAACATATGCATAAAATCAAAGGATAACGTCTTGAACAGTTTTCTGATAAAAAGAAGTGTTTTTATGTTGAGAATACTTCTGGTATTACTAGTTTTCCTTTTGGAGCTAACAATAGATTTTCAGCTAGGAAGGTTCATGTCTTTCTTCAAGAAAATTCCACACCCTAAAAATCTTCATCATACTTCCGAGTAATCTCCAATAATCTGAGGTTAAAATCAATGTCTTTCACCCCCACTATTAGGGGGTTGAAAAATTTTTTGCATTCTATAGTAAACGCATCATTACTTTTCATTTGGCAGGAAATTGCAATTTTGATTTAAAATTGATCTGTAGCAATCTGAAGTGGCCTCTAGAAGTCAGTGCCACCTATCCCATGCTCACCCTCTAGTCAAATTACTCTTATAGACTAATATTCAACAACCAAGGTCCATCATTTTGATCACCCACAACCAAGTAAACTATCAATGGCTTTAGCTTCATTCATATATTAGGAATTCTTCTTTTCACAGATAAAAATACCAACAACATTTAATGCATTATTTTACCTATTTATAATATAATTAGTAAGCTTGGTGGTAGAAAAGGTACTTACTCCCCACTCACCAAGGACTAATATTAGCATTAGTATATCCTTGATATGCTAACATTGAACATAACAGAAGGAAAAACAAAATAAACTCATTTGTAAACATTTCATATATAACATATACAAATACATACCAATGTTATTAAAAGAAACAATAGATGAACATGTCCCAATAGTTAAAACTATACATATATTGTTCCACGAACAAGCAGTATGTAGAAGGGGTTGAAAATGGAAAAAAAGATGACCTGATGAGGGTTGTTAATATAGCCATGTGGCCTTACCATTCCCAGACAAGGTCAGAAACATCTTCACTGGTTAAAGACCAGAGGTGAAAAGAGGTTGAGAATAGGTTTCTGAAACTGTCATGTGATACCCTACAGGTAATCTAATAGACAAGCCAATTCTTTTAGGGAGCTAATTATTAATTGTATCCATAAATATTATAGATTAAATAAAATAGAATATAAAATAATATGCAATATCACCCATAAATAAGTAGACACCAAACAATTTTTTGTAAAATGTTAATTTTCTTCTAAACAAAAGATTCTAGGATTTTATTATTTCTAATGGAGCTTTATAGAATCAAAATAGATATTATTAGGTATTATTTATAACAAAATTCTAGAGCAGTGGTCTCAAACATACAACTAGCAAACTACTTTTCTGTGCCACATGGCAGAACAAATTTTGTGATCAATATTTTCCTAAAACTTTGGAATTTGTCTCTCACTCCTGACCATATTTCTCTGCAGAGAAGATTTAAATGTACTTTATTATCTCAGTTGCTTACATTTCAAGATCAAAAGCTAAAAAATAGAAATAATCCAATTTTATATATATTTAAAAACATTCTTAAAAAAACTTGCTAGTGAAATCTATATTGTTTTTTTTTTCAAAGAAGTAATGTGGTGGAGGGGTGATTAAGATTATAGAAAACTAACTCAGACAACAAAACATGAGGAACATTTTTTTTCATAATGTGAGAAGGGGTAGATTTGACAACTCATATTGACATGGAGGATGTACTTGAGATGGCAAACAACTAACACACACAACAAAACATAAGGAAATTTGTTTTGTTTCTTAATGTAAAAGGAAATAGATTTGTCAACTCATATAGCCATGAGGAAGGTGTACCTGAGATGACACAAACAGAAAATCATAGAAAATATTTGAGACTGGATTGTTAAATAAAGAGAAATTATAGTTGCTATTTCTTTAAATGTGATAAAACTTTGAATTTTGCTTTTGCTTTCTCTGTTTTAATAATATTTATAATACACTTTATTACAATTTACTCATGAAATACAAATAAATAGATAAATAAATAAAACAAAATTTAGCAAAATTGGAAAGAGGAAAAAAGGGAATTTACCAAAAGTAGAAACAGAATTAGGGCAAATGGGAAATGGAAAATTTGTCCCCTAATATTCTACCCTCATCTTGCAACGAAGCACTAAGGCAGTAGTTCAACCAAATGAATATAAAACATAGAATAAAAATAATACAAAAATCAGAAACAATAGATAAAGAGTAAAGATAAGATGTTATTAAAACTAAAACATAAAAGGAAGGAAAGGAAAAAGTAAAGAATTCAATTTTCTCCAGTAGCCTCAGGGTAAAAAAGATTATGAAAATGGCAGATTTCGGGGACGTGAATATGTGTTCATTTGGCTTGTGAGATAAATTCAAGGGAACTGACAAGCCTTAAAGAAAACTGCCAATTCAATGATATGGTGCCAGTTGGCCAAAGGATTGTCTTTTTTGATACTTGGAGAGTTTTGACTGATGAGTTTTAAATTCAGGTAACCTTGATGGAGAGGGATCAGTATGGAGAAGCAGGGGAACTTTAGAAGAAAGCAGAATACTATATTTTGCACTAATTTACATATCCCATTTACTGTTATATGTGCATTCATTTTGATAAAAAAAAATCTTTTAGATCTTGAGTTTTAGAACCCTGCTCAAGAACATTGAAATTTTCTAACCAAAAGTAGAATTGTTAAAAAATAAGACACGGTTAAATTTTTGGACATCTAAATATTCATACTTGGAGGTAGGAGTGTATTTACTTATAGGTGATATTGTTATAATGATTATGTGTTCCTTATAAAAGGGATAAAAACTTGGGCTGTCCCCCACAAAAATTCAAAGGAATATTCAGAAAAGATTTCTCATTTAAAATTTTTGACAATATAAAGTCTACGCTTATATGATAATATTTGTATGTGTGCATATACATGATAATTACAGCTAATCCAAAATTACTTGCATATCAAAATTGTACAAATTTATTTTCAGGAAACTGCAACAAAAATATTTCTGAAAAGCAACCACAAAGATTGCATCGCTTTAAAAAAATTTTTATTTTCTATGTTTTAATGTTATGTACAGATAAAACTGAGAGCATCTGTAGATTTCTCTCTGTCTAGGTATATATGAACTTTGATAAGAGACAAAAAAAAGGACAGTTTGACAAGATATCCAAGAAGTTTTAATGCTCAAGCAAATAAAACTTGTCGATTGTACACAATATTTTCCCCTAGAAAAGTTTAGATCTTAAGTTTTAGTGTCAAATTTACACACAAGACAAAAGGATAATTTTGGTTTCTTTATTTTTCATAGATACTATATTTGCTAGAAATTATTAACATAGTAACTATTATTGTTGATAATTAATATATAATTACATGACCCATGTTGCTGCAAATGTGTCAAAAGACAACATTTATGATTAATCAAAAATGTATATCATAATAATTACACTATAATAATAATAATAATAATAATAACCTAATGTATATGGATGACATAAACACAAGGATCAAAAAATGAAAAAGAATTGGAAACTCTAATACAGGCAGTGAGAATATACAGTCAGGACATAGGGATGGAATTTGGCAGAGAATAATGCGCCATGCTCATAATGAAAAGCAGAAAACAACACATGATGGACAGAATGGAACTACTGAATCAAGGAAAAATTAGAACATTTGGAGAAAAGGAAACATACAAATACTTGGGAATGTTGGAAGCTGACATCATCAAACAAGTAGCGATGAAAGAAAATATTAAAAAAGAGTATTGCAGGAGAATGAGAAAGCTACTCAAAACAAAACTATAGAGCAGGAACCTTATAAAAGGGATAAAAACTTGGGCTGTCCCCCATGTAAGATATTCGGGACCATTTCTGAAGTGGACCTGAGAACAAGAAAACTAAAGACCATGCATAAGGCCTTATATCCTAGATCATGTTGACAGATTATGTGTCAAGAAAAGAAGGAGAAAGAAGACATACCAGCATTGATGCATCGATACAACAAGGATATAAAAAGAATATAAATAATCATAGCATATATAATAATAATAATATATAATATAAACTGCCATATTTTAGATTTCTGGTCTTCCTGGCTCAGCTACAGTGAGCCATCCCTTGAGGTAACATCTCCATTGCACTACAAGGAATACTGATAGAGCTAATGTTGGGTTGCTGAGTCTTGAAGAAAGATTAACATGACAAAAACGCCTCTGGTGGTGTAATGGTTAGCATGCTCGACTAGCAAACCTACACGAGTGAGTTCGAGTCTCATTGGGTGCCCCTTTCATATGGCCTTGTGCCACATCTAAGCAAAAAAAAGCTTAGTAAATTTCCATTAACATGACAAAAACGTGATGAAGAGATGACAGAGTCCACACAAGGAAAAATTCAGATATGTGGTCACAGAAGAAATACTACTCATTTGATTACTGTTTCAACCTCTCTCTCTCTAGACTGATCTCAAATCAGAAAAACATGAAGTTGTATTTTTGAGTTGATGAAAGAATTACTAAATAATTAAAATGGGTAGTTGTGGTTGGGGGGTTGGATCCTCACAAGCTCTGAAATCTAAGTTTTTCCACCGTGAGAGTTCTCATAGTTGATCCTTTGTTGTCAGTCACACAGCTATGGAAAGTCCCCACAATAAACTTGATCTTACATTAAATCTTGCTATGGTGCATGTGATAAACTTGTACAAATAAACAGGTTTCTTTTTCAAGAGTGATGTAATAATGAAAAGCAGAAAAAACTAGTCAACTCACCTCAGGATCACTAACAGACAAACTTTTCAGAGATTTTGAGGTACTGCTATCTTGTTTATCTCCTTCTTCTACTTGAGCATTATCTGTTGGGGTCACTTTTTCAGGTGTCACGTTGTTAACCTCATCTTTTTCAGATCTTGATTGTTGAGTTGAAGATTCATTTTGCTCCTCTGAAATTGGAGCATCTTCTGATAAACTCAAAGATTTCTGTGTATTCATGTTGTCTGGTGTGCCATTTATGGTTGGTAAATCAGAATTGTTTTGACTAACAATTTCATCAAATGTTTCATCTTCTACATTCAGCATAATTTGCTTCTCAAAAGCATCCTATTTAATAAAATCAAGAAATAAGTCTGACAGCAACTTTAATATTTGGCAACATGATATCAAATTTATAGGTATTCTAATATAATTCAAGTGATAAAAAAAATCATTTAACTCTTAAAGCAAGTCTTTTAAAGTGGTCTATATTCACTACTGGTGGTAAATAAAATTTTGGCCAGGTGAATAAAAGTATAGGAGTCCACAGGGGGTGAATCTACTAGTTTGCATTTATAAATCACTTTAAAACTGGAGAACAAAAATTGCTGGATCATGTACATTAGTTCTTACAGAATACCTATTGAAAAAAAATATTGTTGCAAAATATCCTAAATTTTGTGCAACTGTTGAGCCTATTTTACTAGATTTTCAAAGTTTGTATATAGTGGAATTGCTGGATCATGTACATTAGTTCTTATCAGAATGCCTATTGAAAAAAATATTGTTGCAAAATATCCTAAATTTTGTGCAACTGTTGAGCCTATTTTACTAGATTTTCAAAGTTTGTATATAGTGGAATCTGGATTTAGCCATGTGTATTATTTACGAACCTAACAGAGAAGCACTTTTTGAATATATAACGTGATTTGTAGCTCAAACCCACAAACCTGCAACCAAATATTTGTGATCTTCTCAGTACCCACCAAACCCATCTTTCCCATTAAAAAAAGATTCTCAAACTAAAGGTGCATTTGCATTTATAGTTTATTGATTCTTTTCTCATATAATTGTATTAAATACTGGTGATTAGTGATGTTTTGTTATTTAAAATTCAATTAATTTGGGTGAATGAAAATTAAATTTAGTTAGAAGAGGTGCATCAAGTAAAAGGTTTTGAAAAGGTCTACCTAGTTACTTTGTGCATCAAGTTAAAAGGTTTTGAAAAGGTCTACCTAGTCTACTTAGTTTGATGTTATGGGACAAGTCTTTATATCTTTATTACATTGACATACTTACTTGTAACAATGGCCTTGATCATTTTGTTAATATACTAGGGTGAACCAAAAGTTTTGCAATATTTTGATAGGTGCCAGTTTGCAGTATGTATATCCCCTAACCAAAGCAGTTCAAACTGTGGGAAGTACCCACCGTGAGATTTGAAAGTTATACAGATGAATGTGAAATATAGTCTAATTTAGGAACTTATACTTTATGACTTCAAACTGGGCTATAATGCTGCAGAAAGGTAAAAGCACAGTTGATCACAGTAGAGTAACCAGATTGATAAGATATTTCACTCAGATTGCAATAATCCTGATGATCAGGCAAAACTATGGATTCCAAGGCCATGCTCCAAACCACATAGATAAATTTAGTGAGTAACACTTAGAGAGGATCAGGCAAGCTCAGTATCTTACAGTCCAGAGTTGTTCCAGTTCAGTCAGCTGTGGCTGTAGAATACACAGACTGCATCACTACAGAGGGGTAAGATCCTCCAACAAGTGTCCTGGATATGACACTAAACAATCTGAAGGTGAGGCTCCAGTTTTGGAGCTCTGGAGAATGTGGAGTACTCCTTCATTGCCATTGCTCCCAGATCCACTCTAATCTGGAATGTTAGCACCTGATATAGTCTTATCAATGGGTTAAATAAAACTGTTATCTATTTAACTGGGTGTAGTCAAATAACAAATGTTAAATTGTTACTGTTAGATAGTAATACCTGAAACTATTTAACTGAGTGCAAAAATAAAAAAGAACTCAGGCTTGTTCAAAATTGTTATCATCAGAATGTGTTAACAAATTATACATATTTAATATATATGTATAAACAGGATTTGGTATTAAATAACCTACAATGGTTGATATGCCATAAAACCAAACCCAACCAAACCACTGTGGTTCAACACCTTTACGACCCTAGCAAAACATTGCAAAATTTTAGACTCATCCTCATACATATGGCAGCTGTATTATCTTTGTCTTGTAGAAGTAATTTCTCTCAAAAAATATTGAATGGGAAAAAGGTAGAAGGGACTTTTCAAATACCATATTCCCCGGCATATAAAAAGTGTGATTTACAAAATTATTTGGAGGACTGTTGTTCACTGCAACCCTTCCAAGCTTCATAGCTGTTGATTTCAAACTTCTGTCGATAACTTTTTAATCCTAATACCATCAAATAGGACACTGTGATATTGGCTGGAATCATTTGGTGTCATATAGCGCACACATTAAGAATGATATATTTCTATTATTTCTACTGAGATTTGTAAGGGTTATTATTGAAGAAAATGGACTCAGCAAGCTGAGTTCAAATCCCACTGTACACTAATGCTCTTAGGAAATGGATGTATCAATCTTTTCTTTCCTTCTCCAGCTATGAATAAAATAGTAAGAGAAGGAAAAACTCTAAATTTAAAACCTGTTGAGAATCTGTGGCCCACTAGTAAACCATTCTCATCCAAAAGGAGTGGCAATAAAATTGCCTGTATATAATCATTTTACTAAGCTTCATCTTGGTTTAATAGTTATTATCAATGCCAATGGATGAATAGCATGAACATCAATAATACTACTACTACTACTACTTCTACTGCTACTACAGGGTCATATTTGGTTTTGGTTTGGTTGTGTTTTATACCATATCAACCCTTGTGGGTTATTTAATACCAAATCCTTTTTATACATAGATATAATAATATATACAAGTATAAATACATATATGTAATAATATATAATATATATAAGTATAAATATTTTGGAGGTAACATTTTTAAATGAGCCAGAGCTCATTTGTTTGCACACAATTAAATGGTTTCAGGTATTGCTATTCAACACTAATATTCCTAGTCAATATTATTAATTTGTTTGCCTACATTTAAATGGTTTCAAGCATTGCTATCTAATACCAATAATCCAATTTAATATCAATCCTTTGTTTGCACACACCTAACTGGTTTCAAGTGTAGTAAATGATAAAATAGTTCTATTTGTCTAGATCAGAGTGGACCTGGGAGTAATGACTATAAAGAGGCACTCTACATTCCTCAAAGCTCTAGGATTGGAGCCTCATTATTAGATGCAGCTTAGTGTCACACACAGGACTCTAATTTTATCAGACTCATGTCACTGTAAAAGATACTAACCTGTTAGGGTCTCATGAGTCAAATCCAGGATACTCGTTGGAGGGAGTCTTACTGCAGAGATGCAGTTTGCATATTTCACAGGCTAGGCTGACTGAGCTTGGTATTTGTTATACAAGGAAACTACTCATTTTCTTATGAATTTGACTACCTGTGATTAAAATAGAACGATTTTCTCATTGATTGATTGATTATAATAATTTTTAAACAAATCTATTTAACCCATAGACGGGATCCTGACAAGCACTGCCATTCTGGGTTAGCATGGACCTGAGAGTATTGGCAATGAAGGGGTATTTCACATTCCCCATGTCTATTTCTTTAGATATTTTCAACCCATTTTTGCTTTCTAGATTTTATGATTGTTGTTTTCCTGTTATTATCGTAATTTCTTGCTGTTGTCATCGACCTCTCTTTACTCTTGAATTTCCTCAATTGCTGCATCCTCACCATTCTCAATGCTGGTGAGTCACATAGAGTTTGTCTATTGTTATTCAATGTTTTCAGTAAGCCCTGACAAAAACTATTTTGTATTTTTCTGCATTTTAAAATTTTTTAAACTTACCACTTTTTTCAATTTAAAAAAGGAACAGATGTTTTCTTCATAATATTCCAGTTGTTTGACTACCATATCTGGATAGGTCTTCACTATCTTCACTTCATCAGAATAAAACTCCTGATAACTGCAAGAATGAAAACAGTATTCTTTAAATTTAAAAAGGTACTATGAATTATTATATATCATATACCTTAAAAAGTTACAATAAATAATTATGTGTTATATATCTTAAAAAGTAATATAACTTATATGTTATATATCTCAAAAAAGGTACTATGAATTATTATATGTTATACAAATTAAAAAGGTATAATAAATTATCATGTTATATATCTTCATTAATAACACTAAAGAGCAATCTATTATTAAAGAAAATTCCTTATCTCAAAAATTTAAACAAAAACGTACAATAAAATTCACAAAAAACATTATTGGAAAGTTAAAAAAATGACATAAAAATTTAAGATTATTTTGTTGGAATCTTTTAGATGGCATTCTATATCAGATGTGTGTAGAACTAGAAAATAAATAGTTTTCTACTGTCTATTCAGTCTAAAAAGAGAGTGATGGGGACTTTTATAAACATGTAGAAAATTCATGGCTCTCAAACCTTAAAAGTTTGACTCAAGAAAGATATCTTGTGAATATATATGCTCTAACCCAGTATAATTGATAGTAAAAGAGTTAAACTGTTATATAAAAAGCCCAAACTATGGAGCATCCAGTAAGAATCAAACTCATTACGCTAGCAAATGGTCTGTAAGACTAGGTTACTAACCATCTCTCCAGGATATTTATATATCTTTATGTAGCCTGACACAAGGCTAAAATTATGGAGCACCAGGTAAGGACAATGATCTACAAAACTAGTATACAAATCATTATTTTATAGATAAGGGTTGACTGAAAAGTTCATAGGTTGACCAATTATCATCAAGGTATGCTGACAGCAGAGATTCTCTTAACTCTCTCTTGTTATCCATTCCTATTGGCTCTTGGTAAGTCCTGTAGATGGCATTGAGTGTTCACACAGAGCTGATTTTCATAAGGTTGAAAGATAAACATAACAAAAAGTGCTAGGAACAACCCTTAGCTTTAAAAACTAATTCTATAAATTAATTGTCCAGTCAGCTGGGACTGTAGAATACACTGACTGCACCTCTGCAGAGAAGTAAGACCCCCCCCACCTCCAATGAGTGTCCTGGTTATGATGCCAAACAATCTAATGGTGAGGTTCCAGTGATGCTGGGGCTTTGGGGAATGCAGAGCACCCTTTCATTGCCATTGCTCCCATGTCCACTCTGGCCTGGAGTGGTAGCATTTGATAGGGTCTATCTATCCCTATCTATACCCTATCTATGGGTTAAATAGAAGTAAACTGCATATTTATGCTAAACCAAATTGTTTGAATTAGAACTGTTTGATTAAACTGAATAGCTTGAAATAGAAATGTTTTTGACAATTAAACTGTGTGCTTATGTTAAACTGAATTGTTTGAAATGGAACTGTTTTTGATATTGAAACTGTACTTATGCTAAACTGAATTGTTTAATATAGAACTGTTTTGACATTTAACTGTGTGTAAACAAAATCTATACTTATACTAAAATGAATTGGCTGAATTAGAACTGTTTGAATAAACTGAATAGTTTGAAATAGAAATGTTTTGACAGTTAAACTGTGTACTCATACTAAACTGAATTGTTTAAAATAGAACTGATTATTTGTATAAAAATGGATTTAGCATTAAGTAACCTAAAAAGGTTGATATGCCATGAAAGCCCAAACAACCAACCAACATCTATGAATTAATAATTTCAGTGGTCAGTGGAATAGTGAGAGTGTGCACCCTGAAGTAGCCTTTGTGTTTGCCTCCCCCAAAAATGTTGTATAAATCTATACAAGTTTAATAACTGACCCAAAAGTACCACCCCATAAAAGTGTTGCATAAGGTAGACCCTCTTTGCTATGCTATTGTCAAAGGTCAATCTATACATGAATGATAATTTTGTAAGGTTGAAATTCAAGTATAATAAGAAGGTCAAAGAGCAAACCTTGACTTCAAAAATTAATTCTATAAATTAATGATTTCAGGACTATAAATCAAGGATTAGTGTTGTTGCAAGAGTGTGTGCCAATTCGAGTAGCCCTTAAGTTTGCATTAACCTCCAATTGTATAAACCTATACAGGCTAATACAACAGACCTAAAAGTGCTGCCCCCATAAAAGTGTTACCTGGGGTAGACCCCACTTGCTATGCTATTGTCAAAAGTTGACCTATACACAAGTAATAATTTTATTAGGTTGAAGGACTAGGATCAGTCCTTGGCTTCAAAAATTCATTTTCCATAATCATAAAATCAAGGTTTGATCAATACAAGAGACCAACACAAGTATATGCAATACATAAATCTATTTTCATTGGGATTATTCTCTTTTCTCATAAAATAATTAGTTCAATGAGCCATCTTTGTAAATTCAATGTTTGTCTTACAATTAACTTAGGAAATGCATTGTTATTTCACCAATAACAACATGACATAACCGAAAAAAAAAAAAGATGTTCCTTCTGAGATAAAAAATGAAAAGAAAATATACGTACATGCTTATAAATTACTTTGCTTATAAAATATAATTACCATCAAAATATCTATAAAATATACCATAAAATATCTATAAAATATACCATCAGATAAGTCTGATTGTTTAACCTAGTAAAAACTTTGATTTGTAGAAAGTTTAAAATAATATACACAGCTTTGAGGGGACAGTGACATCAGGGTGAGTGAATTCAAGCTCCACTTGTGCTATTACGAGGTGCATATGATAAGTTTCCAGACTTTTTCATATGGGCATTTAAAATTGTCGTAGACTCTTGAACATTCAGTATGTTATTGCTATACATCTTATGAGATGACTGACCAATTTTTATGCTTTCAGGTTCAAATCAATAGCTACAGCAGCAATTGGAATACACCCCCCTAAAGCCTGATTATCACAGCTGGTGAATTTCAAAAATGCAATCTGACACTTTAGAAGAATGATATGCAATAAAATTGTTTTAAACTTGGAAAAAATGCCACAGAAACATACGGAATGCTTCAGACTGCTTTTGGAGCATCTTGCATTAGTTTTTGAGTGGCATAAGGCAGGGAGTCTGTGAGGGATGATGAAAGGTGTGGGAGGAGTAAGGAAGTCAATACACCAGAGTTTATTGGCCAAACGGTTATGGTTAGGGTTACTATGTTGAGGTTTTAAGGGAGTTCAGGAAGAGATTTGGTCGGAAGAGGGCAGCACTCTTCAAATCGGGTCAGTGGCATTTCTAGCAGGACAATGCCCCAATCCACAACTCCATCCTTGTCACAGACTATTTGAGCAAGATGGGCATCAAGACAGTTCCTCACCCTCCCTATAGTCCAGACCTTGCTCCCTGTGACTTTTGGTTATTTCCTAAGCTCAGAGGCTGTTATTATGAGACAATTGAGGAGATGAAAGAGGCTGTGATGAAGGTCATTGACACACTCACACATGAGGACTTCCATGGGGCCTTCGAGAAGTTGTTGGAACGGTACAACAAGTGCATTGCTGCCAGAGGAGATTACTTCGCAGGGGACTAGAGTTTCATATGTGTACTATCAATAAAAGTGCCCATACGAAAAAAGTCTGGAAACTTATCATATGCACCTCGTATGTTCAATTTAGGAAATGTATAAAACCCCTTATCCCTCCAGCTACAGATTAAATAGTACAACTACTGTCCTTCTACAAGGATACCTTTATTATTAAATAATTTGCAATGGTTTATATGTCATTAAAAAATAAACCAAACCAAACAGCTTTGAAAATATGAAATTTAAACACTTGATTTTAATAGATTTTCAGTTTGACCCTCTTAGTAGACACTGATACTATACAATCTTCATTCCCCTCAAAGTTAATACATTCACATACTTTAAAAATCTGAAATTGTCATGTGATTCAAACATCTAAGTTGAATCATCAGTAAACCTCTGCTGTTTATGACATACACATTTATTTAATTTCTTTGTTGATGCTTTGTGTAGCAATGTATAAAATAATATCATTACTTTTCATTTTTTACAGCTGTTGTTTTTTACAACAAACTATGCCTGCATTCAAGGTTAATACTTTCAAGTACGTTGAACAAAATGTTTTCAATAATCACTTTGGCTCAAATTGAATACTGTAGCCTTGTCATCAGATGGTTTAATATCATATCCAGGACACTTGTGGAGTGGGTGGTCTTGCTCCTTTGCAGAGATGCAGTAAGTGTATTCTACAGCCCCAGCTGAATGGGCTGGTGGAGACCTAAGTTCAAATCTTGTACAAGTCTGTTTGAATTTCACATAGCACAATTATTCTTAAGAAAAGTATGAATCCAACTATTCTCCTCCAACTATGGGTAAATAGTAGGGTATACTAGGATCTTTAACCTTGATATAGCAACTAGTCTAGGAAAAGGAAAACCCTGAATTCAAACTAGTTGTACGCCACTAAAAAAAAAAGATCATATGTAATATCCTGCTTATGGTAGAAGGGTTGGGTAAATAAAACTCCTTTACTGCCATTACTTCTGAGTTCATTCTCACTTGTAGTGGTAGTAACTGTTCGGGTCCCATCTATGAGTCAAATAGATTTGTTTTAAAATTATTAATATTAGATAGGAATGCTTGAAACAATATAACTGTATTCAAAATATACAAATTATTATTATCATCAAATAGGAATAGTTACTTGAAAGCATATAATTGTTAATAAATTATTACTTAAGAATGTTTTAAACTGTATGTAAATAATTTGTATGAGATAGAAATACTTGATATCATATAACTGTGTGCAAAAAATGATTATAACAAATAAAAAAAAAAGGGCAATTTAAAATAATCTAATGGAATATTGAAAATATAGTTATTATTTATAAATGAATCAAACTTCAGTTTTAAATAACCCAGAAGTTGATATACCATTACACAAATAAATCAGACTAAACAATAACAACTCCATTTACATTTGTAATGTTCTGGAATATTTTTTTCTCAAATTTTCAAAATCATCATTTGATAAAGCTCTTGCAGACAAAACATATGCAACAATAAATATAAAGGTTCCACCGAATTTGTTTTCACATCTTATTCCTCTTTCATTTACCAACATTAAAGACATACCCCCATCCAAGATCCGCACTTAATTCATCCAGCTAGATTTTTGAAAAATATGTTATCAAAGCATTTTCTCTCTAATCAACTGTTAGCATGTAAGTAACTTAATATTTTGTCTCAAAGATGCAGGGTATATTTTTCAAGACTTATTTTAGGACAAAAATAAGCCTTTTTGAAATATGCTTGGTTCTAAATGCTTACCTTATATGGATATTTGTTAAAAGTGTTTTGGCTTGACTTAGGAGGGAATTCAAGATTACCTCATCTGCCCCTTGTCTCATTTCATCCAAAATGGAATCCAGTTTATTTTCTTTCTTCTGAAATCAAGAAAATAAAATGAAGGTTAATTCAAGATTTAAAAAAATGTAGCAATCAGAAAGGATGTACAGCAAATTGTAACATATTCCTTCCTTTATTTTGATTAAAGCTATCTGCAGTGTGAGTTATAGTATCCTATATGTTGGCTTGTACTTAGCAGGAAAAATTCTATTAATTTCTTTAATTAATAAATCTTATCCATGTTGGTGATTGTCCCTCCTTGGATTCATTACAAGTGATGTAACCTATAAACTGTACCATTTTATAAATTCTATGACTAAGTCTTCTGACCATAACGATTCATTCTTTATCAAAGTCACTCAAACCTTTCTTATTGTACATAACTGTAGCATTCAACACATCAAATTGAAGCAATTAATGTCATATACCTTTGATCCTGACATATGCAGTTGTTATGACACAGTTCCTATTATTCTTGCAACATTTAAAAGCCATCAAGAAATGTCTGAAGTGAGAAGTAACCATTTACTAAGCTTTGCTTAGTTTGACACAAGTGGGAATTGAACTTGCTGCATCCTCATTTTGATTATTTTTTCCCACCTAATCTAGGAGAGGTAAGTGATGAGTATGGAGAAAGATTTGAAGAAGATATTTTGGTGATGGAAACTAGATACTAATAGTGCTTCAACCCAAATATGATGGGTGATTACTGCTGATTTCCACAGTGGAAGGCCAGAACCTCACACAAGTACCAGATTAAATGTCTCAAACACTTTTGAATGCAATTGAGCAATGTTTAAGATATAAGGTAAGGACCAAGGGTAAAATGGAGCAATCCAGGGAAAGGAGTAGCATTCTCCTCTACACCTTGGTGTAGTAGCTATTGAAAAGGGAGCCTTCAGGTCACCCTTGACTAAGATCACTAAGATATTGTTTTTCATATTAAAATACTTATTTTTTAAAACTGATATAATATGATGCATATGTGATATGAATATAAAAATATGATGTAATAAATTATTCACTGAATTTGAGTGCTCAAGTTTGCTTTCCAATGTAACAATATGCAATGTGTCATGTGAAGTAACATTGTGTATGTAAGATTTAACAATAACTAAAAGTGTGACATGATGATTAAATTCTGACTTCAGATTTGAATTCAGGGATCAGAATTCAGTTAAGAGAACAATTTTCTTTTAGTTGCAGATGAAAAGTTATTTTTTTTCAATGTTATCAATGTGAAAATATTTATGTGTGTAGTAGTTTACATGATATTTTGTGTGTTGAATTATATGTGAGCAGAATGATTTGTTATACCACTCACAGGAAAAAAAAGAAACCAAAGACAGTTTATAATTAGAAGACACAAATACATTTAATTACAAAATGGACAGCATGCTGAAGAAGAATTTACATACAAGTTTACAGTATTCACACAAATATTCACTTATTGCTAATGCCCTTGGGAAAGGCATAAATCTACCTCTTCTCTCCTTCACCACCAGCTATGGATAAATAGTAGGACTCTTTAGCCTTGGTAAGGTAAGTGATCAATAATCTTAATTATAGATTTAGAATAAGCATTTGCTAGTTAGAACAAAATGAGTATCCACCCTAGAAGCAAAATTGTTAGAAATCAGTGTTCTCAGAGAGTTTTGATTGAAAGCAGCAGAAATTAGATGAAAGAAATAATAATGGATAATGCTTCATCTAAGAAATTTAAACAATATTGTTGATGACAAAAATTGTAATAATGTTAGTTTTTTTTTGTCCCAGCTATCCTTAGTTTGGCAGTAAATCACATCAGGATTAAAAATAGAAAGTCTACAGCTACTCAACAGCAAGGGGTTAGGAGATTGTGTGTGCAGCGTATCTAGCGTTACTCTACACCAAGGGTTTAGGGAATTGTGCTCACAGCATATCGAAGGCTACTCTACACCAAGCGATTAGGGAATTGTTTGTGCAGCATATCTAAGGCTACTCTCCACCAAGGGGTTAGGGAATTGTGCACACTGCATATCTTTGGCTACTCTACACTAAGGGGCTATGGAATTGTGCCCATTGGATATCTAAGGCTACTCTACACTAAGGGGTTAGGGAATTGTGTGCACTGTATATCTAAGGCTACTCTACACCAAGAAGTTAGAGAATTGTGCAAACAGCATATCTAAGGCTACTCTACATCAAGGGATTAGGGAATTGTGTGTACTGCATGTTCACATTAGGGTGTTTGATGTTGGTTGGTTACATTTTACAGTATATCAACCCTTATAGGTTATTCAAATATATAAGCTCATTTGTTTGCACACAGTTGAATGGTTTCAAGTATTGCTATCTAACTCTAATAGTTTTATTTGTATACAATTAAATGGTTTTAAATCTAGAAAATGATTAAATATTTCTATATGAGCCATAGATGAAACCCTAAACAGGGTGTAATAGCAATGAAGGAGTACTCTACTCTCTCTCCAAAACCCTAGGAATGGATCTTCAATATCAGATACAGTTTCGTATCATATCCAGGACACTTGCTGGGGACATTTTACTCCTCTGCAGAGATGCAGTTGGCATATACTACAGCCCCAGCTGACTGGGATGTAGGGTGTTTGAGTAGTCATGGATGAAACAGTGAAAACAATGATATTTCATTGATACTGTTAAGCATGCAAGTTATCTCCCCTGATACTCTTGATAAGAGAAGGTGTTATTCGGGGACTGGAAGTAGACAAACAGCTATATTGGTTTATGCGAGAGTGTAAGAAGAAGGGTGTAATAAAGGCGTCTCTGCATGCAGAGTGTTATAGTCTGAGTTCTTTGTTTTTAACATTGGTAGCAGAGCTAAAAAGACACTATGGCTTCAAAGTATTTTCCTCAACCCGTTTGTGGAACAAAATGGTATAAATGTTTTCTTGAAACATTAACGGATGCACAAAAGAAAAAAATAGTAAAAATAAAAGGAGTGAGAACCTTTAAATTTGGTGATGGAAATAAACTGAAGACACTCTACAAGGTAATTTTACCATGTGTTATTGCTGATATTGAAGTTAGTATTATCACTGATGTTGTGAACTCTGAAATTCCACTTCTCTTGAGTAAAGACGCCATGAAAAGGGCTGAAAATTGCCTCAATTTTGAAGATGACACTGTTACGATGTTAAAAAGAAAATTCCATTGAACAGCACATCGTCTGGACATTACTACATTCCTATTACCAAACCTCTACCAGACGAATGTAAGTTCAAACACATACCTTTTATTAAAGAAATCTCTTTTAAAAATATGGCAAAAAAAATTTAGTCATCCTAGTAGTAAGAAATTGTGTGACTTAGTTAAAAATGCAGGAGTGACAGATCCTGAATTTATAAAAATTTTTGCAGACACTCCCAAATTCATGTGAACTATGCATTTGTTACAAAAAGACTGAACCTAAACCTATTGTCGGAAATTTTAATATGGCGTTGGAAACCAGTGGTTCAAATTTTGGGATTTCTAAAAAGTCTTTGCATAAGCCAGCACCCAAGGAAAGAATCAAGGCCAACCGTACAAACAGAAAGCCATTAGTGCAGGGTCAGCTTGTTGATCTCAATAATCCTAGATCAGCAAAAATTTGCCAGAATGGGATGAAATCATTACCTACTCTAGAACTTAACTTTTTATTTCCTGATGTTCAAAGAAGAGAAACAATTTGTACTCCAGGAAAAGCATCTCTTTCTTGTAGACAATATGATGACAAACTGAATGAAACTATGAATGAGAAAGAGAATCGGAATAAAGAGGATTAGGTTGCAAAAGTTATTTGCCATGCACAACGTTCTGCAAAGAAGAAATTGCTTGGAAAAAGTCCAGGTTCAAACTATAAGAAAAAACCCTCATGTAATTGCTTTGGCTAAAGAAATAAAATCCAATTCTTCTTTCTTCAACAAAGATGCAAATACAACCTTCCTAAACGATATGAATGCCACACGGCTTCATTTTGATTCCAGTGACAGTGAAGAAGATCTAAATAATAAAAAAAAAAAAAGAGAGAGATGCTTGAAGGAAAAGAAATTGCAGAGATATCTTGGGTACCAACTAACACAAAAATTGCCCACCCCTTGACAAAGAAAGGAGTGCCTTCATTTAAGATCCTGGGGTTCATGTCTGAGCCGAAAGAGGCCTCTGTTTAATGTTATTACACTTTCCTATTTTCTTTGGCAGAACTTATGCCCTACAGAAATGAAAAAAAAAGGGGGAAGAACTGTTAAGCATGCAAGTTATCTCCCCTGATACTCTCGATAAGAGAAGGCATTATTCGGGGACCGGAAGTAAATAAACAGTCATATTGGTTTATGTGAGAGTGTAAGAAGAAGGGTGTAATAAAGGCGTTTCCATATGCAGAGTGTTATAGTCTGAGTTCTTTGTTTTTAACAGATACGATTTTGCACAAAAATACAACTAAATAAAAAAATTAATTAATTAAAAAAAACTTTGTGACAGTTATTTTTATCACTTTAATTCTTCTTGTTGCTAAATACAGTAAGTCAATATTTGATAATATTCTATGACCTCTCCCTGAAGGTAGAGTATTAGTTTGAAAGTCTAGGTGTTTCATCAAATCTAAAAATAGAATTACCCTGACCAAAAAGAGACTCAAATCTGTCATCATTTCCCAAAATAACTATTTTGTTACCAAAATCTAGTGGGTCTGAATACCAGATATTCCCCCACCCCTGCTAGCCAAGTGGTCAAAAAGAACAGACCTAAGACATTTTCCTGCTACTCAAGTTAGTGAACCAAATTATCAGTCCTGAATTTCACTATGATAACCAAGTTTTATCTTCAAAGGAATTCAGGACTTAAATGCAAGTAAATAATAATAAAAAGAATACTAAATAAACTAATGTACACAGTACACATACAAAAATTAATACTCACATGAAAACATATTTTGTAAATTATCACTTATTGCTACAAATAATACATAAAAAGACAATATTTATTTCAATTCAAACTTGAAACAATATAACTATGCAAAAAAAAAAAAATTACTAAATGGAAAAAAATAACTTAAAAGCATATAGTTATTAGTATTAGTATTAGATAGGAATACTTGAAACCATAAAATTGCGTTCAAATTATATGTATTAGGAATAATTGACATCATATAACTGTGCAAAAAACTCCTTAAAATCTACTTCACAAAAAATGTAAATATAAACATACAATGAATGCAATTTCTTAAACTCTAGATAATAAATAACCCTAAATGAGTTGACATATGTTAAAATCAATCAATTAATCATATAAACTTGTTTTGTCAGTTAACTGGTCTTTTAGGAACAACCTTGAATTACTGGAACTTTGTTTTATAATTCAATGTTTTTTTCCAGAAGACAAAAAAAAGCCAAACATGGAAAAAACTGAAATTACTGAAATAAGTCAGCAAATATCAGGGTTAGCTGAGATGTTAATATGATGACATCATAACTGCTATTGATGACTTTTTTTTACCAATGGGATCCAAGCACAGCAACACTGTGGACCACAAGAGGGACTATGCTGAAAAATAAACCTCATTTGGTCACTTCCATGAGAGTAGCTTGGTCAGCCTATGAACTTTTCAGCCAACCCTAATAATAACAAACTTTTATATTTCTTGATATGATATGAATATCAATAAAAAAATTCACTGGCTTTTTTTTGTTTTCTGTGCACATGTCAGGAACTATGGAGGAGTTCTTTGAAGAATATAAAAAGACAAAAATTGGCAAACTATGTTTTAAAAAACAAAAATATCAAAATCTTGCAGGAATAAACATATTCTGTTTCTGCAAATATTTTACCTAGATTGAACTATGCAAATAAAATCTAAATTTAGGCAATTCCCACCTTCCTAATGGGAAGGAGATTATCAAAAGAATATTAATCACTCTTTTGGTGTGTATGGATATTCAAAGAAAGAAAGAAAGAAAACACTCCTTGCCTACAAATGATATTCATTTACTGGGTAATATTTAGCATTTATTTAACATACAAATTAAGTCATTCTGATTTAGCAGATAGGAATACAACTTGTATGTGGATTTCACAAGACAACTCATGAACTCATTGGGTAATATTGAAACTTCTATTGAGAAAGGATTCTAATTAGCATTTCATATATTATCTATATATTACTAAAATCATCATTATGATTATATGTATGTAACTATAACTGGCTCATTGGCCTAGTGGGTAAAGTGTTCACCAATGGTCTGGGAGACCTGGGTTTAATCCCAGGTCACATCACACCAAAGGCTTTAAAAATGGTACTTGATACCTCCTTGCTTTACACTCAGCAATATAAGGTACGTATCAAGGGTAAAGTGGAGCAATTCAGGGAAAGGAGTAGCACCCTCCCTTACACCTCAGTGTAGTAGCTATTGAAAAGGGAGCCTTCTGGTCACCCTCGTCAAAGGTTGCCAACTATAACCATGCAAAAACAGTACACCATAGCAAATTTTTTATGAGAGTAATACACTTAAAATCATAACTTAAAATCTAACTTAGAAAACTCAGAAAATCTAACTTAGAAAACAAAACAATTTCTAGCCCAATTTGCAATTGCATAATAGTTTTGTGGAGATCTGCATTTGAACTGAAAATCATTTTTTGATAATTCAAATTCTCAATATAACCATGAAATTCGAATTAGAATCCTTCACTCATTCCTATATAGAAGCATTACTATCATCATGGACAACAGGAAACCAAAGAGTTCATGGGTCATTTAGCATATAACTAAAATTCTCTCTCTCTCTCTCTCTCACTTTATATATATATACATATATATCTGTCTGTGGATGACAATATACAGACTCCCCTGCCATGGGTTGAACACTTGAGTGGGGAATTTGCTGGCTGGCACATATGCTGGAATACAATAGCTCTTCTCATGAATTGAGCACTCCAGTAGCTGATAAATGTATATATAAAATAGATATATGTAAAAAATTTCTTCGTTTATGCTGAGAATGATGATGGCTCTGGGTTAAGATATCTGATTGATGTAAAGTCAGCTAGGTTTTGATCTCAGCTTAAAGCATCTTGTAGATCTAGCCACACTGAAGAGTTGTGATACAATGAAACAGTATATATATATATATATATATATATATATATATATATATATATGTGTGTGTGTGTGTGTGTGTGTGTGTGATAAATGTAATCTAGTAAAAATGGCACATAATAGCAAAACTTTTATTAGAGCAATACACTTAAAAATCTTTAACTTAGAGACTAAAACAAATTCTAGTCCAACTTGCAACTGAATGATAATTTTGTGGGATCTGCATTAATACTGAAAGCCATTTTTTAACCATCAAAATTCTTGATATGATATAGATAAGTATGAAATGCTAATTAGAATTCTTCACTCACTCTTTAAATAGAAGCATTAATATCATCTTAGATTGTTGTTAGAATGGATTCATAGGTTCTTGATTTGGCTTTCAAAATGTGATTGATAAAAGATGGATTATAAGAAAATAAAATAGGAAAAGTTTAAAGACCTTTTTTCCCTGCAACAGATAGTTTTCTGTAAAGTGAGATTTCTATCATATACAGCAATAAGATATTGTCAATCAAAAATGATTTACATTAGTAGGAGGAGTCACCATACTAGACATAAGACTGCACTGTACATATAAATACCAAACATTTTAAAGAAATATTTCTATGCTTTTTACTTCTTTTAATATTTAGCATTGTCTAATACAAGTTTCTGAACAAACTGGTGACAGCAAATACTATAATTGTAAAAAGTGAGGGGAGAGTCATTCTTTTGATTTGAAGTTAAAATTATATTTTTTATATGAATGATTGACTATAACACTATGACATAAATTTTGTTCCTGGATCATATGTATTATTTCTTTATTGTTAATGTTGTAAAAGTATAAATAATGGCAATTATCCCCTGAAAACTTATTTTTGTGCCCTGAATAACACTACAAAAGAAAAATTTTGTTCCTGGATAGCATGTGTTATTTCTTAATTGCTAATGTTGTAAAAGTATAGAAAAATGACTATTATTCCTCAAACTTTGATTTTTACGCAGTGAATAATGAAATTTAGAAATTAAACTATTTTTTCTGGAAAAAAAAACCCAGGCAAATTTTCACATTTTCATTTACATAAGATCTGAATTAAACAACATATGGATCAAAATTTATACTAAAGTTATACAAAAATGTTTAGGAAGTTTGAGTAAATTCTCTATCAGTTATTCAGCACAGAATCTCAGTGGAAAGTTCAGGAAAATGGGTAAATTTGAAAATTTCATTAACCAGGTCACAAAAGCCAAGTTTGAAGAGAAAAATTGTATTTTCCATTTACTTTAGGCATAAACTAATGGGAAATAATACTTTCTACCCAAGTTCAAGAAAAAGTAAAATTTTTGTAATATAGTGCAATCAATATGACATGATTGATTTAACAATAAGTCAATCAAATGCATTTAAGGAGGTGTGCTTATGTATATGTGTGTGTACTGAAAATGAAATTCACATTGTACAAATTCAGTAGATTAGAACATGTTTTTTTCTTCAATCAGTCAAAAGTAGTTTTTCACGGGTAACTTTGGACATATACTTTTGAAAATACCATCGTTTTTTCTCTTGTTGACAAAAACATTGCAATAGAAATAAACAAAAATCCCATCTTCCCAGGCTTTCACACATTCGATATAATATTTGCATATCCTCCCCTTGATCTGGTTGCTTGGCTGCATACCCTTTGTTGCACAAAAAAGGAACAGAAATCATTTACATATACCCCCCTCCAACGATTCTATAAGCAGCAGCATAATTATAGTTTGATTAAAAATACTATACAATGTTATGGGTAAAGAAAAAATCTAGGCCAGAAAAATGAATGAAAAACAGGAAGTAATCAAAAACTTATGGTTATTCAAGTAGGTTTTTAATTAAATAGCAAGTCCTTTTCTTTTTACTCCAAAACTTGTAAAAAAGAAACCTGTCCAGGCATTTTTCTTGAGTTGTATCATCATTGTAATATTGAAATATTATTTACTGAAGCAGTCTTGTTTGGCTAGAATCACTAAATCTTATCAAATTGTGTTGAAACTACAAATAAACATATAAAAAATAGATGTCAGGTTCAACCCCTCTGGCTCAGAGTGGACCTGGAAGTAATGGCAAAGAAGAGTTGCACCATACTTTCCAAAGCAGCAGAAGAGGTTTGTTAGATAGATTGATTTTAATGGTATGTCAACTCATCAAAGGTTATTTAATGATTAGAATCAAATTCATTTTATGTTCATATTTATATTTTTATGTAGTTGTTTAAAGGATTTTTTCCCATTGTCCATTTGAATATGAATAATTTTTAAACAGATCTATTTGACCCATACATGGGATCCTATTAGGTACTACTACTCCTGATCAGAGTCGACATGGGAGTAATGGCAGTGAAGAGGTACTCCACACTCACCAAATCTTCAGAACTGGAACCTTACCATCAAATGCAGTTTAGTGTCATATAGGAAACTCTTTTTGGAAGGAGTCTTCTGCAGAGGATACAGTCAGCATATTCAAGTCCCATCTATAGGACAGTCAAAACAATCATGTTAACAAATTTAAAATAATATATACTAATTATTGATTGAATTTAATGGGATATCAACTCATCTAGGGTTATTTTATGCCAATAGATTAAGGAATCACATTCATTATACATTTATATTTATATTTGTGTAGTTGTTTTTTAAGAGGTTTTTTGCACACAGTCATATAATATCAGGTATTACAATCTAATACAAATAACTTGCATACAATTGTATGGTTTCAAGTATTCCAAACACAAATAATTTAAACACAATTATATGGTTTTAAATGATTATTTTTATTATCACTTAGAATATTCGGACCATTGACCTCATCTTTATTGTTATACTCACAACATTTTGGCCGATATATCCTTTAGCCTTCTTCAGGTGTTTCATATCAAACTCAGGAGCCCACACAGAACCTCAAACTGAACCCTTTATTCAATCTACAAGGGTACACTGTTCCAGTTGTTAACCATGACTGGGAAGAAGTTATAGTTTGCCAATGGTCCAGGAGACCAAGGTTCAATCCCAGGTCAAATCATACCAATAACTGAAAAAATGGTGCCTAATGCCACCTTGCTTAACACTGAGAAAACAACTATTCGCCATTCTTTAGCACTCATGGTTTGGTATTGACAAGCATATTCCAGTCATTTCTCTTTGTGCTTCATAATTAACCTTGGATGATGAATTCTTTTCTTATGCTTAATTTTTTCATTGCTTAAATGCCTTCTAATTGTTCTAGTACTGCAAGGAGCATCCACCAGAGATTTCAATATTTTTTGATGTTGATGAAGTTTTCTTTTTTACTTCGTGAACAATTCTTCTTTTGTATTGTGGGGATAATTTTTCTGGCCTGCCAGTCGGTTTTCTTGTTTCATACTTATTTGAACTTTTCAAATAATTGCAGATAACAGTTTTACAGCATCCTAAGGCCTTCAAAATTTCTCTCTACGATTTTCCAACTTTTTCCAGAGCTGTAATCTCACCTTTTTCAAATTCAGACAATTTATTTCCTTTAACCATTTATGTGTTTAGTATTTTAAGTATTACAGTTTTAATAGCTTTTATATGACATATAATAATTTTTAATTAAATTAAGTCCTTTTTTCTTTATTTTTTTTATTGGTGGTCTTATATTTATATCAAAAATAATTTTAAAATTTAGCATAAATGCTAATATATAAAAAATGAATTGAAATTGCTTCTTATTTCACATCTAAATGTCTCTTATCTTTCATATATCTGATTTTTGTAATTCAAAAATTGTAAACAATATCTTTTTCTTCATTTTTGAGGGTGGTTTTATATTTTTGTCCAGGGGTGTATTCACTCTTGGACGATCCAAACAAAATCAACATGGATATTCCTACCAAACAAATAGGGATTATGATTTATTACATCACAAATATATAAAAAGGACTTATAAGGATGCTTTCAAATATCTCCAATATGTGCCCCCACACACAAAGGACATTCCACTTGATATTACAAATATCTCTTTTTAAGCTTTGACACATTTCAGTCAATAAATTTCTGTTTGCTGTTGCACACATTTGCTTTTTTCAACTTTATTTCATACCACTTCAGCATTTCTTCTTTCTTTATAAACAAGGCTGAAAGATCCTATTCAAAAATAAGTAATGCTACTGGTGTTACATATCTCTCTCTCTCTCTCTCTCTCTCTCTCTCGAGAGAGAGAGAGAGAGAGAGACAGAGAGAGAGAGAGAGAGATGCAAGCAGGCATTGAGGTGGTACATGTCAGCAGGATGGTGTTGCTCAAACAACAGGCAACTTGGGCCAGGTGGTAGAAAGCACAGTGGCAGAAGATCACTTGGCTAGATTTTTGGCAGGCTGACTTCTGTCAGTTTAAGCTGTATATGATACCTTACTAAGCCCAGCAAACTTACACACATGGATGGGAGTGAAACACCTTATCAGCTAAGTACAAGAGGATCTTTTCAGCATTTCTATAGCTGCTTACAGGCTATGAATGATGGATGTCACCATTGGTGCCACAATCAGGTAATTGGAGCAGTTATGACAATTACTGATACAGCTATAAAATCTTGCATAAAGCATCCCAGGAAGAAGACTATCCACTTCCGTTAAGTAGGAGAAGACCCAGTCAATAACACAAATGAGAGAGTACTTACTTTTTTTTATCACCAGAAGGAGGGTCTTGGAAAAAAGTTGAAATTCCCTGATTACATGATACAAACAATATTCCATCCAGACAGGGTCATCTTTTTAGATGCAACTAAGTAGGTAATTATGTGGGAATCAAATATTCTGGGTGGAAAATGTGGAGGAAGCTCACCACATTTCAGGAATTGATAGAACAGTGCAGAAGACAAGACTGGTGGGCCCTATGTGAACCAATAGAAGTTTGCAGAATGCTCACTTTGAAGAGTCTTGACAAGAATTAGTATAACAGGAGCCATTAGAAACATTACAGAGTTCATAGGAAAAGCCACAAGGTGGCTTTGGATAAAGAAGACAAGCCCATGGATAGTTGCTGCTGAGATGCAATCTGGGAAGGGATCAATCACAACTGGGTCACCTGGGCAAGAGGGTTTAATGTTGAAAGACCCATACCCTTGATGAACCAAGGAGCATCACAGCTGATTTGTTCCAGAGTATGTATAAGATGAACTCCAATTAGTTAAGTGAAATAATACAAGTTTATATTCAAAGAATTTTTACCTGGTTTTGTTCATTGTGCCAACATCTGTGTTCTTGTAGACTCTCATGAAGCATTTGTTCTTGTTGACCTAATCCAGTTTCATGTGTTTGCCAAAGTTTTGCAGCAGATTGAAGAAAAATAAAAGTCTCCATAATAAGCTGATTGGTATGTGCAAATTCTTTATCAATGTTCATCTAAAAAACAAAAAATGGATTTTTCTTGTTTTTTACTATGAAATATTTATCTAAATAGCATATGATATAATACTTGATGGCATATAATTCCCATCATGAAATTAACCTATCAGCTTAGAAAGTTAATATCTTTATTAAAAGTTTTTTTGTAAGGAATGCAATGTGATTTTTTCATATGAAGTAATAATGGACATGTATTGTGCTTTAATTAAAATCTAACTATGCCATATGTATAAATTTGGGAGTAAGATGATCACAGAGACAAGATACCCATATTCATATGTACCTTTAATTCAGCCATATATTCCATAAATCTCATCTCTAGACATTTAATCATGGGTGTAAATTCCTCTGTCAATGTGGATGCCATCTCAGGAGTGCACAGCTGATTCATAAGAAGTAAAACCTGAAATAAATAATTAAAACAAATCAATCAAGTGCATAGAGAAATCTTTATTGTATGCATTTACCCAACCCTTCTGCCATAGAATCCAACACAAAGTCAATTTTTATGCAGAGTAAAGCTGGTGTGAATTCAGAGTTTTCCTTCTTCTAGACTGGTTGCTTGACCAAAACTAAAAAAAGCCCAGTATGCCCAATGATGTACTAATAGCTGAGTAAGGGGAGAAAGATGGATTCATGCCTTTCTCAAAAGCATTAGTGCAAAGTGAAATGCAAACAGCCTTGTCCAGGGTTTGAACTCAGGTTGTTGATTCCATTTCCTATGATATTAACCATCATACTAAGTGTGCCTCCTCTTTATTGTAAAGCACAAATGTTCTTTACAGTATTTGTCCTCCGTCCCACCAACCAGAGGAGTGTGGCACAAGGCCTTTTTTAAGGTAGGTCAAGGCGCAGGGCAGTAGCCCACATGAACCCTCGGGCCCCGTCAGTATTCCCCTAAAAAGGAGTGCCTCAGGCACCAGACAATAAACCTAACTCCTCCAAGGAGGATTAAAGCCTAGGAGGATGACCCCCTGAGGCTCGAGGTATGTCCAGAGACAAGACACACCCGACCAGATCCGTACTGTTGATACCACAGCCAGCCAAAGAGTTCTTTACTGCATTGATAAAGACATAAGTATGAAGATCAAATTCAGCATTGGATAATATTATTTTCTTAATGTATCACCTATACTTAACAAAGTTCAAATTCTGGATGAGGTTATTCACTTAGTACTAATATCATTGAGAAAAGCCTGAATTCACTTCTCTTTGAATTATTTCATTTTGTCAGATATCTTTAAAAAATGTCTTCTCACTGACATACCACAATGGTTGGTGGAGCACAAAGTAAGTGAATGAGCATTTAAGCAAACCATTCTCTCAGAGCTACCACCTAACCAGTAAAAACTGTGAAAAGTTATTACACCTATTGCCAACCTTGACAATGAGCTTGAGGCATTAATATATTTTTATTCATAGTTATTTTTTTTATTTGAATATTCAGAGATAGATTGGTAGAGATCCAAGTGAGGAAATTGAATTTTCTGATTGTGCAATTTGAGATTATTTGGGAAAGATGCAGCACATTAAGTCTTTTTGTAAAATGCCACAAGTTAGAAATTGGGTTGTAATAGTTGGCCATAAAAAATAAAGTTCTATAATAACTGACAAGTTGAGACCTACATAGTTTGGTTGGTTGGTTGGTTGTATTTTATGGTATATCAACCCTTGTAGGTTACTTAATGTCAAATTCTATTATATATATATATATATATATATGATTTGTAACTGAATAGTTTGTAGGTAACATTATTTTTAAATGAGCCAGAGCTCATTTGTTTGTACACATTTAAATGGTTTCAAATATTGTTATTTATTGTTTAAGTAAATGCTTTCAAGTATTGCTAATTAACGCCTAATAATTCTATTTGATATTAATCGTGTTTGAACACACTTAAATGGTATCAGATAATGCTATCTAACATTAATAGTTCTATTTGAACACAGTTAAATAGTTTAAGTATTGCCATTCAATACTAATAATTCTATTTAATATTAATAACAATACCTAGTAAAAGATTGAAAAGTTCTATTTGACCCATACATGGGACCTTTACAGGTACTACCACTCAGGATCAGAGTGGACCTAGTGAGTAATGGCAATGAAGTGGTACTCCACATTCTCCAAACCTCAAGGAATGGAGCCTCACCATCAGATAGTTTAATATCATATTCAGGACACTTGTGAGTGAGGGAGTGTTCTTACCCTACTGCAGAGATGCAGTCAGCATATTCTGCAACCCCAGCTGATTGGGCTGAGACCAACATAGGCACAAAGGAAAACTTCTCTGGAGATGTTATATATAATATTATCAGTAATTCATGTATTAATTCTTGACCACTAACAATCTTTCTTTTTGATTATCAATGCATTTTTTTTAGTAAAATCAATAGCAATGAATTTTCATTATACATATAATTGCTCTATTCTATCAGTAATGTTTATGCTAATTCCTTGGCTACTGAGAATTCCTTCCTTCCCGATTTTAATGCATTTTTATAGTAAAATCAATGGCAATGAATTTCAGTTATATATAAAATGGCCCAATTCTATCAGTAATGCTGGCATTAATTTTTATTAGGTTATGAACAAAAAATAGACATATAAATGTCGATAGAAAAGAAAATTTTATATATAAAAATTTGTTAATTCCAAACAGTTTGGGCCTTTGGTCATTATCAGAGAAGGTTTATTCCAAGACTGAAAGGCCACAGGATTGGTTTCCCATGTAAATGTAACTTGAACTTTATAATTTAACATCTTAAAAATTCAACTTGGCACATTTTTATAAATCATTTCCGTTTTTATGTTTTTTTTAAAGATATAAATTAAGCAGGAAGATCAGTCTAAAAGTAATGAATTTTTAAATAATGAATTTTTTAATAATTCAATATGCATTTGAGAGTTAAAAGGGAATGTTTTATGTGGTTTAGTTTGTTGTTGAGTCTATTTGTGGTAAAGTTTCAATTTAACTTCATGGATTTTGAGAATTGATGTAGTATTTAGTAAATTTTATCTTCTTTATTATAGTGAATTTAGCATCTCTGTTAGGCAGTTACCATCTCCATTTCATTTGACAATAACCCCTATACCACAAGGGTCACCTATAATTGTATATATATATATATATATATATATATTTGTTAATCCTGACCATTTTTGGCCTTAGGCAAACATCAGAGAATATTTATTTCATGACTGTTTACATTTCAAGACTGAAAGGCTTATGAATACCAAGGGATTGGTTTCATGTATGAAACTTTTAGCAATAAAGCCAAAATGAGGAGGTAAGATAACAGTTTCTTTTAGGTCTTATCTTGCTTTACTGACCAGTATTTGAGCACTTTCTTGATTTAAGAAAAACATTTTTAAATGATTTATGAATTCACCTATATATGTACACACACACACACTAACATATATAATTCACCTTAGTCTCTTCTAATTTATCCATGCTATTTTTCATAGCTACTTCTTGACTTCTTTCTAATTCCAATACGTACATCCCAGCTGCTTCATCTGAAATAAATAAAATTCCATTTGTATGATTATTATTCTTTACATTCCTAAAGCTTTTATAATAGATATCATTATTGTGTTGTATTCTTTCTTCACATCCAATTAATTGCATTGTTATATATGAATTGTCCAGTAAAACTTTCTATTAAACAAAAAGTATTATTTTCTTTTTTTTCATGCACTAGGGTGATTCAAAATAACAAGCTATATATGAGGACGAGTCAAAAGTTTTGCAATATTTTGGTAATATGATGCACAATTTGGCAGCTCCATATGCTTTTGCCCAGATCATGAAGGTGATGAACCAAACTGGACTGTGAAATGCTAAGCTTGCCTGATAATCTACAAATGTTACTCATCAAATCTATCTCTATAACTTGGAGCACAGCCTCGGAATCCATGGTTTTTTTTCAACCCAAGTGAAAATTCTTGAACCATCTGGTCACTGTATAATAATCAACTGTACCTTTACCTATGGTACAACAAATGTTTTTGGTTGCTTCCATAGCATTAGATGAGTTTCCAACAGAAAAAGGAAAAAGCTAGATATGTGGTCACAAAAAAACACTACTCACTTTATTATTGATGTTGCAATCTCTCTCTGGACTTGTTTAACAAATCATAGCCCATTCCCAATGGGAGGCAGTTTCATTAGCCTAAAATGTCACTTTGTCAGTAGCTCACTGATTGACCCTTTTCAAAAATACCCAACTCTCATGTGTGACTGTTTCTCACACCTGCTGCAAGATTTTCCACATTGACTTTTGTTGTCATTCATACAGCCAGGCACCAGATTCACTGGTGTGGGTTGGCAACCACTACATTACAATAGTCATAACAGTGATGATTAATATATGATTATTTTTAATATTTTTTTATAATAAACTAAGCTTAGTCCATATCACTGAGTACATAACTTTAATGAAAATGAATTAAAGGAGAAAAAGAAAACAAAACAGTAGAAGCTTTACTCACACATTCCTCTTGAGACAACTTGTGTCTGTTCATACCATTGTTCAAGAAGATTTGGTATACATTTTGGTGGATATAAATCTCTAGAAATATAACAAGAGGCAATATATATCTGAGAGATGCATAAAAGTGAATGAGTATATAAATATGCATTCATGTAAGTCTATATATGTAAGTATGAGGAATCTTTGAGTTCCTGCAGATAATAATTTTATATATATGTACAAATATGAAAAAAACAAGGTATTCAGAGGACGATTTTATTTATAATTGAATTATATGCCAATGTTAAACATTTTGGGTTTTAACATTAAACCATCGTTAGGGGATTTAAATATTCGATATTGTATCTTCTGAATTATATTTAATTTTTTACTTTTTAAATGAATTAAAAAATATGAGAAAGTTTATTTACATTACTTGCATCCTGATTCAAAACTGTGTAGTGCTTGAAATTTATTTTAAAAAAGTAAAATATTTCTTTAAAAAAAGTAAATAAATTAATAAATTTAAAAAATATCTATTCTACCTCTCTTTTTTTTTTTCCTTCAATATCTTACCCTTTTCTTTTTCTTCATATCTTTTATCTTGAGTAGCAGTTTGTAATTTTGGAAGAGTTATTGAGAAAACATTAAAAGTTAATATATATGAAATTGATGAAAACCAAACTATTTCAAATAAGAGATTCTGTACCTTTTTAGCACTAATTTGACTAAATAAGGAAATAAGTTGAAAAAACCCGGTGTTTGTTTAATAGTGTTAATTGTTAAAAATGATACTAGATTGAACAATCTCTTGGCATTTTTTATTATGTATATAAACTAGCCTTTGGAATCTTTAAAGTTAAAGTTTATATAACAATAAAGAGTAATAATTGGAGGAACAAATAACAAAAATAAATAAATAATTGACAATACCTTAAAGCATTTAGTAGTTGTATGTATTGGTTATTTAAGCTGGTGTGTTCCAGAACCAATTTTTCCATCAACTCTTCAATAATAGGAGGTTTGATCACCTCATCAGAATTCATATAGTCACTTAAAATAAAGATAACATGTATTTACTAAACTGGCTATAATTTTGAGAAGGATTATTTACATTTAAAGAATTATTCAGACAATGTTTGGAAAAAAAATGTCTGATGCTGTTTGTGCTTTGCATTACCAAAGAAAGAGACCAGAAAAAGAGTCTCTGGTTCTGAATGACTGTAGTCATCAGATTAGGCTGTGTTTTCTCACCCAAACTCTTCCACATCTTTTTGAAATATTTTAATGGAGTATTCTTTATCATCATCATCATCATGAAGTCATTCTGACACCACAGAGTTCCTGGGGGGAGTCCCCATGGCATAATGTCTAACATGCTGTACTGTAGCAAGTTCAAACTTCAGTAATGCATTAACTTTCAAACTAATACCCTTAGAAAAGATATGAACCCCTTTACCTCTACTATGGGTTCACTACTGGTTTTCAATAAGGATGGCTTCAGCATTAAATAATGGTATACTATTAATCAAAGAAAACCTAACCAAACCAAATCAAACCAAACAGAGTTCTTTGAATCTCTCTCACCATTCAACCCTATTGTCCATCACTCCTGGCAGGTTCTTTAGACTGCATTCAGAGCCTGCACAGAGCTAATATATGTGTTACATATTGACCTTTGACAGGCTGTGTTAGTTTGTGGATTTCAAAACAGCACCTGTGTCTAAAGGTAAACAAAAGACAGTAGAAATGCCATGTGAATTGTGTAGGAAGAGTGTGTAGGTGTCCAAAAAATATATAATGATGGAAATTTTCAACTCCAAGCAGTCAGCAGAGTCAGCAGCGAGCAGTGACACACTATCTGAATGTGGGCCAGATGGCCCTGGCTTGAGAAGTAGAAAAAGTCTAGATGTGCAAGACTTGCCAAGTCAAAACTGGGTATGATTCCAGACAAAGGAGAAACGAAGATGATTAAATGTTTTAAGTCAACCCTGTGCCAGTCTCCTAAAGGGATATTTGTCTCAGCCTCCCACCAGACAGGACATGACACAAGGTCAATGATCCAAAGGTCAGCTTAAAGCAGGGATTAGAGGAGGAGAAGGTCAAGCTCAAGCTGAGGTTCAAATCCTACTGGCCATCGGCTCATTTAGTACAATATGAGCCTGATGAGCCTAGTGGGACTTAGACCCAAACATGGGTTCTGGCATGGATGCCTGTTTATAACTTGAACTAGACAACGAAGTCCAGTGCTATTCTTGCTTGTCAATGACCACTTTCATGGTCAAAAGGCCGAGGAAGGAAGCACAAAGGAGGAATGAAGATGATTAAATGTTTTAAGTCAGCCCTGTGCCAATCTTGTGGAGGCAAAGTGAAGAAGTAATGAACGCTGAAGATATTGTATCTTAGCAGTTCCCTGTTTATCTGACTCTCTCTCTCTCCTCGCCAACCATTTCATACCTTTCAAAATAAACAAGACAGATCATGTTTTTATACAATAAATGTTATTGTCCTTTCGTCCAGGTACACAACATTAATCCTTACTGGATGGTCAACACTAACCCATTCATGTGTAGGAGTCCATAAGAGAACATTGCTTATGAGTTCATCCTTAGTTCTCCAGCAGTGCCCAGTATGTCTTGTTCATCTTACTTGGATGGTTTGTGAGATGGGATGTAATTGGCTGTGCAGCTGCTGTTTAGTGAGATGCTACTTCAAGGATTTGTTCAAAACAACATCTAATATTCTTGTTTAGTTCCCATCTACCTTTTTCTTCATACATTTCATTAGTATTCAGGTGGTGCATCCATGCAGTAGTGCTGACACAGCTACAGCTTCTGGCTATGCAGTAGAGATTCAGCACAGGCAGATATATTTGCAAGAAGTGCAAGATCATCTGCATAATCTGTGTCTCTTGTAGTTTCTGTGGGATATTGTCTGATTCTTGGGTTTTTTAATGTGAAACTGTTATCTTTCATGAGAGCTATTGACATACATAATCTAGATAGATAATAAACATATATAGTGCTGATGAATCTCTTTCCAAGACTCCAGTGACAATGTCAAAGAAATTTGTATAATCATTGAGTGAAGAAAATGTTGCCTTCATCTTTTTTGTAAAGCATTATTATAGCAGCCCATTGGCTTAGTGCATAGTGTTTACCAATGACCTGGGAGTTCAGGATTAAATCCCAGTTGAGTCATACCAAAGACTCAAAAAATGGTACTTGATGCCGCTTTGCTTAACACTCAGTATTATAAGGTAAGGATCAAAGGTAAAATGGAGCCATCCAGGGAAAAGAGTAGCACCCTCCCCTACACCTCGGTGTAGTAGCTATTGAAATGGGAGCCTTTGAGTCACCCTTGACTATGGTCACCAACTTTACTTAACCAGCCCATTGACCTCATGGGTAGAGTGTTCACCAATGGTCTCGGAGACCAGGGTTCAATCCCAGGTCAAGTTATACCAAAAACTCAAAACATGGTACTTGATGCCACCTTACTTAACACTCAGTAGCTATTGAAAAGGGAGCCTTCAGGTTGCCCTTGACTACAGTCACCAACTTTACTTGTTTTATTATAGCAATAACAGTTTCTTTGGGGGAGACTATACATAAATAGTATTTTCTCCATCTGTGTATGGAATTAAACACCTTAGAAAAATCTATGAACAACAGTGTTGCCCCAAGATTTCTTGCATGCACTCCTTTGGTGATTCAACAAATAGTCAGAATCTGGGAAGTTGTAGAATGATTTCTTGGAAAACAGTTCTGATTTTCCCAAAGACTTTTCTTGACTTCAGGTCAGATACAATTGAGAAGCAAAGTATTATTAACCTTAACAGTTATAGCCTCTGTAGAGCGTAGTGATTCTGAGGTTGCGTTTGGGTTGTTTCTCTGCTGTGCTTTGTTTATACAGTGACATAATCTAAGAAGCACACGATCAAATTTTCTTGTCCTTCATACTTCAGGAAGTATTTCATTAAGGCCTGCAGCTCTTCTGCATTTTTTTTAGAACTGTGTCAAGTTCTTCTTTGGTAAACTATCCAAGTTTGATATCTTGTTGGCTATTAATAATTTTATCAGTCAGTTTATCAGTGATTTCAGAGGGAGTCTCAAGCAAATTCTTGAAATGTTCTTTCTATACATGAAATCTTTCTTCTAAGTTGGAAGTAAAATGATGTGAACTTTATTGATATAATATCTCTTAAAACATTGACATTGCAGTAGGGAGTGTTGTTTAAAATGATTGTGAAGATACATTTTTGTACCGTATATATGAGACCATAATTGTTAAACTGACTTTAGCATAAAATAAGCAGAGTTGATATGCTGAAAAATCAATCAACCAACACTGGATTTTATTGTTACTTGTCCCATATTTTATATTCATGTATGAATTTATCCAACCCTTTCCCATAGACATAATGCAAAGCAAAATAAATTTTTAAGCAGAGTATAGCTCCTTTGAATTTGGAGTTTTCCTTCTCCTAGATTGGTTGTTGTACCAAGGTTAAAGAGACCAGTCTGCCTAACTATTTATCTATAACTGGGAGGAGAACAGATGGATTCATGTCTTTCTCCAAAATATTAGTATAGAGTAACGTGCAAACAGATGCATTCAGGATTTGAACTTGGTTTCCTATGATAACTGTTCCACCACAATTTAAAATCATATAATTTTATAAGACAAATTTTAAACTATGTTTATCTTCTGACAAAATCATTTATAAGTGGATCCTTTTTTTGTACCTCTGAAATGAAAATTCCAGATGAGCCTCTACATTTAATAAGTATTAATACATTGTCTGTAAAGTATTATTTAAATATTCATAAAATTAAGGAAAATATTTTCTTGTATTTGTAAACATCATGAGAACTCTTTTAAGCAGAGTTAAACAAACCTGAGTTGGTCAATGAAACGCTGGGTATTTACATCTTTCCAAAATTTGACTCTTGACTCCCAATAAGTACGTTGTTTCCTTTCTCTTTCAGTGTTAGCTGTCATCAGAAGGACATACATATTAGTGTAGTTCATTTTGTTGCTTAGCAATGCTTGATTAATCATCTGAAAAAATAAAACATAGATTCAATCAAATGTTTCCAAGTCTTTCAAAAAATACATATTGGATACTAAAAGAAAAAAAGATTGTCAATGATTAAGAATTAAGGAAGGGCTACTAACAGAATAAGGTTATTATAATGACACCCATAAATAAGTAAAACCCTAAAAAATTTTATTAGTTAATTTTTTTTCTAAACCAAAGATACCAGAATTTTATTATTTCTGATTAAATATCATACAATCAAAATGGAGATTATTAAATTACTATTATTCACCCATAAATAAGTACATCCCAAACAATTTTTAATAAAAAGTTAATTTTCTTCAACACTAGGGATCCTCAAAGAGGTTTATATAAACCCCTGGGGGTGGATAAAATTTTAACAGGATGAATAAAAACACAGGGGTTTGCAGGATGTGAATTTATAAGTTTGCATTCTTAAAAATTGCTAGATCATGTAGACTAGTTATTAGATATCATACACTGAGCAGAATATCTGATTGAATGTGATGGCTACTAGTGTATCATTCACAAACAACCTGTTCAAAACATACAAGTAATTTCAACAAATGGATGATCTAAATCTTAATGACACATATATTCATATTTTTGCAAAAGAAAATATTTAAAAATACCTATATTTAAAACATTATTTTATAAAAATACAGAAATCTAAAATATCCTATTTTATGATTGGTTATGAGATATCTTTAGAAAAAAAAGATTATTTAAAAAGAAGAATAAAAATATATATCTAAAAAAGAAATAAAAATAATGAGAAAATAGAATTAAAATCCAATGCCTGAAATTTCAATTCTTATTCATGGTAACAGATTTTTAATGAATAAAATTAAAAATAAATAATTAACAAAAAATTTAGCTCTGACCAAAGTTATCTGGATCTTCACTTGTTTAGTCAGTTTCAGTATTGGTAGGCATTTGTAAGTGAGGGTTATCAAATGATTCAATATTCCATTTTCTGTATTTTGTAAAATTTTAATATTGAAACCAAAAACATTTTAAAAATCAACCCCTCTCATCGTGGCATCCAGTGAGACTAAGAAAAAATGTTACTAATATTCAATTAATTTATTTGGAGGATAATGGAAATTAAATTTGATTACAAAGGGCGCATCAAGTAAAAAGTTTGAGAAGCCCTTCTAAACTAAAGATATCAGGATTTAATTATTTCTAGTGGAACATTATGCAATAAAAACAGATATCATAAGGTATTATAGTATCACCTATAAATAAACATACTCCAAACAATTTGTTATAAAAAGTTAATTTTCTTGTAAACCAGGATTTTATTATTTCTAATGGAACATTATACAATCAAAATTTTTGTTTGGATAATGTTTGATTCTTGATTGAATTATTATGAAATAGAAAACAACACTGAATGAAAATGTTTTGCATTTGGAGAAAGAAAATATAAAGATCTTCTCAAATATCGTTTAGTTTACGTCCAACTTAGTTGGCATATAAATGCAAGGGAGGTAATTATTGTTGATCTAATAAAGATGGCTACAGGTAGCAATAGATCCCTTACTTTAGGAGGGGCGTTTAGCATAAGTTATAGGAAATAGAATCAGTGAAAAGAATTCAAATCTGGATAAGGCTGTTTACATTACACGTTGTGCTAATGCCTTTAGGAAAGGCATGAATCCATCGTTTTCTCAACCAGTTATGAGTAAATGGTCAGGCATACTGGGTTCTTTTGCCTTGGTTAGGCAACTAGTCTAGGATAAGGAAAACACTGAATTCAAACCTGCTTTACTTAACTTAACTGGCCTTGTGTCAAATCCTGCCCATAGTGAAGAGCTTGGGTATAGAATTAAAAACTCACAAAAACTCTGACAATTCAAGTTTCATGAATTTGATACTCAGATACACAGTAAAATTGAGACAATTTTAGGAGTTAATGATATTCAATATTATATATATATATATATACACACACATATATATATGCATACACACACACACACATATATATATGCATACATAGATATATAGATATGCACACACACAGACATATATATATATGTACATACTTATATGTCCATACATATATATGATAGAAATATGTGGAAAGTTAGATAAATCAAACACTTAACTCAGATTTAGATGTGTGATATTTCATTCGGGCTTTATTTCATCTTCTTTGATTTATCCAACTTTCCACATATTTCTATCATACTGTCAGATTCACTACAAATCTATCTTTTCAACATACACACACACACACACACACACACACACACACACACATATATATATATATATATGTATATATATATGCATCCATATATATGCATATTCCTACCTCTTGGATTATTACTTAATAGTCTAATCCTTAGACTCTTTTCCTCGGATTATATACAAACACACACACACACACACACACACACACATGTGAGAATTTTAGTAATATATATAAATATATATGTATTTGTGTATGTGTGTAGCTATCCAAAAATGTAGGTCAGTGGGTTCTTTAGCTTTGGTTAGGCAACCAGTCAAGGAGATGGAAAACTCTGAATTCAAACCAGCTTTATTACATTTAAAAATTGGCCTTGTGTCACATTCTGTCCATAGAGGAAAGGTTTTATATACCTTGCACAGGTAAGATTTCCATAGCAAAAATAATTATCTTGCCTGGCTTCAGAGGACATTCCCTCCACTTTGGTAGCAATGCCCCATGGCATTAAAAGGAAGTAGGGCCAGTTAGGATCATCCCAGTTGCCTGAAGCACCTCAAAAAAGAAGAATCCAAATGGAGTGAAGCTATTTTTGGCACCACTTGCATATATGCCAGAGGGTGTTTGCATTAAAGTAGACCTTTTGTCACACCTGCCTTCATGATGGTGAAAGATTTAAATGATACTTACCTGAACTATGTTATCCATCATTCTTTGTATTTCACTTTTGCTTTTGTAAGCAATTTTATCGAAAATTTGAAAGTATTTCAAAAAAAGTTGTTGCACCTATGAAAGAACAAGTTGAATTTTTTTAAAATTCTGATGACAGATTGATACATTATAAAGATTTTATCTGAATATATGTAAAGATAAATCAACAAAACTATGAGGATGAGTCAAAAGTTTTGCAATATTACAGTATATGCTAATTTGCAGTGTGTAAATCATGTGACTGAAGTGGTTCAAGCTCTGGTTAGTACTATCATGATAGTTTGTGTACTTGCATTGCTTCACTCTGTGTGATCTGAAAGCCACACAGATGAATGTGCAATGTACTCTAATTTGGAAACTATGCTTTATGAGTTCAAATTGGGCCATAATGCAATAGAAACCCAAAACATTTGTTGTGCAAAAAGTGAAGATGCAGTTAATCACAGTACCCTAACCAGATGGTTCAAGAAATTTCACACAAGTTGCAGGAACCTTGATGATCAGGAAAGGTTAGGCAGGTCTAAAACTATGGACTCCAAACCATAGATACAAATCTAACAAATAGCAAGGTCAGTATCTCACAGTCCAATGTGGTTCATCAACTTTATGACCTCAGCAAAAGCATCTGGACTGTGCCTCACATTACCAAAATCTTGTCAAACTTTTGACTCACCCTAAAAGCTGAAAAGAATGCCAAGTGCATAGATACACAAAGTTTTAATAAAAAATTTACAAGTTATTAGATAAATTAATTTCAATAAATTAAAATATATGATTGATTGACTAATTGATTTGAACAGACTGTCAACCTGTCTAGGGTAATTTTATGCATAGAATTTAGGGAATTGTGTTCATTATACATTTATATTCACATTTCTTACGTAATGATTTCTGAAGAGTTTTTTTTTTTAACACACAGTAATTTGTTTTTAAATATTTCTATCTAATACTAATAATCATAAAGTTTCAAGTAATTATTTCTATTTAATAATAGCCATTGGTTTCTACACACAGGAGTATGGTTGCCCAGTCAGCTGGAGCTGAAGAATACACTGCTTTTCTGCAGAGGGGTAAGACCCTCCCACAACGAGTGTCCTGGATATGACACTAAACAATCTGATAGTGAGGTTCCAGTATTGCTAGAGCTTTGGGGAATGCGGAGAACCCCTTCATTGCCATTGCTCCCAGATCCATTCTGGCTCGGAGTAGTAGTAACTGATAGGGTCCTATCTATGGATCAAATAGAACTAAACTGTGTACTTATGCTTAACTGAATTGCTTAAAATAGGACTGTTTTGGCATTTTAACTGTGTACTTATGCTAAACTGAATTGTTTGAAATGTAACTGTTTTTGTATGCTAAACTGGATTGTTGAAATAAAATTGTTTATTTGTATAAAAATGGATTTGGCATTAAATAACCTACAAAGCAGATATGACATAAAACCCAAACAAACAAACAAAAATAGATGTATGGTTTCATTTAACTAATGATTATACTTTGTAAACAATTATAGCTTAAGTAATTATTCTTAATATTAATATTTTACAGTTATATGGTATCAGTTATTTCTACTGAATACAAATAATTTTTAAACTGATCAATTTGATCAATAGATAGGACCCTAACAGATACTACTACTATGGGTCAGAGTGGACCTGGACGTAATGTCAATGAACTGGAGTCTCACCATTAAATGCAGTTAAGTATGATACCTGGAACACCCCTTTTGGGGGAGTCTTACCCTTCAGCAAAGGATGCAGTTAGCATATTGTAAACCCTACTGACAAGACGAAATATTATATGGCATAATCTACAAATTAAACAGATTGGTATGGGATTATTGAGTTGTTATTCATTAGATTTAGCTTAGTTTGCCACAAGGTCTGAAATATGAAGCACCCAGTGAGGATCAAACTCTCTAAAAATGATTATGGTTGCAGGAAATGGAATTGGCAATCTGAGCTCAGAGCCAGAACAAGGCTGTTTGCATTTGACTCTGTACCACAGTCATGAATCCATCTGTTCTCCCCCAAGCTATAGGTAAATAGTAGACCAGACTAGCTTAGGCAACCAGTTTAGAAGAAAAACTTTGACTTAAATTGAGCTTGTGTCACATCCAGCCCATGGTAGTGTGGTTGGGTAAATACATACATCACAACAAGATGCCTAACCATATTTTAACAGGTTGACCAAAAAAGGGCTCTTAACATTCTTTAGGTAACATTAGGAATATTTTATTTTAATTAACTTCATTTACAAATCATTTTTGATTTTATTGTTATGGCTGTCATATCAGCATTCAGACATCTTGCGGAAAATTTCCTGACTAGAAACTAAAGTTATTAATTATTTTCTATGATGTTTTTTCTGGTGTGACGTAGTATACAACAGAGAGAGGGAAGGGGAGGTCAATTCTCTTACTCTCCTTTCATTTGAATCAACAGGCACTAAGACTGACCATTAAAACAGTAAGGGAAGAAGGTCAAGCTACCTGCACTCTGTGACCTGTAGTCTGTTGAACAAAGGAAGGAGTCTAGGTCACTCAAGTAGCGTGACCTGATGGGGTAGTGGAAGAAGGAAAAGTTGAATGATTGGCCTCCAGACTCTTTGCGCCAAAATGCCATTATCTATTAGAGAAATTTGGAGAAGAATCTTCAGTTTGGGACAGAAGTCAGCATTAGAAAGACATGCTGATTTTCAGCCGTCTCCAGAGAAAGTCACCGTAAAAAGAGTAGAACAGTTTTTGGACAGAAGTCAGCGAGAGAAAACGCTGATCTCCACTGACTCCGGGAGGTCACTCACCCGTAAAAAGGAGAGAAAGGAATTTGAACATTGAAACTCTTCAAAGATAAGTACAACTTAAACTGTTTTCCTTCTACAATTCCTAAATATTGGAAAGTTATATGTATTCAAAAAAGAAAGAGAGAAACTGAAAAGATTCTGTTTCATCAATAGTTAAATTAGTGAATGAACTTAGACACTTTTCTCAAGTAAGACAAAAAAGAAAGAAAGAAAAAGAGAAAGAAGAAGAAAGGACTGTTGAGACATTTCTGTTTGATGCTTTCCTGTTGACTTAACATTTTGTTATACTGTAAAAAGAAAAGAGAAAGGAAAAAGAACGGTTTCTGAAATCTCTCTCTTTAATAGTCGCCTATTAAAAGTTTGTTGTATTTTAAATGCACCCTTGTGTTGAAATCTTTTGGTTGTCTTATTTCCTCTATTGTTTCGTCTTCTTTTGCATGGATCTGTTTCAGCGTCGTATCGCTTTCATTAATTCTCGCTAAACATCTTATTGCCACCTTAAAACATTACAAGGGAATTTTGGAAATTTGACTACAGTTAATATTTCCTAACCTCAAAGTCCATTTTTCCGCTATCTGAGGGGGTAGGGAGACAAAGGACTTGGTGGTGTATGTGAGAGTGAATTGGTACCCCCTTGCCAGCATCTGAGATCAGTCTAGCCCCAAATTAACCTCCACATTATTTGCTGGTTTACCATATGCCCGAAATAGGAGTCTTGACTGGGACTTATTTTGCGGAGGGTCAAGTGCCAGACTGCCCTCGACATCACATGCGCATAAAATGGACTCTGGTCCTGGGATAATTATTTATGCAATGTCACACTGGTCATTAAAAAATTCTATCATTGTGTATGCATTTATAGTACAAGTAATGATTACCAATGAGCTGTAAACAATAACCTCTCAACGACATTTATTAACTTCTAAGTCCTCATAGTTCAGTGTTATGTCAGTGTTTATAGTGCAATAAAAAATGGAAGTTTCAGGAATGGACTTTGTTCTGATTTGTACATGGTTTTCACTAGTTATAATGCTAATGTGCAGTACAGCTGATAGGTTTCTATTTTCCCCATCAAAATGAATACATATATATGAGAGTAAATGGGAATTGTGATTTAGTACAAAATCTCAGGGGAAAATTTTTCCATTTAAAATTTTCCGTAATTCTATTTTTACTTTTAGAATATTCCCATTTTTCTGTTTTCAATTTTGATGAATTCTTTTTTTTCATTTTATTGTATTTCATGAGTAAATTGCAATAAATTGTACTAAAAATATTTAAAAATTCAAAGTTTTATCACATTTAAAGAAATAGCAGATACAATTTCTGTTTATTTAACAATCCAATATGAAACATTTTCAATGATTTTTTATTTGTGTGTAGTCTGTCATCTCAAGTACACCTTCCTCATGCCAATATGAGTTGACAAATCTATTTCTTCTAGCAAAATAAATTTTCTCATTTCCTGTTGAGTGCGTTAGTTGTCTGACATCTCAAGTAAACTTTCCACGTCAATATGATTTGTCAAATCTACTCGTCACATTATGCAATAAAAAAAAAATCCTCATGTTCTGTTGTGTGAGTTAATTTTCTAGTATCTCCATTACTCCTCCACCACACTAGATCTTTGAAACAAGCCGATTTAGAATTCATTAATGTTCTTATTAAGAATGTTTTTTTTAAATCTATATAAAATTAGATAATTTCTATTTTTCAGCTTTTAATCTGGAAGTGAAAGCAACTGAGATATCAAAGTACATTTTAATCTTCACTGGAAAAAAAAAACATGGTCAGAGGTGAGGGAAAAATTATCAAGTTTTAGGAAAATATTTGTTACAAAAATTGTTCTGCTGTGTGTCATAGAATAGCAGTTTAAAGGGCCAAGTGTTTGAGACCTCTGAAGCAGCTAGCAGCAAAATATGTTTTGTCAGAAATATATAAAAAGTTATACAAGAAGAAACTAATATTTTTAGCTAACTTACTTGAGCTGATCGAAGACCTTCGATTTCAGTGAATTTTTGGTCCATTTGTTGAATATAATTTTGACGTATTGACAAATGTTCCTGGATTTGATACCATAAATTTTCAAGCCTTTTGTAGTTAAATTGGAGTAGATCCTGTGTCAGAAAGAAAGTTTTAAAATGATTAAAGGACTAATTAAAAAATCAAAAAAGAAAATTACAATTATTCAATTTTGAGATAAAAGTGATATGCAAAGATAAATATCTTTGCTTTCTGCAAAGATGCATATATAAATGTTTATTACTGTATAAAATAGAAATTTTCATTCCATAATCAGTTTGAAACAAAGGATTTTCAATTTTTATACATTTAATAGAATCATTTGCTTTTCAGATACCAGACTACACAAATTAACTTTTTTAACATTTTTAAAAACTTAATCTTAAAATTAATTCTAACTATATTTCTATTTGGTTGTTTAAATTTCTGAGATGAAGCTCAGTGATTTTCATCATTAAGGGTTTTTGAACTATTGTCTTCATCTTTATCGTTATTTCCACAACGTTTCGGCTGTTATGCCCTCCGGCCTTCTTCAGGTGTTTGTTGAACTCGGGAAGGACATAACGGTTATAGGCGTTAGTTCCCTAAGCTTCTAAGGAGACAATCATCTTGAGGTTGCAGGTTCAATCCTGACTGCAAGTGAGTAACAATACAGGAATACTTAACATTTGTACTTGGTTGTGGCTAACAGAATCAGAACAGGTAACTCCCATGGATTCAATAAAGGATGTAGTTCGAAGTTCTGTGAAGGTTCCCGAGTTCGACAAACACCTGAAGAAGGCCGGAGGATATATCAGCCAAAACGTTGTGGAAATAACAATAAAGATGAAGACAATAGTCTGAAAGCCCTTAATGATAAAAATATTTCTATTTATTTTTAGGTAAAGCTCTGTTAATAATAATTATCAATTTCTGTTTTTCATAAGGAGAGGGGCTCTCATTGAGTGAATTTCTCTAACAAGAAACAATAATCAATAGGAAGCCATAGTGCTGCAAGTAATAACTAATTGTATAGAATTAAAATTTCTGAACTTTAAAAGTAAAACCAACAAACAATTTGTTTTACTTAAATGATTATTCCCATTTAATTAATCACAAGAAATTATTGTTGGTTCTATAGCATAGGTAATTTAATGATGAAGTCAATATTTTTTGCCAACAATTATATGATTTCAAGTAATTATTCCCACTTGTGCAAAAGATTAAAATTTGACCATGCTGATAAATGATACATGCACAAACCAGAATCTGTCCAAGAAAATGAGACCCCTAAGACTGCGATACTAGTAGATTATTCACCCCTAGCCAGAAAACCAGACTTCATATTAATTAACAAGAAAAGAATTTGTCATCTTATGGATTTTGCCATTCCAGTGGACCACAGGGTGAAAATAAAAGAAAACAAAAGCAGAGACAAATACTTGGATCTTGCCAGAGAGCTGAAAAAGCTATGGAATATGAAGGTAACTGTGGTACCAATTGTAGTTGATGCCCTTGGAACAGTCCCCCCAAAATCTGGAAAAGAGACTGGGGAAACTCAAGATCAGAGGAAGAATAAAGATCATCCTGACCACAGCACATTGAATATGAGCTAGGATACTTAGAAGAGTCCTGGAAACCAGAGGAAACTGTGTCACTCAGACTTCAGTGTAAAAACCATCAGTTAAAACTGCAGTGAAAAACTCAAATAGAGTGAAAAAATATGCTAACAATCATACATTTTCAATTAATGATTCTTATCTAATACTAATAATTTAAAAACTTTTTTTATGGCTTTGGGTAGTTATTCCAATAATATAATTTGAACAAGATTACATGGTTTTACATAGTTACAATATTAATGTTTTAAAGACCAATGTATTAATGGAGTTCAAAATCATTTTAAGCATCATCTTAAATAGATTTGTTTGATCCACTGATGGACTCTAACAGGAACTACTACTTTGATATAATGGCAATGAAGGGGTATTCCACTCTCCGAGAGCTGTTGTATATCATACCAGCATAATGAAGAGATGAATGATGAATAGGCATAGAGGAAGAATGACCATAACACTTTTCTTTATAAAAATGTAACTCTCACACTTTATTTCTTGAAAGGGGTCATAGTTGGTGTATTTGTGAGAGAGACAGGGAGATGGAGGGAGACAAAGACAGACTGCTATATTGACCCATAAATTCTTCTTCTAATCTTGACTATACCACACTGTGTTATCTTCAGGGCCTTACATCTTTGTCTCTTCTGTTTCCTGGCCAGGGGCCACTATGGGCCATTGCACCACTGGGTGCCTGGCAGCCAGTCTCCATGACTGACCATATCTAGAACCAAGACTCCAGATTGAAGAATGACCCCTGCGAGACTACCCGTATCTGCTATGGGCTGTGTATATATAATTTCACAATGCCCACTTTTTTGGTTATCACCCACATGACTCACTTCTGCTTATTTATACAGGTGAGTCCTGCAATCACATTGTTTACACAGCTGGAACATCTAGCTCTGTCAAAAGTCAATATGCAACAGAGCTACAGAATTAGAACTTTCCCATCAGATGCAGTTTAGTGTCATACTTAGAATACCCCATTTGGAGGTTCTAAATTAGTAACTTTTTTAATGAGATTTTGGTTTTCTGTAGAAATTACAAGAGAATAAGATTTTAAAAAATGGTTATCTTTAAAATTAAAATTATATTACCTACCTCATCAGTGGCAATAGTAGAAAGTTTGGCTTCAATTTCCACATCATCTTCCTTCAACTGATGAAACAATGTTTGAGCTGCTTCTTCAATAAACTGTTCCAATTTCTAAAAAAAAAAGATTCTGGGTAAAGTTTTAGGAAGCAACACTTTGATTCTAGACAAAGCATACAGATACTACACTCTGATCCAAGGCAAAAGTACTAATCCACACATAAATAATCCTGCCATTTCCGATGAGAACTGTACTAGTATTTATGTATATTATTAGATGATCCATGAACCTCCTGGGTTCCTGTTGTAACAACAGTCCATGATGATGTTGATGCTTCTATCTAGAATGGAATAAAGGATTCTAAGTAGTATTTGATAATTGACTTCATTATATAAAAAATTTGAATGATTAAAAATTGACATTCAGTATCAATGCAAACCACATAAAATTATCATTGTTGCAAATGAGACTGGAAATTGATTTATTCTTTAAATTAAGGCATTGTAAATGTTTTGCTCCAATAAAAATCTCTCTCTTTATATATATATATATATATATATATATATATATATATATTGTTACTATCTAACTTGGTGGATTTGTGGCAGACCAAATGCAATATAATTTGGAGGGTGCTCAAAATCTGTGATAGAGCTATTATATAATGATAAATAAATATATATTAGTTTTTATATACATATTAGTTTTTATATATATATATATATATATATATATATATATATATCTACTTATATATTAGTTTTTATATATATTTATTCATATATTTATTTATAAGCATCCATGCTATTAAATATATATAAAACAAATATAGATTTATTATATATATATATATATATATATTTCACTTCCTTTGTTTGCTTGTTATCAATGGACTCTTAGGTTAATGGGCTAATAAATTTAACATGTGAACTTCTTTCACCTCAAAGAGTGTTTTAATGGTATTTTTTGGTTGGGAAAGCAAATAAAACAGGTATCTGTAAAATTGTAGGAAGGTCTAATTCATCCTGAGTGCAAATAAAAATGTCATCAGCAGCAGTGAGACACTTGAAGTGGGACCAGAATTTTTAGGAGGAGAATTACTCAGAAATAAGTCATTTTACCAACAAACACCTTAGCTAATGGGATGAATGACAGATATATTGGTAACAAAAACCACTTACATTCATTTCAAGATGTGACATATTTCTTTCTTTCTTGGACCAGTGTCAAAAGGAAGGCAGGGTATGGCTTTGCCCAGAAAATCGAAGAGATGCTATTGCCCCCACTCCAATGGCAGTGGTGGTGGGGCAATAGTTTCACTTGATTTTACCCCAAGAAACTCCTTGCTCAATTTCCTTTAAAAGTCCAGGTTTACATCTTTTGAATCCCATGTAAAGGAGTTCTAGACAATCAGTGAATACTCTTTTGAGTTCTCTTCTTCCCAGGCTTTGTTTGAGCTGTTACAATATTTGACCTTTCACTTGTCATTTATGCCTCTAAAAATGTTTGATAAATCCAATATGCAGAATGCTAAATGTGGTGGTTGGTTGGCTGATAGGTATCTTTGTTTAATGGCAGATCAATCTTCATAGGTTCATGAGTCATTTTTATGCCACAGTCATTCATGTAGAAAGACAGCAGTGATACTATTTAACATATAACTGGGAGAATAAGAGGGTGCATACCTTTCCCAAGTGAATGTAATAGTGCAACTGGAGTTCAAACTCACTCACAACAAGGCTGCAGACTAGCACTTTAGCCATGATACCACTTGTATGTGATGAGGGTCATTATGTTACTATATATGTAACACATCACTCAATAAATCTTGGGTCTAACTAATAAAACAACAACTTTTAGCCAAAATTCGACTTTATTCATCAGCATAGTCTCCTTCTATGGTGATACACTGATTCCAATGCTTCTCTATCAATTCGATGCCTTTTTCGTAAAATGATTTGTCTTTGGCCTCAAAATACGCCTCAATTTCCGATATTACTTCTTCATTATAGCCAAATCTCTTTCTTTGGAGCATTCTTTTGAGGTCTGCAAACAGCCAGAAGTCACTGGGGGGCCAGATCTGGAGAAAAGGGTGGGTGTGGAAGCAATTCAAAGTGTGATTCATGTAGTTTTACCATTGTTGCAATAAACTAGTGACACGGTGCATGGTCTTGGTAAAAGAGCACTTTTTTCTCTTTCATTTGTGGCTGTTTTTAGCGATTTCTTCCTTTAAACGCACCAATAATGCAATATAATATTCATTACTGATGGTTAATCTTTTCTCAAGGTAATCAATGAACAAAATACCTTGAGCATTCTAAAATATGAAGGCCAAAAATTTGCCTGCTGATGTTTGCATCTTTGGTCACTTTGGATGGTTTTCACCTGCAGCTGTCCACTCAGCTGACTGCCAATTTGACTCCGGAGTGAAGTGGTGGATCAATGTTTCATCCATTGTCACATATTCACTCAAAAACTCCTGATTGTTGCATTGTAACAGTTGCAAACAATGTTCTGAATTGTTGACATGTTGTTTTTGATCAACTGTGAGCAAATGTATCACCCACTTTGATCACAGCTTTCTCATTGACAATTGTTCATGCAAAATGGTGAATACATTGCCTTCTGATATCTTCAACTTTTCTGCTATCACATGCAAACTTCAATTTATGATTGGCCAAAATGAGTTTGTGGAGTTTTTCAGTGTTTTCCAGGACAACTGCCAAATTTGGGCGACCTGAACATTCAGCATCATTTGTATCTGTACAACCACATCTAATGTCAGCATACCACCTCTTAACTGTTGTTTCTGATGGACCAGAGTCTAAATAACACTTATCAAGCCATTGCGTTGCTTGAACAGTTTTTTTTTTTCATCAGAAAGCAATGCTTTATCAACACTCGAAATTCAGATTTTTCCATTGTTTTAAAAATTTGCAACAGTAGCTTCACTTGAATAACTAATTTGTAAACTAATAATCCGATTAGGCTCAAATTTTGACATATGCCATTTGAAGGTTAGTACTTTATATGGATTTCATATGGATTTTTTATTAATGACGCCATCTATATATCAGGCCCGGGACTTATTGAGTGATGTGTTATATATGTATAATAAAAACATGCAAATGAGAAAAGTTTGCATTAAAAGTGCCTAATGCTATTATACAAAACCTAAAAAATAATAATCATGAACATGAGAAGTCCATTACTTTATTTCATATGGTTTGCAAAATCAGATAAAAATGTGAGAAAAGTGGCAAACCAATCAGGTTGCCCAAATTCGGCAGTTGTCCCGGAAATCATAATAAACAAGTTTGGACTCCAGTCGAGCTATTACATTCACTTTCGGATGAATCCCCTTGGGAAAAGGTATGAACTGCTATAAAATACACATTTTTTTAGCCTTAAAATAATCAACCCCAAAAACATAGATAAGAATAGTCTAGAAATTTCGGATCAAAATCGCATTAACATTGAAGTTACACTTATATTTTTCAACCAATCAGCTAAAAACACAAAGTAAGAACATTCTAGAAAATCCGGCTCAGAAACTAATAAACAGAAAAATATTTAGGCTCCAAAATAAATAAGTAATTATATGAATCTGATCGGTCAAGAAATGTCCGCACGCTTGAATTTGAGGACCCACAATAAAACTTAACAAAATCCTATTTTTGATCCACTTTAGTTCCCTCAAAAAGTATAAATAACGAAGAATTTAATTAACTAAGGCTTTCCACTACCAGATAGAGAGAGGGAAGGATGACAGAAGGCAGAAAGCATGGCATACAGGACACAGAGCGAAGAAGCATGCAATGTTCTTTTGCCAACTACTGGAATGCAACACATTGTCGCCAAAGATCATAAACCATTAGAAAAATTGCACGTGTGGACTTAAGAAAACAAAATGCCCATACTTATGGTCACACACATGCATACACATGTATGTAAGTAGAGTCAAATTTTTATCCCTTTTACTTGGCCAACTATGGACATATTGATTCAATAGACTTACCCAAAATGTACACAAGCACACACATGCAAACAAATCATTTTTATTGAACTAGCCACAGCTGTGTTTTCTACATACACACACGCACATAAATGAACATTGTATTTCAATTATTTTTATCATGTTTGTTATTATTGGTTGTTTCTTAATATTTTTTGTTGTCACATTCCATTTGTTTACATGCTCGTAAAATTTGTGTTGTATTTGTGGAAACAAAACCTGACAGTAACTCCTGTAAACTACAGAAGGTTATAGCCCTCCACACTGCCTTATCCTCCTAGCAATGGGTTAAATAGTACCAGTACTGTTATTCCAGATGGATGGATTAGGTATTAAGTAACCTAAGAAGCTTGATATGCCATTAAACAACGAAACATACAAACAAATAACTAGCCAGCCCTTCACCATAGCTATCATTAGTGACTTTAGTAAGACCAGGTTTTGGCTGCTTGATCAAACATATCTCATTACACCTATTTGACTGGATGAGATGTTGAACTATGTCAACTAGTGCTCTGGTACTGTTTGCTTACAATGTTACAATATCTAGAGATTACCTTGACTATACAAAATTTTACTTCCTTACAGTCTAGAAATTTATCCTATGGGGTAAATTTACCCTCAGTTTAGAAGTGCAGAAAGTCAAGTTTGTATATCAAAGTCTTCTCTTACAGTAAGACATAAAAATATTGTGGACTTACAGAAGCAATAATATTGAGTTCATGGCTTAGGTCTTCAAGTGCTGCATCATGCCTGGAAAAATTATTAAAATTTTTAAGAATAATTTGCTAGTTTGAAAATATCTTAAATGCAAGAAAGAATTAGTACCAAAAACTAATTAGTTAAGTGTTAAAGAGAAAGTGTCAGAATGGAATTTCCATTCAATCAAAAAACAGGCAAGCTGAAATTTTATACCAAAATGGTAAAATAAAAATAAAAATAAATACTAATTTAAATGAAGTTCTAATTTCTTAATTATTAATTAATTAAAAAAAAAAATAGAGGAATTGTTTAAAAAGCAAACTGAAAAACTAGAATTATTAGTTATGTAGCATAATCATCTATGATTGCGGTGTTAATGATAGCAAGTCATCAAATAGAGAAGGAAAAACACAACTGGTCTTAGGTGTTAGGACCTCGGCTTCTCTATTTTCTCTGTTCATTTTCTGAGACCATGGAAACTGGTAAAAATCATTAACAGACATGAGTGAGGTAGCTTCTTTATTATAGTTAGAACCAACTCTTCCTCTATCTTTGAAAGGTTCAATCACTCTCTAAACATGTAAACATTCATCTCTATGTACCCTTGTTGTATAGTCACATAATACATATACATCTGTATGCAGAATCAACGATACACAATAAAGATGAGCGACACAGTTCTTTAGAAAAATATACCTCTCACTTTATTTGAAAGGGTTCGAAAAGGTTACCAAAAGTTTTACTGTGAGAGGGAATTGGAGACCGAACAGAACTGCAACATATTGACCCCCACTCTTATGGCCATCATTTTTCTTCCCCGTTCACCTGGGCTGCTCAACCGGGAGCCTGGGGGCCCACTCTGCTGGGTGCTGGTTTTCTCTACCGCATCTTTTCTCCAACTGACTGACTTCCTGTCTTCACCTGGGTTATATAATAATTTGACGCCCACTCTTCTTCCTGCGAACGTCACAATTTCGCACTTATTCAACCCGTCCACGGTCAAGATTATAATATCCTGATATTCCTCGACCGGATGCACTTGTTATTTACACAGGTGCATTTCCTATTTTGACAGCCCAGCCAGGTCGGAGGTCAATATACAACACCCTGGCCATCAAAAGAGAGGGAATTGAGAAATTCATTTTCAATTACTGGGATTCACAGAAAACTTAGTCCCCCACTTCCACTTTGGGTGTGCTAGCATTGTTCAGCCCCATCCACCCCCCAACATTTAGATGATCTATCAAGTCTAGTGATTGATGATTTCAGTTCGAGAGTGCTAAATCAAATTTATCTTGTTTCACCTGGGCCATTGAACTAAATGCTGAACTATGTCAACATGTCTTTCTACCAGTAGCTGGCCTTTTTTGAGATCTATTTGCAGACTGGTACCATTCACTTACAATTCACTTATTGGTATGAATATTAATTTTTAGAGGAAAATATTTATACAGAAATTTTAATAATGCTATTCTGACACTTTCTCTTTGACACTTGACACAATGATTACTTTTTGGTACTAATTCTTTCTTTAAATCCTTGTTTAATACTAAAAATTGGGGTATTAGTCGTTACAAGCTGAAGTACCCATTTAATCTGAGTAGGGCGTCAAGACTTGGATTAACTACAGTTATTTTACAATATTTGTCATCAATCAAAAATTTACACCAAAAGGTGGCAAATGATAATTACTGATATAAATCCAAATAAAAGAAAAAGAGATTTACTAATTATATTATTATATATTATTGTATAAAGTTAAGATTGTTTTGTGAAAATTTTGCAGCTTTTTATAAAGAAATATTTTAAAAAATCTTAAGAGAATGATACTTAAAAGAATTAAACATTTTTATTTTCTTTTTATTTAGATTGGTAGTCTTAATAAAACAGTGAATGCGATATAATCATTTTACATTTTCAGCTTGAAGAACTTTCTATAAACATAATCAGTAATATTTAAGTAAATCTGAACAATTATTAGAGCAAGACAATTTAATTTTTTTTAAGTTTGCAAATTTAAATTCTGTATTTATATCTTGCAGCAACATGGATTTCAACTGATCATCAATTATTATCAGAGAACCTCTTTTGATGAGCCTCTCACCTACACACTTCCCAAGGAAGAAAAAAAGAATTTAAAGTTAAAACTTTCCCCTAGGTCCACTTGTAGTAGTATTAAACAGTAATTGTATGTAATTTGCATATGAAGAAAAAGGATAGATATATAGCCATACACGTTGACAAAAGGGAGAATATATAAAAAGAGGACATTGAACTACCAACTTGAAACAGAATAACTTACTTGGTAACATCATAACACCAATATATATACTCATCAAATTTGGTAGCTCATCAAACAGTTTTCAACAAACTCTTCCAAATATCTAAGTCATAAACAATTTCTGTTTTTAAAAGCAAGTTGTAACAACTTATTTCAAACTTCCAATGTTTTAAACATAACCTGAAATTATCCAATTAAAGAGTGCTTTCATTAGTCATTCTTATTTCAGTTGTGAAAGAATGTGCATCATAATTCAATCTATGATCTGTCACTTCTAAAATGGAGGAACTGAAAGTGCATATTTGACATGTATGGTTGAGGGAGTTTAAGAATAAAAAAATGCAAAAGAAACAGCTAAGAAAATTTGTAATGTTTATGGTCAAGGTGTCATTACAGACTACTAAGCCTGAAACTGGTTTTCAAAGTTTTGTTCTGGTAATACGTCATTGAAAAATGAACCCAGACCAAAAAACTCATCAAATCCCGATGTTTTAAAAGAATTGGTGGAATGCAGTCCATACAAAAGTACTCAAGAATTAGTACTTAACTGCAACACATTCCAATCCACAACACACTGCCACTTAAAAAAAGTAAGAAAATTGAGCAAGCTGGGCATTTGGGTTCCTCATACTCTTAGTAAGACAAATAAGGAAAATCACATATCCATAGTGACAGTATTTCTTTCAAAGTAGAGAAATTACCTGTTTCTCAAGAATATAAAAATAAATGGGTCTTTTATGACAATGTTTAATGCAAAAGGAAGTGAACAAAGATGAATTTCTGCAGCCAACTCCAAAGGCAGAGCATCATGAAAGAAAAGTTATATTGTATATAAAATGGGATCACTGCGATATTATTTATTTTGAGTTTTTAAACTGAAATCAGATACTCAATACAGACTTATACTCTCAAAAGCTGCAATGTGTGCATGAAAATCTTCTAAGATAATACCCCACACTCCATGATAATGTAAAGGTATATTCAGCAAGAATCATACAGAAAAAAATAATGAATTTAGACTGGTCTGTTCTATCCTATTCACCATATTCAGCAGATCTTGATACTTGTAAAAGATGGACATTTGTCTCTGCATCTGCATAAAAAAACTCTGTCAAAGCTATCATAGGAAGTGTAGGAATGCTTCTTGGTCCTCATACCTTAAAATCAGTAAAAAGCAGTAAGAAGATCCAAATGGGAATGATATATACTTCATTTAATGGCAACCTCTGCATAACAATCATCTTTTGCTTCAGTCCCACCAATGACGAAACAAACATCATCACCTTTGAAAACAAGCTATCTTACCTTGTTGGACATATTCTGAAATATGATGTTCTAATCATGGGTGGAAACATGAATGCTCAAATAGGCAAAGACACATATACAAATTCTGCTTACATAACTCACCAAATAGAAATAGCAGATTTCTCATGCAAGAACAGACTAGCATGCCTTAATACAAGATTTTAAAAAAGGAGGGAAAGCTATGGACTTAACACCTATCCAAATAACTCCAAAGCACTACTAGATTATATATTCATAAACAAAGAATGGATAAATAGCACTGTGAACTGTGAGGCATACTCCTCTTCTGAAGGAGTGTCTTCCAATCACAGAATTATCAAAGCAAAGATATGCATGAGTCTACATAGAAAGAAGGAACAGTCAAAACAATGTTACGACTGGTTCTCTCTTACCAAAAGAGATATTAACAATAAATATATGTTAATAGTAAGAAACAAATTTGATACTCTTCAGGTGATATCTGAGGCACACACTCCAAATGACAAATATGAAAACGTTGTCACTGCCCACATGGAAGCTGCAGCAGAGTGCATATCAACCAAACCAAGAGCCAAATATTAAATTCCATGGGAGTTACTAGTTGTTAGAAAAAACAAGATAGCATGAAAATGGCATATTTACTTAATAAAAGAAACCCAACAACTTTTTTGTTGTCTACAAAATGCTATGAATAACAAAAAAATTTCTCAAGATCAGGTGAAAACGTTTGTGGAAAACTTCTGGAGTTCAGAAAAGCAGCTGAATTCTACTTGAAAAGAATCAACAAGCTCTATGATAAATTGCAAGATGTGATTCAAAATAATGATGAATATACAAGTGATTAAAATTAATTCCTGAATAAATTATCTTTTACTAAAACGTAAATTATTTATGACTCAACCAAAGATATCAATAATATACAGCCAAAAAAAAAAAAAAAAAATGATAGTTTTACCTCATACAACGAGAATTTTCAATTCTTTCAACGATATTTGATGAATGTGGTTTGGAAACTGAAAATATTAAAAATACCACAAATAAAAGTAGATAAAAAAATGTGAAAAAAAAATTATACTGACTTTAATGAAAAATAAAGGGTAAAATTTTTTTAAAAAGAAGTTTATTATCCCATCCTGATTTACCTTCCAATGCAAATATTCATTGATTGTATAGGATTTTCTTGGTTAAAATAAAATTTTAATTAATTTTTTAAATAAAGATTTGAAACTAATTGCTTGGATGTTGGAGAAAAAATATAAAAAATGATTTTATACATGTTATCACGTGGAATGTTAGAAAGCCATATTGAATGTTGTAACTACGGTACCACATGAGGTGTTTAGATATGACTTCAGTTGTCCAAATCAATTTCATTTTATTTTATTTTTATTTATTTTTTAAATTTAAATATGTATTTAAAATGTGCATGTTGATTAATGATATATTCAGTATTTAATTCTAACCTGCTGTTAATCTAAAGGTATAACTTAGCTATTAATAAAGCCTCCTTAATTCTGAAATTACCAACATTACATACTATTGCTTCTATTTTAATGGAAAAATTATTATCATTATTTTTACATTTAATGTTTATGAAATGACAATGCAGTTGTGTTGAGGTATTCTTTCATTCTAATGTGGAAGGGGTCTGAGTAATCTTCCTAGATAAAAATTATGGCATTTTAAGCAAATTAAACAATGAATAGTGTAAGTTTTTTGGCATATATTTGGATCTCTTATTGGACAGTTGGCTAGAGTGCATGTTGTGAAGTCACATCTATTCTGCATGATGTTTAAACAACCCATGTGGCACCATGGTTACAGCATTGAAAAAAAATTTGAAGCTCCAACATTGTGTTCATTTATAAAAAAAGTCTCTGACAATGAAGTTTTACTTTGAAATTAATTAGACTCAAATAATTATTATTTCATATTGCAATAGCCCTGTAAATTAATTTAGTAGAATAAAATAAAATAATTTGTGCAATGCTTCAAGCAAATTACAAAATACTTTTATAAAAAATTATTAACTTTTTTCCTTGTGATTTGTAGAGTGTTGTTCAATCTTTCTTTTTTTTACCTTCATTAATATTAGGCATTAGTATTGTTCTTTATTTGTGATTATTAAAATCAGTATCAATAACTCAGGTTATCAATTTTTAAAATTCTTATTTTTTAGGGAAAACAAAGAATATTTTTTGAGCAATCAATTAGAATGAATCTACATTTTACATTATGATCAATTCTGATAAACAAATGCTGCTTACATTTTAGAAGAAATACAGACTTTTGTAAGAGGCTTATCAGTGCATCATAACACAATGATTAAATAATTAATGATATATTATTTATTCTCTGAATGGTTTGATTTGGTTTGGTTGTGTTTTATAGCACATCAACCTATGTGGATCATTTAATGCCAAATTCAGTTTATATATATATATATATATATATATATATATATATATATATATATATATATATGTGTGTGTGTGTGTATATATATATATATATATATGTGTGTGTGTGTGTGTGTGTGTGTGTGTGTGGGATTTGTGAGTGAATAGTTTTTAGGCAACATTATTTTCATTTGTTTGAACACAGTTAAATGGTTTTAAGTATTGCTATCTAACAATAATAATTCTATTTGCATACAGATAAATAGTTTCAAGTATTGTTAGCTAGCACTAATAATTCTATTTAATATTAATCATTTATTTTCATGCAGTTAAATGGTTTCAAGTATAATAAATGATTAAATAGTTCTATTTGACCCATTGATGGAACCCAAACTGAATTGAGCTAGGAATAATAGCAATGTGGGGATACTCTATATTTACCAGACTCCAGGAGTAGAGACTTCTCATCAGATGATTTAGTATCATATTCAAGACACTCATTGGGAGGGGGGATCTTACTCCTCTGAAAAGGCACAGTCAGCATATTCTACACCCCCAGGGTAGTTATTATAATAATAGCCTTTAGAAAAATAGAAGCCAAAATAAAAGACATATTTGTGTTTAGAAAAAAATACTTCAGGGATTTTTAAGCAGAAAGAAAAGATTTTTAAGGTGTAAACCAAAGTAAAACATTAAAAGGAAACACTAGAACAGTACACAAAAAATAAAAAAGGAGAAAATACAACCCCAGGCAAAAATTATAGAATTAGTATATTTAAAAGATGTTTAACTTGTTTTTTTTATTTGGTAGTTAATAGATCTTTTTTGGTAGATGGAAACTTCTCATGGTCAATTTTGTTTTTTTAATTCCACCATAAATAGCAGTAAAACCAAATATATCAATATACGTTAAAGTCAGTTTAAAAATTATGGTCTTCAATTATATATGGTACAAAAATATATGTTCACAATCATTTTAAAAAGGTGAATATTTCATAATTAAATGCAAATTCAACATTTTAAGAACCATTGTATTAGTGTAGTTGAAAATTATTCTAGTATCTGAAACAAATCTACTTGAACTATAGCTAGAACCCTAACATGCACTACCACTCCAGGTTAGAGTGGATTTGGAAGTAATGACTAAGAAGGGGTAACTCCACACTCCTAGGAGCTCAAGAATGCATTTTAATATCATACCCAGGATACCATTTTTAGGTAGGGGTGGGGCCATACCCCTCTACAAGGAATGCAATTGGCATATTCTAAGCCCCACTGACAAGGTGGAAAACAGAAAGTGTAGAGAGCAGTTTTTAACCATTCGTAGAATTTCTTTTAATTAGTATGTATCAAAAGTATTTTTGTTTTTTAATCAGCTGTATGAATTCTAGAACTGGAACCTCAGCATCAGGTGTAGTTTCATTGTATACTCAGATCACTTGATGGATATATGCAGAAGTATATATAAAAGATATATTTATTGCTACAAATTAAACAAAATTCTTAGAGTTTCTTTTATATCTATTATAAATAAATTTAATCATTTTTTTCTAAATAGATGCAATGGTTTGTGTTCTTTCTTGATTACTTTTTAAAGGAAAACAATCAGACAAAGACAAATTTCTTTTAGCTTTGTTGAAATTAAAAGGAGTCAGCTCACCGACAGTTTCAGGTAAGGCTTGAACAAGAGATTTCTCAGCAGGACTTTGACATCTTACTTTTTTAGCCTGGATATATTTAGCATATTGTCTGAAAGAAGAAAATAATTCTATCAACACTGTTTAAAGTTAAAAAAAACATTTTTAAAAGAAAATTTTTCAAAGAACATGTTTATGTCAATTCATGCAAAGCTTCTGATATCTGACACAGAATGATAATGTTAGGATATAATGAATAATTATCTCCCTTAGATAACTTGCATGACTATAGGGATCTTGTAATGGGTCACATGATAGTTCCAAAAACCCATATGGAGAATGTAAAAAGGTATAAAGGGAAGGAAAGGGTCAAAAGACAAGAGACAGATAAGGGAAAAACAAGGAGGGAAATAGATATAGGTTTGAGTGATAGTGGTAGGGGTTAATTTGGTTTTTGACAGTGACCATCTGGGTAGATGGTCAAACCTAGGTGGCACCAAAGTGTATTTGGTTTCAGAGATTTGACCAGATAGAGGTAGGTTAATTTCAGTTCCCTCCCTTTATAACTTTTTACTTTTTCCATTAGTTTATTTTTTTCACAATTGCTCAAATGTAGAAAGATGCAAAAAAATGTTTAGTCAGATGAAGTTCTTCTGTTAACAAAATATTACCACAAAACCTGTTGTAAGTGTTTGATTTATCCTCTTTCCCACTTATTTTTATCATTTTGTCAGATTCACCAAAATCTACCATCTCTCCATAATGAACAATTGAAATCTTTGAATTCTACTCACAGAATTATAACAAACATAACATTTAACAAAATAGGAACTGGCATGAAATTTACTTACTTGTAAAGAACAGGATTTTCTGTGTATATGTCAAAAGGTAATCCACTCAACCAGCTTTTCTGTCGAGAGTTAAGTAAGCCTTGTGCACTAGCTTCACGGCTTGTGCGCATAATCGGTAAGCCTTTCTTGTCTGCGGATGAGCTTTGGGACTTGGGTTGAATCAGCTGATGATGAAGCAAAGCCTGGAACACAGAAATATCACAGAAATTTTTTGATGAGGCTTGATTCATATTATTAAGAGTATTCAGACAATTGCTCTCATCTTTATTTTTATGTATACAACATTTTGGCTGATGTGCTCTTCAGTCTTTTTCAGGTGTTTCTTGTTGAACTTGAACATTGTGTAAAGATGAGAACAATAATCGAATACTGTAATATAAAATACAAAAATACCAGATATGAAGTACATGAATACGAATATAATGCTTAATGTTTTGTCACTCGATCCTCAGCGATTATCACTGCTGGGATGAAAATTTAGATACCTTTTCACTGTATCTATAGTATAATGAACAATGAGATTTTGTTTCTTTATTAAATCATAACACTTTTCAAGAAGAGAAAACAGTTATAACATTTTTATCCTAGCAAAATACACAATATTTAATAGATGTTATTTAACTACATTTATAGAACTAAACTATTTTTGGTTCTACCCATTCATGCTCAAGAGGGTGCCAACTTTAAAAAAAGACCTTGTATCAAATCAGTCTATTGAGGGAAGGTGATTGGTTTGGTTGGGCTTTATGGCATATTAACCATTGTAAGTTATTGAATGCCAAATCCTGTTTAAACATATATATTAAATATATATTATTTGTAAACACATTTGTTAGATAACATTCTTAAACAAGTCTGAGCTCTTCTTTGCATACAGTAAAATGGTTTCAAGTATTGCTATATAACAGTCAGAATTTAACATCAGTCATTTGTTTGCACACATAGTTTATTCTATTTGACCTACAGATAGGACCCTATCAGGTGCTACCACTCCAGGTTAAAGTGGACCTGGGAGCAATAGTAATGAAGGAGTATTCCACATTTCTCAAATCTCCAAAGCTGATTTTTACAACGATTTATTCATTTCACAAACATAATATATATCAAAGAAATTAAAATGTACTGGTGAATTTTTTTACAGCTAACTACTAGGCATAATGGTTAAAGTGTTTGCTAATGGCCCAAGAGACTGGGGTTCAATCCCTGATCGATTCATGCCAAAGATTTAAAAAATGGTACTTGATACTTCTTTGCTTAACACTCAGCATTATAAGGAATGTATCAAGGGTAAAGTGAAGCAATCCTGGGAAAGGAGTAGCGCCCTCCACTACACCTCGGTGTAGTAGCTATTGAAAAAGGAGCCTTCTGGTCACCCTCGACTATGGTCGGCCAACTTACTAGTTCAACAAACAAAATCCTGAAAAATTTGCTGGATAATAAAGAAGTCTTGTTGTCACTAGATTATTGTCTGCAATAATAATTGCCAAGTCAATAGGAGTATAAAAGTAAAAATTTGATGAAAAAAGAATAAGATGATTTTTTGATATAAAAGATATAATGAAACGAAAATAAAAAAAAGTGAAACGAAAATTAAAAAAAAGTAGATGCAAGGAAAAAGGAGTAATTAAATAAATACCTGAGCTTCAAACATTTGTCGATAAACTTTTCCACTAGGAACCAATCGAACTTTTTCAACTTCAGACATTTTTATTTTAAATTGTCAGTTAATATAATTCTTAATTATTTCTAAAAAAAAAATTTATTTCTGAAAAATCTTTCCGAGTCAAAAATTTAAAGAAATACCTTAATTTTACAAACTTGAATTTTCGATAAATTCGGTTACTTTAAATAAACGAGTTTAACTGATTCCTTGAAGTAATGTACTGTTTGTTGTTTTGGGACATCTTTATTGTTTTCAAATTTGTTTGACATTTTTTTCATTGAAAAAATTTTTATGAATTAAAATTTATACTCCACTCCGTTTTTTGTATTCGTTTTTCTTAGTATTTTTTTTTAAATCAAGAAATTGTTTGTGTGTATAAAAGCTAAGGCAAAATCGTCGCTTGTTAGCGTGAGAGTAAACGAGAACTGTAACCATGACAACCAAAGGAGATTCAGATTCAGATCGAGAAACAGAACGAGAACCTACGAGATTTACCAGTCAAATGGCGGCGAACATTAAGGATCTCATTGACAGTTTCCCGACTGCCAGTGACAAACCAAAACTTCTGCATTCGCTCAAGATTTTTATATCGAAATGTCCCCAAAAACAGTTACAAGACGATTTAGCAAATGTAGATCTCCAAAAGTTTTTTGCGACATTCCCTACACTTGACGAGTAAGTATTACTTAATATACAAAACAACAACAAAAAATCGTCTAATTTATAGTAGTCGAAGAAAATTACTACTAAGCTAGACGAGCCGAGACTTTAAAAATGTAATTTCTAACAGTAAAATTAATATTTATGATTTATCTCTGGAAAAATAATTGTCATTTAAATTGTCTTTTGATGATAAATGGTTGGTAGTTAGCTTGGAACACTTCCTATTTCGTTTCATAACAAACGAACATCGCTTTATTTTTTAGTTTTGTGTGAGCTCTAGAGTTTCTTTTAGTTTTTATTCTATGAACTTTGGAATTGCATAAAACTAATTTTATTTATTAAACATGTTTCTATCCGGCTTCGGCAAGTCTTAAAAAACCTACAGTGAGTGACGAATCAACGGATTTCAAAAGTGTACCACGTCGTCTAAATTTCAACTACTCCATTCACCCCAGTCTTACTGTTTACTTGATATTTATCTAATTTTTTTTTTAAATCTTAAAATCTGCTCTTTTTGTGTTGACAGTTAGCTACAATAATTCAATCTCTTAGTATTACTTAATAACCACTTAGAAAAGTGGATAAACCAGACCACGTGTCCTTGTTTTGATTACGAAATGCCATATGGTATGATAACGATCACTTTTAATTTTACTAGAACGACCCGTGAACTCGGTCGGTGCCCATTGCAACTGCGATCCTTGATAGGCATGTACTAAGAACATTCTTAATCTTTTTTTTTTTTTTTTTTTTAAATCGAACTTTTATGTCAAGTGAGTCGTGCGTTTTTCTTTTAAAGTATGGATAATCAAAAGGGTAATAATCTCTGACTTTTTATTGTTTATAAATTCTCTGAAAATGTTTCTTTCCCTATTATTTCTCTTATGGGTCTCCGTAGAAAAATACCGTCTGCTAAAGAACACCTAAAAATTATTTAGATGAAGTATTAAAAAAAAAAAATTTAATCTTATCAGTCAAATTTATTTATTCACAATTTTTACATTAAGTGACAAACTGCCTGTCACATTTTTGTTAAATACATTTTTTTTTAGGAAAAACAAAATAAGTTGTTTTAAGTAGGTTTGAACGAATTAAAGCATTCATTTTCTAAATAATTTTAGACTACCTTATTCAACTCTTCTCCACATCCTTAGAAGATTAAGCTACAAAAAAAGATAGTCTTAAAAAATGCCTAGAAGAGTAATATTGTACTTTATTTTACCCATTTTCGAATTTACAAACAAAATTAACAAACACATTTAAAAAAATTCAATTGTCCCTTTTAAAAAAATGTAAAAATCACTTACAAATTAACAAAATAATTGAGGTGGATGCATGACAATAAAAAAAAACCTCCAAAAAACAGGTTTTTAGAATTTTGAGGAAACATGTTTTTAAAAGAAGCTTAATTTTTTTATTGGTTTAAATACCGAAAATTTTATCAAAATAAAATTAACTGAATTTAGGAATTAAAAAAACAAAGCAGAAAAAAACAATGCTTTAGCAGGTGAATGTTTTTAATATCTCTAGTCCTTGATGATATTGATACTTCTGCTTAGGAAGGACTGGAGAATTTTAATGACTTTCAGATCAAACATGGATACCCTGATATATATATATATATATATATATATATATATGAGAGAGATATGTGTGTGTATATTGTCCCAGCTAAAAATTCTGAGTAATTTTCACTGACTGGGGTTCAGTCCCAGGTAGATTCATACCAAAGATTCAAAAAAGGTACTTGATGTCTCCTTGGTTAATACTCAATTATAAGGTATTGATCAAGGGAAAGTGGAGCATTCAAGGGAAAAGAGTAGCACCCTCCCCTAGACCTTGGTGTAGTAGCTATTGAAAAGGGAGCCTTTGACCAACTTACAATTTAACTTATGACAAGAAAACATAAAATATCTTATTTTATGTTTTCTTGTCATATGCATTGATACTATGCCAGAGAACCATTAGTTATTAGTCGTTTCTAATTTACTTAAACTTGAATTAACAAGTCTGTGCTTGTCTGGAATATCACAAAGAATTTCTATTTCACTGTATCTGTAGTATAATGAACAATCAGATTTTGTTTCTTTATTAAATCATAACACTTTTCAAGAAGAGAAAACAGTTATAACATTTTTATCCAAGATTCAGGGCTAGCAAAATACACAATATTTAATAGATGTTATTTAACTATATTTATAGGATATAGCCAATGGAACTAAACTATTTTTGGTTCTACCCATTCATGCTCAAGAGGGTGTCCACTTTAAAAAAACGACCTTGTATCAAATCAGTCTATTGAGGGAAGGTAATTGGTTTGGTTGGGCTTTATGGCATATCAACCATTGTAAGTTATTGAATACCACATCCTGTTTAAACATATATATTAAATATATATTATTTGTAAACACATTTGTTAGATAACATTCTTAAACAAGTCTGAGCTCTTCTTTGCATACAGTAAAATGGTTTCAAGTATTGCTATATAACAGTCAGAATTTAACATCAGTCATTTGTTTGCACACATAGTTTATTCTATTTGACCTACAGATAGGACCCTATCAGGTGCTACCACTCCAGGTTAAAGTGGACCTGGGAGCAATAGTAATGAAGGAGTATTCCACATTTCTCAAATCTCCAAAGCTGATTTTTACAACGATTTATTCATTTCACAAACATAATATATATCAAAGAAATTAAAATGTACTGGTGAATTTTTTTACAGCTAACTACTAGGCATAATGGTTAAAGTGTTTGCTAATGGCCCAAGAGACTGGGGTTCAATCCCTGATCGATTCATGCCAAAGATTTAAAAAATGGTACTTGATACTTCTTTGCTTAACACTCAGCATTATAAGGAATGTATCAAGGGTAAAGTGAAGCAATCCTGGGAAAGGAGTAGCGCCTTCCCCTACACCTTGGTGCAGTAGCTATCGAAAAAGGAGCCTACTGGTTGCCCTCCTTACTTGTTCAACAAAATCCTGAAAAGTTTGCTGGAATAATAAGGAAGTCTTGTTGTCACTTGATTATTGTTTCCAATAATAATTGCCGAGTCAATGGGAGTAAAAATTTGATGAAAAAAGAATAAGATATTTTTTATATAAAAGATATGATGAAAAAAAATTTGTAATGTATTATTTACATTCCCCCACCAAATAAGTTTCACGGATTTGCTTTTTTTATCAAACAGTAGTTTTAGGTCACAAAAATTAATATTAGTATCCTACTATAAGTTGACAGTTTAGTGAATGGGTAAGAACAGATTAAAGCTACATGGCTGAAGCATTTCTACTTGAAGATATAATTTTTGAATTTAACTCCTCAGTAAAAACATGAAGAAAACACCTGAAACTTACTCTTATTTGAAAGGTGAATATAAATATTACTCTTATACAATTTTTTATACATTAGTACAGACAATTCATTAACTTGCTAATATGGTTAAGCAGCCACAAATCTAACAATGTAGAACAAATAACAATTGGTCATCCAGTTGAAATACTTTGACTGGAAGAAGTACATTTTGAAATATAGGTCTTGTCATGTTTGGTGTGCAGATGACATCCATGAAAAAAGTGTCTGTAACTGTGAGGCTTATAATATGCTGATTGCTGAGGGATACCCTCTACACCAAAATAGCCTGTCATGGTTATGACACTAAACTGCATCTTGTGATGAGGCTCTAGTTCTGGAACTCTGAGAGTCTAGAGTTCTCCATTCATTTCTATTACTGATGCCATCATTTCTCCAGGATAACAATACATAAGTACTCTGCTGTCCACATTATTATCAGATGAAGAAACATTCTTTCAAAGCTCCAGCTCCAATACCCATGTGCTTCTTGAGGATGCTTTCAGATATTAGTTGGTAATCATGCTCTGTCTGAATTGCTTATGGCTTGCACTATGAGTTGTGATGCATTCGTAAACATCCTCCCAAAAAAGGAGTGTCCTGACACTTATGGTGAGACTCCAGTTCTAGAGAATCTCCTCATTACTATTACTCCCAACTCCACCCTTGGGTAAAATCAATCTGTTGAAAAATTATCAGTGTTGGATAGGAATATTTGAGACAATATCACTATACAAATTATTTGTATCAAGAATATTTACTTTGGCCCAGTTGGTTGGGGCTGCAGAATACACTGACTGCATCTCTGCAGAGGGGTAAGACTCCCCCAACAAGTGTTCTGGATTTGACACTAAACAATCTGGTGGTGAGGCTCCAGTAATGCTGGAGCTTTGGGGAATGCGGAGTACCCCTTTGTTGCCATCATTTTCAGGACCACTCTGGCCCTGAGTGGTAGCACCTGATAGTATCCTATCTATGGGTCAAATAGAACTAAACTGTGTACTTATGCTAAACTGAATTGTTTAAAATAGAACTATTTTGACATTTAAATATGTGTAAATAAATGACTATTTAATTGAATTGTTAGTGATACATAGCAATACTTTCTTGACTAAACTGAATAGTTTGAAATAGAACTGTTTTTGACATTTAAACTGTGCACTTATGCTAAACTGAATTGTTTGAAATAGAACTGTTTATATGTATAAAAATGGATTTGGCATTAAATAACCAACTATAGTTGATATGCCATAAAATCAAACCAGAAACCAAAATAGTTAATTGAAGCTATAATTGTTGACAAAGGATTATCATTTAGTTACTTGAATCTTTGTAATTGTATGTAGATGTTTTGTATTTGATAGGAATAGTTGAAACTATATCTATGCAAACAAGTGATTAATAGTAAATAGGGATAGTAACTTGAAACCATGTAATTGCTTGAAAAAGACCAACATTGGCAGTAAATGACACAAGACCATAAACCCAACCAAACTCCCCAGCAGGTGTCTTAAAATAAAGCAATTTGTATTAAACCAACAATATCCTAGGTGTATTCAGAAACATACCTGATAAAAGTGCTCTCTCTCTCTCTCTCTCTCTATATATATATATATATATATATATATATATATATATATATATATATATTGTTGATATGCTGTTTATCAAATATTTGAGCTTACTCTTAGGTCCTCTTCCTGGAAGAGGTAGTGCCTGTTCTATCTCAAGGTTAAATAGATCTTTCAGAAATTATTAATATTAAAGGGGATTACTTGAAACCATATTACTGCACAAATTATTTGTATTAAGAATAGTTATTTGAAGCTATAATTGTTTACCAAATATTAGTTACTGGAAACCATATAATTGTGCAAATTATTAGTATCTGTTAGGAATACTTAAAACCATATAATTGTATGCCAGTTATTTGTATCAAGAATAATTACTTGAAACTGTTGGCTGGGGTTGTAGTAAACACCAACCACAGAGGGGTACCCCCCCCACAATGAGGCTAATTGTTAGTGGTGGGTGGTGACCCATAATGCTTGAGGATAGGAACCTGGTGCCTTAGTAGTCTGTGATATGGCAACTGACTTGCAACACTTGTGACTTGTAACACTCCACTTAGGCCCTTACTGGGCTTGATGGGTAGTCAGAAAGGCCTGATCTGATCAATCAGCTAGTCATGTTAAGCCCTTGCCACCTATATGATTGTCCCAACCATATTTTTTAAATGGCTCTTGTTGCAAACAAGTAACCAACCCTTTTTATCTTAAAGGTGCTTGGAGGCATTGGCTGAGGATCAATTGTGCTGAAATAGCAATACTTGAAACCATTTGAACTGTGCATACAAATCATAATATCAAATTGAATTCTTTTTGTTAAATAGCAATACTTGAAACTGTTTCCTGGGTATGACATTAAACTGCATCTGATCGTTAAGCTCCAATCTTGGAGTTTGGAGAATGTGGAGTACCCTTTCATTACCATCACTCTCAGGTCCACTCTTATCCAAAGTTGTAGTACCTGTTAGTGTCTTATTTATTGGTCAGATAGAACGGTCCAATCATTTACTAGGATTATTAGTATTTGGTATTTGAAATTTAAAGCTGTGTGCAAATTATTTGTATTAAATAGGATTACTTGATGAATAGAATTAGTAATGTTAAATAATAATACTTGAAACCAATTAACCAAACAATTAATAGATATAATTATTAGTGTTGGATAACAATACTTGAAACTATTTAACTATCTACAAACAAGTGAGCTCTCGTTTGTTTAATGTTATTTACAAACTAATCAATTATAAATTGTGTGTATGCACACACACACACACACACTCCTGGACAAAAATATAAGACCGCCCTCAAAAATGAAGAAAAAGATATTGTTTACAATTTTTGAATTATGAAAACCAGATATATGAAAGATAAAGTTAAGAGGCATTTAAATTTAAAAGAAGAAATTTCAATTCATATTAGCATTTATGCTAAATTTCAAAATCTATTTTTGACATAAATATAAGACCACCAATAAAAACTAAAGAAAAAAGGACCTAATTTAAATGAAAATTTTATTATATATAGCCTAAGTAATATAAAAGCTATTAAAACTGTAATACTTAAAATACTAAAAACATAAATGGCTAAAGAAATTAAATTATCTTTATTTGAGAAAGGTGAGATTACAGCTCTGAAAAAAGTTGGAAAATCTGAGAGAAATTTTGAAGGCTTTTGGACGCAGTAAAACCATTATCTGCAATTACTTGAAAAGTTCAAATAAGTTTGGAACAAGAAACTGACTGGCAGGCCAGAAAAATTATCACCACAATTCAAGAGAATTGTTTGCGAAGTAAAAAAAACTTCATCAACATCAAAAATATTGAAATCTGTAGTGGATGCTCCTAGCAGTACTAGAACAATTAGTAAGCATTTAAACAATGAAAAAATTAAGCATAAGAAATGAATTCATCATCCAAGGTTAACTATGATGCACAAAGAGAAACGATGCACAATATCAAACCATGAGTGCTAAAAAATGGTGAAAAGTTCTTTTCTCGGATGAAAAGAAATTCAATTTAGATGGTCCTGATAGCTTTCAGGAGTACAATCATGCAAAAAATTTTCCAGAAGAGAATTACTCAACAAGGTATACTGAAGAAGGATCTCTTATTATCTGGAGGACCTTCTCATCTTCATGAAAAATTTAAACTACAATTTGTCAGTGGTCAACAAAAAGCAGCAGATTATGTAAAGATGCTAAAAGGGTATTGTCTATGTGGAGAAGAATGGATTTTTCAGCAAGATAATGCTATCCACAATGCATCAATAATAAAGAAGTACCTGCTTGAACAAAAAATAAAATTTCTTGACCATCCAGCATGCTCTCCAGACCTCAATCCTATTGAAAATTTGTGGAGATTGATTGTTGTGAAAGTTTATGAAGGAGGTTGATAGTACTCAGCAATTTCTGAAATCAAAAATGCAATCTTAGACACATGAAAAAAAAAAAAACCTTCGGTTCAACTTCAGAAACTAGTTGGTAGTATTCCTAGCCGATTTTTTTTGAGGTTATCAAATCTAACGGTGGATCTACAAAATTTTGAATAAAAAATTTGCCTTTATATTTTATAGTTTTGCTCATTGGTCTTCGATTTATGTCAAAACAAAATTTTAAAATTAAGCGTGAATGCTAATATACATATAAAAAATAAATTGAAATTTCTTCATATCTTAAATTTAATTGTCTTTATGCCTTATCTTTCATATATCTGATTTTCATAATTTAAAAATTGTAAACAATATCTTTTTCATTTTTGAGGGTGGTCTTATGTTTTCGTTCAGTGTGTGTGTGTGTGTGTATGTATATATATATATATATATGTGTGTGTGTGTGTGTATATATATATATGATTGGGCATTAAATAACCCACAAGTGTTGATATGCCATAAAGCACAACCAAACCTTGAAGCTATACTTGTTTCCTAAGGATTATTATTAGTTACTTAAAACCCTACAAGTGCTTGCAAAAAAAATTTAACCCCAAAAATGTTGACATGTCATAAAACAAATCAACCACAAAAACAAGTGTTTTGTTTTTGAAATTTTTGTGTTTATGTAGCTGTGCTTTGTTTCTTTAGGATGCAATTTCTACTTTATTAGAGAGAATCAATTTTGCATGTGATTTTTAAATTTCCACTGGGTCTTGCATTGATCTGTTTTGACAGACCAAAGGAGTGTTGCATTGACTTCATTCAACTGTGTGTTTTTTTTTGTTTTTTTTTCTTCTCTTTTCCAGGGAATCAATGGGGTTATGCTGTGAAGTCATTGATTGTTTATTTGTTTCATTGAATCCTGAGGATGTCGTTGAAAGCTATTCCAATGAATTAAGACAAGGATTAACAGTAGAGAGACCTTCAATTCAACTGATATGTTTAGCAGAGGTAAAGATGATTTTTTTTTCTTTTTTTTTTTTTTTCTTTCCTTATGTGACTTATTGACAGCAAACTTAGTTTGTTAATCTTTCTAACATATATCCCTTTAAACTTTTAACCTGGTTTGATAGTGGGGCTTAGAATACACTGACTGGATCTCCTGCATAGAAGTAACTCCCTACCTCTCAAAGGAGTATCCTTGGTATGACACTAAACTGTATTTCATGTTGAAGTGCCAATTCTGGAACTTTGGACATGTTGAGTACTCCTTTATTGCTATTATACCCTGGTTCACTAACCCATCTATGTGTCAAATAGAACAGTTTAAAAATTATTTTGCTGTAGAATACACTGACTGCACCTTTTGCAGAGGGGTAACCCCTTCCCCCGTAAGTTTCCTGGATATGATACTAAACAATCTGATAGTGAGGTTCCAGTGATGCTGGGGCTTTGGGGAATGCAGAACACCCCTTTATTGCCATTGTTCCAAGGTCCACTCTGGCCCGGAATGGTAGCACCTGATAGGGCCCTATCTTTGGGTTAAATAGAACTAACTGCATATTTATGCTAAACCGAATTATTTGAATTAGAACTGTTTGATTGAACTGAATTGCTTAAAATAGAAATTTTTTTGACAATTAAATTGTACTTACATTTAAACTGTGTGCTTATACTAAACTGAATTGTTTGAAATGAAACTGTTTTTGACATTGAAAGTGTACTTACACTAAACTGAATTGTTTAATATAGAACTGTTTTGACATTTAACTGTGTAAACAAAATCTGTACTTATACTAAACTGAATTAGCTGAATCAGAACTGTTTGACTAAACTGAATAGCTTGAAATAGAAATGTTCTTGACAATTAAACTGTACTCATGCTAAACTGAATTGTTTGAAATAGAACTGATTATTTGTATAAAAATGGATTTGGCATTAAATAACCTACAAAGGTTGATATGCCATAAAACCCCAACAATCAACCAACATAAAAATTATTACTATAAGATAAGAATATTTGATGCTATTATTTGTATTAAGAATAGTTACTTGACGCTATAATTATTTGGTTTGAATTAGAATCATATTTGCCCAAAGAAACTGTTACAACTATATTGATGTTCTATAGTAGCATGAAAGTCAAGTTTCGCTCACCGGACTTCTTTGACATTGTTGCTGGAGTCCTATTAAGGAATACATTAATACCATATCTGTTTATAATCTGCCTACACTACGTACTTAGAACATCAATAAATTTAAAAGAAAATGCCTTTACACTAAAAAATGGCAATATCCTGTAGAAACTATTACAAACTATGCAGATGACCTCACGTTTCTTGCAAATACGCCTACCCAAGCCAAATCCCTCCTACATAGCTCAAAGAAGGCAATAGCAGGCATTGGCCTACACATGAATGCAGATAAAATGGAGTACATGTGTTTTAATCAAGGAGGAGCCATCTCCACTTTATTGGACAAGTTCACATACCTTGGCAGCAGCATCTTATCTACTGAAAGTGACATCAATATGTGCATGACAAAGGCATAGACTGCTATTGATAGGCTACTGATCATATGGCAGGTTGACCTATCTGATGAAATAAAATGGGATTTCTTCCAAGCAGTGAATGTGTCAATACTACTGGACCATGTGGATGCTGACAAAACGTATTCTAATTCTGTTAGCCATAACTGGGTACAAGTGTTAAGTATTCCTGTATTGCTCCTCACCTGCAGTCAGGATTGAACCTGCAACCTTTAGATGATTGTCTCCTTAGAAGCTTAGGGTACCAACGCCTATAACCGTTACGCTATGTGTCCTGCTGGACAATCATCTGGAGGTTGCAGGTTCAATCCTGACTGCAGGTGAGTAACAATACAGGAATACTTAACACTTGTACCTGGTTATGGCTCACAGAATTAGAACAGATGACCCCCGTGGATTCAATAATAAGGGATGTGGTTTGAAGTTCCGTGTAGGTTCCCGAGTTCGACAAACACCTGAAGAAGGCCAGTGGACATATCGGCTGAAATGTTGTGGAAATAACAATAAAGATGAAGACAATAGTCCGAAAACCCTTAATGATAAAAATCATCAAGAAATTTAGACAACCAAATTATTAGTATGTCTTGGGTATGACATTAAATTGCATCTGATGGTGAGGCTCCAGTCCTGGAGCTTTGGAGAATGTGGAGTATCCCTTCATTGTCATCACTGCAAACACTGAGATGTTAATTTCATCTTGGAACATCCTTGCCAGCTCAGTATCTTGGAGAAGGAGAGAGGCATACAAGCAACTAGAAAACTCTTGTGCCTCCTAAAAAAACTTTGCCAGCTTCCCTTGCAAAACATGTACTCTGACACTGCTTTAGGTATGACATTAAACTGCATTTGATAGTAAGGCTCCAGTCCTGGAGAATGTGGAGTATCCCTTCATTACTATTACTCACAGGTCAAGCATTAAGCAGGAATACTTGAAGCCATACAACTGTGCACAAATTATTTGTATTATATAGGAATACTTGATATCATAACTGTGCAGGAAAAAAAACTATATGTACTATGAACACAATTTCCTAATGTCTTGGCATAAGATAACCTTAGTTGGGTTGACATGCTATTAAAATCAATCAATCAAACCTTTAACCTTGTTGGTTTTCCTTCAAATACTCTGTACCATAACTCCCAAGAAAAAGCTCAAATTTGACATCTTAGCATCATTATTCATATCAGAGAAACAATGTAGAGTTGAAGTTGTGCCTGAAATATTAGCTTTTCTTTCTGGTATTTTTGAGGTGGTTGTTGCAATTGTCATAAGTCTTTAACTAGAAGTGAGTTAAAATCAACATTTATTTCAGCATTCAAATTATCACTATCAGACACACGATCATTGTCTCTGAGCTCATTTAATGGATACTACTAATTTAAAAAGTCATTGACACTTTTCCTGCTCCTATAACGCATAATACATCATCCTGTCAGTGGGGTTTAGAATATACAGTTGGTAGTTATAATGGTATTGATATGCTAACGAAAAATGAAACTTCAACATGCTGAAAGTTTCAGTTTACTCAAGATTGAACACAACTGGATTATAACAAATGATTATATAGACAAATCCTTACATACAGGTTCCAAAATAAGGGGTGTATCAACAGTACCTTGGACCCTTATATTATTTTACTGTATATTCTTCTTGGGTGTTAATATAGGCCTGTGCATACAATCATATAGATGGTAAATACCATCCTGTGATACATCATATTGTGCATCTTGCACTTGCAATTCAGAAAGAGTTGTAAGAGGGCAGACTGAAATTAGTTGAGCATCACCCTATACATGTTCCTAAAGCTGGCAATCAGGTTGCTCAGGAATGTTGTTAAACATCTTATGCATGATGTTGAGAACAAGCATCCCATGAGTCATCATTATCCTGCTGTAACAGTGGCAGAATAGGTTTTAGATGTAATTAGCACTAGTCAACTTTCCCTCCACAAACATCAAAGGCTTGTTAGTTGTTGAGTTTTACTGCATGTCAACCTTTTTAGGTTATTTTATGCTGAATCAGGGTTTTTATTTTTGTATTTTGAATGTTTTATGAGTTATTGTATAGTACTGTTTTCTTTACAAAGTCTATGATTTTGCTGGTTTTTCATCAAAAGAGTTCTGTTAGGTTTCTTAGCTGAAAGTATCTTTTTCTAATAGGTTAACTTTTTGCATTCCAGAAGGATATACTTTACTTTGATTATTTTTCCACATTTGTGCATTTCATCTGTTTCTCCTGCTTTAGTACAAAGACATGAATCAGCCATGTGAGTATAACTGTTGATGATCTTGTGGAGAATCTGGTACAGAAGCCCTGTTAAACTTTTTTTTATTTTATTTATTCATTTATTTACTTTTTTTTACAAGGTTTGTGAGAGACATAACCTAGTGATGACAGTATGCTTATCATTAAATAGTTATATTTGTTAGGGCTATCCTTCAAGGCTCAACCCTTAAATAGAATATCTTGGATGGAATGTGATCTTATTTCCAACTTTAGAGGGTTGGGTGGTTGTGTTTTATGGCATATTAACTCTTGTAGGTTATTTAATGCCAAATCCTGTTATGCATAGTGCATTTAATAAGTTTCCAGACATTTTTGTACAGGCATTTAAAATTGTCGACTCTTGAGAATTCAGTATGTTATTCCTATACATCTTATGAGATGACTGACCAATTTTTATGAGTTCAGGTTCAAATGAACAGCTACAGCAGGAATTGGAATACACCCTATTGTCACAGCTGGTAAATTTCAAAAATGCAGTCTGGACTTTAGAAGAATGATATGCAATAAAATTCTGTTTTGAAACTTTGAAAAAATGCCATGCAATGAAAGCTGGATCTACTGCTATGACCCAGAGACCAAGAGACATTTTCCAGTAGAAGCATGCTGGCTCTCTCAGACCCAAGAAGGCCAGACAGACCAAATCCACCCACAAACTTTTGATGATTTTTTTTTTTTTTTTTTTTTTTTTTTTTTTGACAGCACTGGCATGATCTACATGTACTGGGTTCCCACTGGACAGTCAACAAGGAATACTATGTTGAGGTTTTAAGGGAGTTCAGGAAGAGATTCAAATCGGGTCAGTGGCATTTCCACCAGGACAATACACCAGTCCACAACTCTATCCTTGTCACAGACTATTTGAGCAAGATGGGCATCAAGATGCTTCCTCACCCTCCCTATAGTCGAGACCTTGCTCCCTGTGACTTTTGGTTATTTCCTAAGCTCAGAGGCTATCATTATGAGACAATTGAGATGAAAGAGGCTGTGACAAAGGTCATTGACATGTTCACACAAGAGGACTTTCATGGGGCCTTCCAGAAGTTGTTGGAATGGTACAACAAGTGCATTGCAGCCGAAGGAGATTACTTCGAAGGGGACTAGAATTTCATGTGTTTACTATCAATTAGAATGTTCATACAAAGTCTGGAAACTTATTTAATGATCCTCGTATATAATTTGTAAATGAATAGTTTGTAGGTAACAATCTTTAAACTAGTCAGAACTCATTTGCTTGCTCACAGTTAAATGGTTTCAAGTATTGCTATATAATTCTAATACTTCAATTTAAGTAATTTATTTGCACTTGGTTTTTTTTGTTTCAAGTTTAGAAAATGATTAAATATTTCTATTTGATCCATAGATGAGACTCTAACAGGTACTAACACTCAATGGACCTGGGAGTAATGGCAATGAAGGGATATTCCACACTCCCCTAAAGCTCCCAGACTAGAGATTCACCATCAGATGGTTTAGTATCATATCCAAGACAATTACTGCCCAGTCGACTGAGGCTGTAGAATACACTGACTGTACCTCTGCAGATAGGGACCTCCCAATCCCAACGAGGCTACCTGTTGGCCATGGGTGGCGACCCGTAATACTTGAGGACAGGATCCTGGTGGCTGAGCAGTCTGTGACCTGGCAACTAAAAAGGTCATGTGACTCGCAACACTCCATTTTGGCCCTTACTGGGTTAGACGGGCAGTCGGAGAGGCCCGATTCAATCAATCAGCTGGTCATGTCAGCCCTCTTATGGATTATGGCTGTAGGGTAAGCGTAACGGTTATAGGCGTTGGTTCCCTAAGCTTCTAAGGAGACAATCATCTAAAGGTTGCAGGGTCAATCATGCTGCGGAAAGACTTGTAGCCCTTTCTGTTGCTGGGTAAGTAATTATTTGGGGAATGAAAACCCAAGGACAAAATTGTCTAACACCAGCATGAGTATACTGAACATGTAGCCCTGATGTTGCTAGGCGAATGGGTTTCCCCTAGTCACCTCCCTGATCAGGACTCCAAAGTGGGTGGGGAGCATGTTCAATGAAACTTGCATCTAATTATATGGATAACACAAACAAAACCCAAGCTAATAAAAAAAAAAAAAAAAAAAAAAAAAAAAAGAATTTGGGGAAAGTTCTGACAGTGAGGCAGAAGAAAAACCAAAACCATCTTTCATCGTGATGGAATCAGCTGAAGAAATTCCTCTAAGTAAACAGTCTCCATTAAAAATAGAAAAAGTTTTATCAAAAATCTTAAAACCAAAAGCAGTTAAAACAACTTAAAAATGGAACACTACTAATATAAATCTGCAATAAAAACAAAACATTAAAATAGAAACACTTTGATAACATAAAAATAAAAACCTATCTTCATAATTCCCTGAATACATGTAAAAGAGTTCTAAAAAAAACCATGAACTTTCCTTTATGTATGTTCGATGAAATAAAAACCAACTTACAAGATCAAAATGTCATGGAAATCTGAAGAATATAAATAAAACAAAAATGAGAAACAATAGATACAAATACATATATAATGACCTTTAACACCCACAAAATTTCTAAAGAAATTAAAATTGGATACCAAAAAATAAATGTAGAACTTTATATTCTAAATCCCTTAAGATGCTATAAATGTCAAAGGTTTGGGTACCAGCAGAACCAGTGTACACAGCCAGCAGTATGCAGAAGATGCAGAGAATATGACATAAGTAATGACTGCCAAAAAGACTACAAATGTGCTAATTGCCAAGGAAACCATGGCGCTGGTTTCTAGAGATTGTGAGGTACAGAAAAAAGAAAAAGAGATTACTAAACTAAAACATACTCAAAATATCACCTACCCTGAAGCAAGAAGGATGGTAGACTTACAAAATATGCAGAAGTGACAAAGAAAATATCCCAACAACCAAAAAACAAAGCTGTTATACATGTGAAACAAGTGTAACCACAAAACCCAAGGTGGTTGCCCAGCTTGTAAATGAAATGAGAGTGCTGATCCAGGAGATGAAAACTATTATAGATGCAGATGAAAAACCCTCTGAAGACCCAGAGTTGCAACAAGTCAAGAGAGACAGGCAAAACCAGACTGGAAGAGCTCAGGGGCCCTCACTTCTGAGGTGACTTCTGTCGCTGGGCCACTACAGAGCCCACCCAAAAGCAAAACTAATGGGAACTCCCCACCCTGACGAGCAGGGACATGGTACAAAACAGGAAAAAATAAATCCAGCTCAAGAACAAAAACTACCCCAAGAAAGGACAGATTTGAGCCCATGGAAATGGAGACTTCCATTTGCCAAACTGGGAAAATACAGATGAACACCAAAATGAAAAACCAGGAAGAGCATTCAAAATGCCCTCAAGAACAAAGTCACCTATATGAATCAAACAATGTTCAGGGATCAACAAAACCCCTATGAAAAATCTATAGTATAGAAAGTATGGATAGCGATACAGACTGCATAGTTGCCAGCCTTAATCTTGAAGTATTAAATAACTATAATACTTGAAACTATTAAACTGTGGGCCAACTTATAAGCTTGCTCACCTTTTTAAATGTTAATTTTTTACATATATATATAAATGTGTGCAAACAAATGACAGATGTTAAATTGTTACTGTTACATAGCAATTCTGGAAATCATTTGGTTGTGTACGAACAAGTGAGAAGTAAATAGAATGATTCATATAACAAAACATACCTGAAATCATTTAACTGTGAAGAAAAATGAGTTTGTTCAAAAATGTTATTAGAAAAATGTTCACACACCATGTGTATTTAATATACAAGTCTAAACAGGATTTGGCATTGAACAATTTGCAATGTTTGATATGACATCAAACAAACTTACAAAGAACTGTTTTTGACATTTGAACTACATACTTATGTTAAACTGAATTATTTGAAATAGAACTGTTTTTACATTTTACTGTATAAAGAAAACTGTATAAAAATGGATTTGGCATTGAGTAACCTGAAATAATTGATATGCCATAAAACCAAACCTAACCAATCAAAATCTAGCCAAATATAATAAAACATAACCAAAACTCACACCTTAAATTCCAAAACTTGCACAAAAAACAAAATCAATTTGACCCTTCTGGCATTAAATGATCTACAAAGCTTGAAATGCTGTTAAACAAAACTCAAACCCAAGATGATCATTGGGGAGTGGGGTTATTCCTCTACAGAGGTGCAGTCAGTGTATTTTACAACTCTAGCTGACTGGGCTGTTGAACTTGAGAGTGGTTGTTTCTTCACTGTCTTAAAAAGGCCTTAAACCTGTTGGCATGGCTTAGAATATACTGACTGTATCATTTGCAAAGGGAGTTAGACTCTCCTACAAAAAAGGCTGTCCTGGATATTACACTAAACTGCTTCTGGTGGTGAGGCTCCAGTTCTGCAGCTCTGAGAAGTAGAATGCCTCTTCATTGCCATCACTTCCAGGTCCACTCTAACCTGGAGTGATAGTACCTGTTTGGGTCAGAGAGATCTGTTTGAAAATTGACATTAGATACCTGAAACAAGACTATGTGCAAACAAATTATAGACAAATTAAAAAGTGCAATTCAAAAAGAAAATGTGGAACATTGAAATTATTTAATGAAAATATTTTAATGAAACTTTTAGAAATTAATCAAATTTTGGTATTAGATAACTTGGAAGGAATTGATATGGTGTTAAACAAATAGACTAAACCAAGAACCTGATCCTCAAATGAAACAACGTTGGATCATTGTTGCCAATATTGAAGTATCACTGATACACCCTTACCAGTTCTCACCATTGACTCACCTCTTCAAAAACCAACAACCCAATCCTTCTCAGCTGCATGATACCTACATCACTATTTAGATTCAGGGATTCTTATTACATAGTAAGGAAGCTTACTAACTGTAATGAGTCTCATTGTAGGAAATGGAATTGCTGAACTGAGTTCAAATCCTGGATAAAGCTGTTTGCATTTCAATTTGTACTAATGTCATTAGTAAAGGCATGAATTCATCTGTTCTACTCCCATCTATTGGTAAATTAGGTTCTTTAGCCTTTGGTTAGGTAACCAGTCTTGAAGAAGGAAAAATCTGAATTTAAACCAGCTTTACTTTGCTCTTCTCCTAGGTATGGGTTGTAACACTATAGTTTGGTCAAGTTACCTGTACCAAACAATATGCTTAATGTTAGCATGGCACCAAAGGCAGTACCCTTGTTTGGCCATGGGTTTTCAGGGTTGAATCCTGTTTATGGCTGCACCATGGGTTTTTAGGGTTAAATCCTGTGTCTGGCTGTGTTGTGGATTTTCAAGGACAAATCCTGATGACTGTACCAAATATAGCACCATGGTTTGCACCGTCTGGGCCCTTATCTTGGGCATGGTACCAAATATAGTACTATGGTTTGGCCCGGCACCAATTATAACACTATTGCTTGGTCTGGTACCAAATGTGTTTCCAGATAGTTTGTTTATCAATCTTCTCTGTGTTCATGCTATGTTTAAAAGATTCGTAGATAAGGAATGACATAATCCATCCGGAACTTCTTCTGACAGTCGGAGTAATCCGTTGGAACAAAGTTGCCTGGGTATTGGCAACTCAAAAACAAGAACTCTCTATTAACAATCATTTATTGTTCTATGTTCAGACTATATACAGTAGCATGAGAGAGAAAATCTGTAAGGGTCTATTTAACAGACCTAAAGAGACACGCCCCCACCTCCCCAGCCAAATTGAGCTCTCTGAATGCAAACTTCTGACTACTTTTTCAAAATTTACTAATTTTTATCTATCTAAATTCAGGATATCAGAGGGGTGATGTCATCTTGCTAAATTAATGTGTCACCTCTTATGTGTCCCCTAATCAAACCTGTCACAGACAAGACATGAATCCATTTTGTTTACATTTTGGCATTCCTATGTTGATCATTTTGTACTCGCTTAATTTTCCAATTTGACTTACATTCCACTCAAAGATTTTAGCTAACTGAAAAATTCAGTCTAACCAAACAAGGTAATAAAATAATTAACCACCATGGCAACTGTGTTACAGGGTAAATAGTAGGGTAGACTTGTGTTCTTTAGAATTTGTTAGCTAACCATTTTAGGAGAATCATTTTTTTTTTTTTTTTTTTTTCTGTTTTCTATACATTTTTAGTTATTATGCATCTGTGTTCAGTTAATTATATGAAAAGCATGTTTATTCTTTTATTGGAAATACAATAAATTAAAAATTTGTGTATGAATATTTGTTTCCTCTCATATATATATATATATATATATATATATATATAGTCTGTGTATAGTGTACCCTAGTGAAAATCGGTATCATCCTTCAGGGTCTTGCCATTTTATTTTGTTTGTATTGATGATGTCTTATTTTTATATTTAGAGAGTGATTAAATTCTGATATCTTGCATTACAAAATGGTTATTTAAAACTTGGAAACTTGTAACTCATAATTGTCAGTCAACCATTTTATTAAGTCAAATGTGTATGTGATCGTTTAAATTTCAATAAATTTTTGATAAGCTTTTTGGAGATGTTATGTGCTAATAATGTTTTGTTTCAACAAGTTTAAATTTCCTTTTTCTTCTTTTATTCCAGTTAAAACGTCTACCCATTGATTTGTTTGAAAAATTTTTGTTTAAAGATGAATCTGCAATCTCCAGTTTGATTCACTTGATAACTTGCGAACCTCTTCAAGTTGCTCTTTCTTCTGTATCTACTCTCTCAAGGGTTGGTGAGTTACAAAAAAAATTGTTTGAATTTTTAAAATTATTCTAGTGAGTTAATAGGTGAAGTGTTTTAGAAATTACGACCCATTGTTTTAAACAATTTTTCTTTGAATTTAAGCTGAGGAATTATTATACACTAACTTGTATCCTCATCTTTATTATTATAGTCACACTTGAATTTCTGAGTTAAAGAATTATCAGTAGCATACACTGATATATTCGTTAGTTTGCTCATTTTGGTTGTTGTAGACACTCGGCTTGGACAGTGGGATATGAACAATCTGTACTGATATATCCTTCCTAGTATCATTTTCATGGGTGGTATTTCATGTTCAATGTTTGACATTTACTTGTTATCAATTGTAAAATTATCAATTCTTATACCATGGATTATTTTATATATTAATATCACTTCATTTCAAGTTTTGGAGAAATAATACTAGCTGAAACAAAAATGAAGGTATTAATTTAAAAAAATCTTATCCCCACCCCACCCCCTTTTTTTTTTTTTTTGCTTTAAACTTGGTATAAATAAATGTTTGTAGAAGACAAGTTGGTTATAAAAGAATATAGTAAAATCTCACTTTGTCTATGTAAGAATATCGTCATCTTGCTTGGATGAAAGCCTTTTACTATGAGTAATAAGTAGATGACCTGTGAACTCTGGTTCTTGTTTTTGACAGCAGTCCATGATATTTATGCTTCTAGTTAGCATTTTATATTTATCTTTTGTTATATTAAGAATTCAGATGATCAAAAAGTGTTAATTTTGAACATAGACTTCCTAAAATTAGCATTCAGTTGGAAATTGCCTTATTCTCTGAATTGAAGCATTTAAGTGTATTGCTCTAATAAACAGATCCTGTTATGATGTGCTGTTTTTTTTTTGTTTTTTGTTTTTTTTTTGCTAGGTTACTTACAAACACATGTCATTCTTAGTTATATAGAATATATTTTTGATATAAACCTTTTTAAATTAGAGGATCCCAACAGAATCTTAAGATGAAACCCCCTAAATTCTCAAGGCAGCAATCATAATTCATTACTGAGACATCTTATATTGTTTGCACTCACAAAAAGATGTAATATCAGAAGAGGTTAAAAGAAGGAGCACATCATTAATGGTTGCAAATGCAGCATGCTTCATTTTGTTCATAGTGGTATCTAGTGCTAAACATATTCACTACTTGCTCTGTGTGTTTGTTGAGTGGGTAAGGTTGGAAATCCTCCAGATGGAAGCACATAGTTCTAGTAGAAATGAAGGATTTGGCAAGCAAGAAACTTAAACTTCAAATCTTTATGAACATTGATACCATACAACTGTAAATTCTTTGTATTAAGAATAGTTATTTGAAACTATTATTGTTTACTAAGGATTATTAGTTACTTGATACTATTTAACTGTACAAAAAAATGTCTATTGTTGAATAGAAATAATTACTTATTAGTATTTGATAGGTATACTTGAAACCATACAGCTGTGTGCAATTTGTATTAGATAGAAATACTTGATATCATGTGTAATTTAAAAAAAAATAAAAAAAAATGTAAATATGAATGTACAATGAACATGATTCCCCATCCTCTTGGCATAAAATAACCTTAAACACATTGATATGCTGTTAAAATCAATCCATATAAAACCTATTTTAATTTTTTTGTTTCTTTGAAGATTTTCACTGAGATGTTTTTGTGACTTTTTTTTTGTTAGCCCCATAATAATAGTGAAAATCTTAAGTTTTTGTCTGATTTTATTTTTCTCTTTCCCAGGTCAGTGCAAAGATGGTCCATCTAATCTGTTTTCAAAACATCTCGATCAAATAAAGTTGGCAATGACTAAAAATGATGTTGTTAGATTCCGATTTTATGAGGTGAGGGTTTTTTCTTACCCAGAAAGGCTTTTGAATTGAGCTTGAAGAATGAAGAAACTAATCAGCTTTGTAACAATGAAAATAATTTATTCCGTTGAGTTTTAGATTTGTTGTGTGTAATATATACACATCATCCATAGACAGTTTTGTTGTATAACACCTCATTAATGTGGCTAGACATGTGAGATGCTTCAAGTTGGGATTGAAACCCTGCTGACTTTATGCCAATTGGATATCTTATTGCAGAGCTCTCAGTAATCTCCACGTAAGCAAAGGAATTTAACGTAGATGTATTATTTTTCCTTTGTTTACATATATGCTTAATGGCTACTAGAAGAGCTTTGCATTTTATATATATATATATATATATATATATATATATATATATATTGGACACTTTTCAAATTTGAAAAATATTGACTTTGTATATTTTTAGACAGAGGTCTTGTTTACAATATAAAACCATGTTGAAAACATCTTTATTTTTCAATATGCATGTACATGGTTTCTTCTCTTTATTTTTATGCTTCATTGGCCAACCATAGAATATGCTAACTGTATCCCCTGCTGGAGGGTAAGCTCCTTGCCAAAAAAGGGGTGTTCTAGGTATGATACTTAACTGGATCTGATGCTGAGGATCCAATTCTGGAGATTTGGGGAGTGAAGTGTACCCTTCATTTCCATTACTCCCAGGTCCACTGACTAGGTGTAGTAGTACTTCTTAGGGTCCCATCTATGGGTCTCTGTTTAAAAGATTATTTGTATTTGATAGGAATATGTAAAGCCATATAACTGTGCAAACAAAGGATTATTAAATAGCCATAGTTGCTTTAAACTATGTAATTGTTTATAAATGATTAGTATGAAGAATACTTGAACCTACACAACTGTGCAAATTATTTGTATTAGATAGGAATACTTGATATTCTATGTATACAAACAAATTATAGACATTTTTTTTTATTGAATACTAAATGAATACTCTATTCTTTTTGCAGTTATTAATGAATATAGCATCAAGCAAAGCTGACAACCTACACCCTGTGGTTGATACTGGTTTGTTGAGTCAACTTGTATCTGAACTATTTGATGATGTGAGTCCAGACATTCTAGCACAGATGAATTGTGTAGAACTTCTTACTAATCTGGCAATGACTGATCATGGTTTTGATTGGCTTTCTACTCATGGCATCTTTGATCAGATAGAGGTTTTACTTGATGAAATCAATGCAGAGTCTGTAGTTGCCTTATTGCTCCCTGGTATGTATTGAAATATATGGTTTCAATTTTGAAGTGTCTTTAGATGAGAACATGTAAATCTTTTATTACAGTGGAAGATCTTTAAAATTGTTTGACTGGCCAAAAATGAAAAGCTTCTAGAATTCAAATTATTGTTGGTCTACAAGCTTTTATTATTTTTTGATTATTTTTTTTTGTGTAATTCAGAAGATATATTGTTTAGGAGGCATAAGACTCAAAAACAAAATAGATAATATTCTTGCTGTTTTCATGCTTCTGAAAGTTAACCCTTTCACTACTTGTTACCCAACAAATTGCCTAATTGTCGCAGATGTGACAGTCAGGAATTTGAATCAGATAATGAAAACAGTAATGACTTACCTTATCGTCACCATAAAAGAGCTTGTCTTTGTTTGGTGTGTGGAGCTTTAATGTAAGGAGAAAACAAGTACGTGCTGGCAGCACAATATTTATGCATATTTACGACGTGTGACCATCATGCTTTGCCAACTATAAAAAGAAGGGCGTAGTGAGCGTTGAGGCAGAACTCTTTTGCCCTTGAGGTATAGAGAATAATATCGAAGACACTGTCATCAGTGAATAATACGAAAGACAATTGAATACAGTGTAGCCCGGAGGAGGGTTCAGCAACTAACTGAGTTCCAGTGACGGATTGCCTCTCTCTTTGGTGTTGCTCTGTTGGTTTTTCCCCTTTCTCTCTTCACTCTTCAGTAATGTAATCAAAACCCAGAAACTGATAAATTACCAAGCCAATTTTGATGATAATTGAAAAAAGTGTTTTTTCTGATAGTAATCTGGGATTTTTTTCTTTCTTAGAAAAAAAACCTACATTTCTAATGCATTGACTGTTAGTTTTTTTTTTCCTCTATATCTACAGTATTCCCCTTTACTATAAAAAAAATTCTGCGTCACTTATCTCCCCTTGAAAAATGAAAATCACTTGAAAGTCTTTTTTTTTTTTTTCTTTGTGGATGGACAAACTTTTCTCTATTATTCACATAAATACATAATTCCATAATAATCTTAAGTAATTCTTTACTGACAATGTTGACACAGTTTCAAAGTTGATCCAACCCATTAAAATGATAATGATTTAATAGACAAGTAATCATTTGGAACATGTTCTATAAAAAAAAAAAAAAAAAAAATTTGTCTTTTTAATTATTATATCAGCTTCCAGGACATGCAACTTTTTTGTTTCATAATAAATCATTATCATATTAATGGGTTGCATCTATTTTGAGACGGTTCTGAATGACTTTGTCTCAAAATAAGTAGTGACACAAACTATTTTTCCTCTTTTGTCCGAGGCATTGTGATTGAGGATTAATACTTGTTAAACTATATTATTGTCAAATCTGAAACAAAAAAAAAAACACATTAGTAGTTATTAGCAGTCACATGGGTTCCATGCATATTGAAACAACTTATATTTGGATATATTTGGACTCTGAGCTGGCAGTAAAAATTCTAGTGACTAACATGCTTTTTTTTTTTTTTTTTTTTTTTTTTTTTTCCTCCTTGTACCTAACTTGTGTGTGTGTATAGCTGTTGAATTTGAAAAGCTGATTGTTATTGAGTTTGTGTTGTTTTTTTGTTTTAATGTTTGTTTGTTTTTTTTTATATCCCTCTTGACCTTTTTTTAACTTTTTTTTTTTTTTCTTTTTTTTTTTCTCCTCAGGTTTGCTTGTGTTTTTTGGTTGTCTGGCCAAAGACAGACCTGAAGAAATTTGTAACAAATATAAAGCATTTATGTCAAATCTCTTCTTAAGTACTAGTAGTACAGATATGACATTACGAGGGATTGCTTACGAAACATTATCTCATATTGGATGCACACCAAATGGAAAATTGATTCTTAATCAATATCGTAAGTAATGATAATTGTTTTTAAAGTGTGTGTTTGTGTAATATATGTAATATTATGTCCTGGGTATGGAGAGTGGGGTCATTCCTTTGTTGCAATATTCCCAGGTCTACTTGAATAGATTTGAAAATTTATATTAGATAGTATTTGAAACCATATAACCGCATGTAAAAATTGCGTATGTTCTGTATATGACACTAAGCTGGTTTCCTTTTGTTGCCATTACTCTGATTCAGTGATAGTGCCTGTTCAAGTCCCATCTACCGGTCATGTAGATCTTTGGAAATTAACACATCACCCAATAAGTCCTGGGCCTATCTAATAAAACAACATTTTGGCTAAATTCGACTTTATTCATCAACATATGCTTCTCTAACAATTCAATACCTTCTTAGTTGAACAATTTGTCTTTAGCCTCAAAATACACCTCAGTTTCTGATATCACTTCTTCATTGGAGCCAAATCTCTTTTCCTGGAGCATTCTTTTGAGGACTTCAAACAGCCAGTAATTGCTGGGGGCCAGATCTGGAGAATAGGGTTGGTGCAGAAGCAATTCTAAGTGCAATTCCTATAGTCTTGCCATCATTGCAATTGACTTGCGACACAATGCAATGTTTTAGTGAAAGAGCACTTTTTTTTTCCATTTATGGCCATTTTTTTTTTTTTTTTTTTTTTTTTTTTTAATTTAAAAAGATGGTTTTTTTTTTTTTTTTTTTTTTTAGATTTCTTCCTTCAAATGCATTAATAATGCTATATAATATTCACTGTTGATAGTTCTTCCTTTCTCAAAATAATCAATGAACAATATATCTTGCACATTCCAAAATATGGAGGCCATAACCTTGCCTGTTGATGTTTTCATCTTTGGACAGCTTTCAACTATGAGCAAACACAGCACCCTCTTTGAACATAGCTTTCTCATTGACAAATGTTCATGTAAAATGGTGAATACACTGCCTTCTGATATCTTCAACTCCTCTGCTGTCTTGCGCAATTTCAATTTATGATCAGCCAAAACAAGTTTGTGGAGTTTTTTGGTGTTTTCCAGGACAACTGCCAAATTTAGGTGACCTGAGCGTTCAGCATCCTTTTTATCTTTACAACCACATTTAAAGTCAGCATACCACCCCTTAGCCATTGTTTCCGATGGAGCAGAGTCCAAATAACACTTATCAAGCCATTGGTTTGCTTAAACAGTATTTTTTTCCCATCTGAAAGCAATACTTTACCAATACACAGAATTCAGATTTTTCCATTGTTTTGAAAATTTGCAACAGTAGCTTCACTTATATAACTGTAATTTGTAAACTAATCATCTGATTGGGCTCAAATTTTGACATGTGCTATTTGAAAGTTAGTACTTTATAAAAATCATATGGATTTTTTATTAGTGGCGCTGTCTATATGTCAGGCCCTGAACATATTGAGTGACGTATTATTAACCTTAGATAGGAACACTCAAGACCATATAACTGTGCAAACAATTTATTGCATATAAATAGTTGAAACCATATAATGGTGTATGAATTATTGATATTAAGAATAGTTAATTGAAACCATATAATTGCTTACAAAAAGAAAAAATGAATAACCCAACTAGGGTTGATATGCTGTAAAACAAACCAACAAAACTATAAAATATGCAATATCCTGAATAATGTGGCTTTGGTGATCCAGCTAGTTAATTGGGAACAATCTATAGCTATATAAATTCATTCTCAATAATCTATACCCAAGCAGCTGGAAATTAATCTTTAAAAAAAGGAATTGTTAGCTTCAAAACTTCTACATTACAATAAACTAAATTTTACTGCTCTTGTTACCATAGAAATGTCAATAATCATTGTCAACTGACTAAGGAACAGTAAGAAATATTGCAGGGTTGTGGACTTTGTTACAAACTCCTGCTCAAAATTGAACAGATTTCAAATAATAAAAAAAAGAAAAAATTAGTTAACAATATTTTTAATCTAAGTCCAATCATGAAAATGTACACTGTTGTATTACTGTCCTCCTTTCTTTAACTTGCTTGTTACTTCTGTCCTATTGGTGGAGCTTAGGATATGCAGAGAGGTAAGACTATCCCCCACCAAAAAAAAGTGCGGTCTTGGGTATGGTACTAAACTGCATCTGATGGTGAGGCTGCAGTTCTGGCACTCTTGGAGTGGAGTACCCTCTTATTAGCATTACTCCCAGATCCATTCTGATCTGGAGTGATAGTACTTGTTAGGGTCCCATTTAGGGATCAAATAGATCTGCTTAAAATCATTAGTATTCAAAAGGAATACTAGATATCATATAACCAAATGTAAATTATTTGTATTTAAAACAGTTACTTGAAGCTATAATTGTTTACTAAGGATTATTATTAGCTACTTAAAACTATATAACTATTGTATATTCTATACCAGGTCATTGGCCTAATGAGGAGTGTTCGCCAGTGGTCTGGTAGACCTGGGTTCAATCACAGGTTGAGTCATACCAAAGACTCAAAAAATGATATTTGATGCTGCCTTGCTTAACATTCAGCATTATAAGGTAATCAAGGGTAAAGTAGAGCAATCCAGGGAATGGAGTAGCACCCTCTCCTACACCTTGGTGTAGTAGCTATTGAAAAGGGAGCCTTTGGGTCACCCTCAACTACAGCCACTAACTTTTACTTTCCTGTTCTACAAGAATGGCTTTGGCATGAAGGTTGATATACTGTTAAACTAAGATTCCAAAATTATCTAATAGAAATAATTTCTATTTGTATTATGGAATACTTGAAGCCATATGACTTTATTTGTATTAGACAGGAATACTTTATCATATAACTGTACAAAAAAACTCTTAAACAACTACACAAACAGGGTGGAACGATAAAATGGCCATCTTAAAGAAAACAATACTACAGCTTTATTTTAAAACTTTTATTGAAAAAATCAATTCGGGTAACTTGATTATGTAGTAGAGCTGACATCTATTCAATGTAGCCACCTTCAGCCTCAATCACCGCCTCGATACGGATCCGGAACTGGGAGCATGCCTTTTCCATAAGCGCTGGTGGGAGCTCGGTGAATACTCAGCCGATGGCGGCGATCAGGCTGGCTTTGGTTTTGTGGGAGGTCATGTTGGTGATGTTCTCGACGAATGACCAAACAAAGTAGTTCAGGTCAGGGGAGGAGGAGGCCAGTAAGAGAAAAGTACAAAGTCATAGCACTCCTTCTGAAGCCAAGCCTGGGTCTCGGACTTGTGGGCCGATGCAGAGTCCTGCTGCCACACCCAGGGTCTGCCACTGGCCACCTAATTGCAACAAGGGATCACCACACTCTTCAGCACATCCAGGTACACTTTGGTGTTGACTTTTAAGCCGACTTCGAAGATGTGAGGTGGCATGATGTGGCCTTCACTTGAAACCACACCAAAGACCATAACCGTAGCTGGAAACTTTGTTTTCATCCCCCTGGGCACGTTGAACTGGCCAGATTTGCATTTTGAGAGTGCTGGCAATGGTCCTGTTGTCATAAGTTGGATCGGTAGAGAGCAGGAGTTGTACAGCGGCGCATCTCCGATTGCGCTCGTTGAACATTGTGTCACTTTCAGACATGATAGAAGGCTCCTATTGATCTTAAGATTTGTTCACAACTGGCCAACTAGTAGATGGTCTGCAACAAAAAAGAAAACTGGTTTTCATTAAACGGAAATGGAATCATGTCGTCTTTTCTAGTGCGACAATTTTATTGTTCCACCCTGTATAATAACCCTAATAACCTGATAGGGCAGGCTTGACATGTGTAAGAATTAGAGCAGGGATAGAATGGACATAAACCTCTTTGAGGGCCAGCATGACCTAACACTGATTGTGGTCCCAGTTGATTTGCCATTTGGAGGCCATTGCTAAGCCAGGACTCTGCCAGCATTATACAGCAGTTGAACATATTCCTTGAAAGAGGACCACTTGTTGAACTGCTTACTGACAACAGCACAGTATTTTGTGAAAAAATGTTCACAAAATTTGCTAAGGTCTGGAGCATCCAGATGAAATTTCGATGTGTCTATGTACCCTTGAGTCATAGTATAGTAGAGAGATCACACCATACCATCGAGTGCATTGCCACAAGATCACAATACTCAATTATGGAGGCAGTATATTGGCACAATATAACTCTGAACAATGATATAACTGCTTCAACAGCACCAGCCAACTCAATACACACATACCAAGCCCATATAAAGGGCATTGATGTTGCACCACCTCAAAAACAAAATGCCCCACATGTTCAATGTTCTACAAAATTCAAAAAAGGAACAGTGACAGGGGTCTATAGCCCACTTTCTGTTCACCTCATTGGAAGAGGACAACAGTGATGAGTCATCTGAGAGTGTATCAAATGCACTGCTGTTTTTCGATGTAGGGCCAGATGATTCATTGGTGGAACCAGAGGAAATGGATTTTGGTGATGACAATGATGATACCAAGAATGAAGGAGGTCAAGTGGCACAACTAGACAAGAGATGGGCAAAGCCCATCCATCTCTATTTTGAAGCACTTGAAGGCGACTGCCATCCATGTCATCTATGTGATCAAGAGATCAAGAAGTGTAGAAAAGAAAATAACTGGCCCCTGTGGCAAAACAAGCACATTTATGTCTATTGTGTAAAATGAGTGATACGCCAGAGAGAGAAAAGAAACATGGCTGCCCTAACACCTAAATTTAATATAAAATGTGTTCTTGAGCACAGAGAAACTGAGAGTGGCATATGCATTTTTTTTTTCTTTCATTAGCGAGTGTATTGGCCAAGCATAAAAACGCCATGTGTGGGAGAAAGGCCTGCTCGTGCAATAGACACAATTGAGTGAAGATGTTATTTTTGTTGGCAGATGCAATGGAATGAAGACGTTATTTTTGTTAGCGATCACTAGAATCCATTTCAACCAGTTCCAAAATAGAACAAATATGTTGTTGGTATTGGATTTGTTGGAGATGATTGTTTCATTGTCTGCTATTTTGATTTGTGTTTGTGTAACGTAAATGAATGGCTCATAGGAAATTGAATCAATAAATAAAGCAGACAGTAGTCACTGAATAACAAGGCCAAAAATGACTAAGGAAAACTGGAGGTCTGAAATCTTGTGTGCATGCGTGGTGCAAGCGGAAGTTGATGTTTCTGCTCCTGACACAACAGGCAGAAGTGAGGGGACACCTTGCAACCTTTTGGGGGTTGGCGGCAGGGTGTGATAAGGTGAAGATGTCAGTAGAAAACAAGCCACAAAAATGTAAGGAGAAGAGTTTGATTGGTTTGGTTTGTTGGGTTTTATGGCATATCAACCTTTGTAGGTTATTTAACGCCAAATCCATTTTTATGCAAATAACCTGTTCTATTGAAAAACAGTTCAGTTTAGCATAAGTACACAGTTTAATTGTTAAAAACATTTCCATTTCAAACTATTTAAGCAGTTATATGTAATAATTCAGTTAAGTGTAAATACAGTTTTAATGTCGAAAAACAGTTCTATTTGAAATAATTCAGTTAAGCATAAGCATGAAGTTTAAGTGTAAGTACGGTTTAATTGTCAAAAACGTTTCTATTTCAAGCTATTCAGTTTACTCAATTCATTTTAGCATAAGTATGCTGTTAGTTCTATTTAACCCATAGATAGGGCCCTATCAGGTGCTACCACTCCGGGCCAGAGTGGACCTGGGAGCTATGGCAATGAAGGGGTACTTCGCATTCCCCAAAGCTCCAGTACTGCTGGAACCTCACTTCTGATTGTTTAGTGTCATATCAGGACACTCGTTAGGGGGGTCTTACCTCTCTGCAGAGGTGCAGTCAGTGTATTCTACAGCCCCAGCTGACTGGGCAAAGAAGAGTTTGAGTTTTAAACTTTGGAGCACCCCAAACGGGGTGTTAGAACTAGTTTATAAGCATGTTAGAACCATATGTTGCTTATTTTTGTCTAGTTGACAGTCGTCTCATGTTTCTATACTTGCTTTCTTTCTCCTGGTGACTGCATGATACCTAGTTGTATGTAAACCTTTGGTATATGTTAACAGAACTTTGCATTTGTCAACTTGTTACCACAGTGCAAACATAGGGGTTGTCTATGCACAAAAATATACACTATGCCTATGCTTATACATGCATGCATATACTCATACTGCTGCCCTGTTGGCTGGGACTGTAGAATAGGCTAACTGTAGATGCGTAAGACCACCCCTCCCTACAACAAGTGTTCTGGATATGACACTCAACCATCTGATGGTGAGGCTCCAGTCCTGAAGCTTTGGGGGAATGTAGAGTATCACTTCATTGCCATTATTTCCAGGTCCATTCTGACCTGGAGCAGTAGTACCTGTTAAGTTTCCATTTCTGAGTCAAATAGAACTGTTCAATCTTTTATTAGAGATTACTGTATATTAATATTGAATATCTAAATTAATGTGTAAAGTAAGTAAAGTTGGTAACCGTAGTTGAGGGCGACTAGAAGGCTCCCTTTTCAATAGCTACTACACTGAGGTGTAGGGGAGGGTTCTACTTCTCTCCCTTGGATTGCTCCACTTTACCCTTGATACATACCTTATAATGCTGAGTGTTAAGCGAGGAGGTATCAAGTACCATTTTTAAAGACTTTGGTATGATGCGACCTGGGATTGAACCCAGGTCTCCCAGACCATTGGTGAACACTCTACCCACTAGGCCAGAAGAGGTATGTATTTAAATTGGGTTGGCAAATTTTAAGATATAATGAAATAAAAAAAACGGTTTCTTAATGGGTATGGAAAGCTTATTAGATAGAATCATCCGTGTTAAATAGGCATAATTGAAATCATTTAACTGTGCAAATGAACTATAGCTTATTTTAAAATAATCTTACCTACAAACTATTCACCTACACATCATGTATAAACCAGATTTGGCATTAAATAACTCGCAAGGGTTGATATGCCATAAAGCACAACCTAGCCAAAATATACTCATGCAGATATCTATATGCATTATTGTGCCTAAATATGTGCACATAGACAGAAGAGTTTATAGAGTAATTTAGTATATTTGATTTAGATAGCCCAATTTTAAAAGTTAAGGTCACATGATTTATTACTTTTTAAAGATTTATTTCTTCAGGAAATAAAGCCTCTTTAAATTGCAATATTTTGTGTGTTTCCCCCCCCCCCCAATTGCACACCCTACAACATGCAGTAAGCAGGGTTGAGAATATAGTGACAGGTGGTTAACTTAGTATCCATGGCTATATATATATATATATATATATATATATGTATGTATGTATGTATGTATGTATGTCTGGCTTGTGTAAATCATGTCTCACTGAAAATTTAGAAGTTTGTTAATTTGGAGAGAATTTAAAAAAAAAAAAAAATTATTTTTTTATTTATTTATTTATTTATTTTTTTTTTTTTTTAGCGGAGAAAATGGATACTACACTACAGAATATGGGAAATACCTTACATGATTCTGTTACCGACATCAGAGGAAGGGCTTTGTGTGCATTTGCTAACCTACTTGATTTAGAGGTAACCTTTTTTTCTTCTCCTCCTTCCCATTTCCATGATTTGTAACATTATAATACTGTGTCTGAGCCAAATTCAGTTAGCATGTCTTCTGTCTCCCCTACCACTTTTTTTTTTTTTTTTTTTTTTTTTTTTTCCTTTACCTATTTTACTTTATTGTCAACCTCTTCAGCCCAAGTACCAGAAGCTTAACTCCAAAAGGATTAAGGACACTCTTTAAAACAAAAAACTTGGTATCAGTAATCTTCATGGAAGACAAGTTGGTCATAAAAATAAATTGAGTAAAATTCCACTTTGTCTATATAAGAAGATTGTCATCTTGCTTTTGGGATGAAGAACTTTTCTACCATGTCGTTAACAGTGGCTCCTTTGCAGGCTTCTAGCTTCTGCCAAACGCAATGTGTTATTTTCATGGGTATGCCCCAGGTGAGTGGTATTAAGTATTTTGTCTGACTCGCCTGGTCCCAGAGGGGGTATTCCTCCCTCCCCAGACAATACCTGCTCTGCAGGGCTGAATTCATTGCTTGGCACCTGAGGCGACCTAATAGAGGAATACTGATGGGATCAAGTATTTTTTGTGACGGCCACACATAAGTCTATTCATGTTATTTGTGTTAAATCCTACCTAGTGGAAGGTTGGATAAATTTTCAGAAGGTTCTACTGTGTGTAAAGTAAAGTTGGCAACCATAGTTGAAGGTGACCAGAAGGCTCCCTTTTCAATAGTTTCTACAACGAGGTGTAGGGGAGGGCGCTACTCCTTTCTCTGGATTGCTCCACTTTACCCTTGATACGTACCTTATATTGCTGAGTGCTAAGCAAGGAGGTATCAAGTACCATTTGTAAAGTCTTTGATATGACGCGACTTGGGATTGAACCCAGGTCTCCTGGACCATTAGCGAACACTCTACCCACTGGTTCAATGTGAACTCTGGTTCTTGTTTTAACAGCACTCCTTGATGATATTGAGGCTTGATACAAGTATGATATTTGTCGCTGCCTCCCACCAGACAGGACTTGACACAAGGTCAAAAGTCTGAAGGCCAATTAAAGTGAGGATAAAGGGGAGGGGAAGGTCGGGAATGAGCTGAGACTCGAACCCTGCTAGTCATTGACCCACTAAGTGCAATGTGGGTCTAATGAGTCAAGCGGTATCACAGACCTAAATCTAGATCCAGACACTTATGCCAGAATATAGCTTGAACTAGACCCTGAGGTCTAGTGCTATACAAGGGGTGCATAGGAGTCATAAAAGCAGCTCGCCCGCCCGAAGGTGGCCCAACCGAAGCTGTGGGCCTTTCGGCCTCGAATCTGCCATTGATCGATACCCCATCCGACATGAATGCCAGACGGCCCAGCAAAGGCCAGGTAGGTATGAGGCTTGATACAAGTATATTATCATTATCCTTTACTCTCTCTGGCAAAAATTATGGAATTAGTTTATTTAGAGGATGTTCACTTTTTTTTTTTTTTTTTTTCCCCCAGCAGTAAATAAACTTATAACACATACAATGCAAAACATTTTTTAACAGTTGAATATTTTGGCTTCATAAAAATATGCTTTAAACAAACTAGATTAAATTAGCAGAATAATTTTTTTTATTTTTCTTTGGTGTGTGCTTTTTAATATTTATATGCTTCAAAGTAGCTCACATATTCACAGTAAAAATAATCTTGTTTACTTTATTTTTAGAGGAAACATTGTTTTCTTTGTTATTGATAATTTGACTTATATTTTACTTCATCTTAATTCTAATTTGTATTTATTACAACTCACTCAGGATATTATATCTATGAGGAACTGCATGCATTGGAAACAACAATATAGTCTTCCTATGAGACTTTATTCCCTCTCTACTCCCCACTTTTTTTCCTGGATTTAGACATCTGTTATATCCATTAATTAGATGGTAAAGCTGCTGGTATGGAGAACCAGACCCCCTTGCTGAGCAAAGGGATGATTACTTGGTCAGAAAACTTATTCTTTTATTGTTGAGTGAATCGTTATAAAAAGCAACTGAAATTAAGATGAAGGAAAATAACTTTGTAATCAGTCTTTAATTCTAAAAATCATTAATATAAAATCTTTTCATATTGCAGCCTTCAGACCACACGCCTGAATTGCTCTCTTTGACTGAAAAATGGTTTCATACTCTTTCCGCTAACACTTTTAAACTTACATTTTCTTTATGCAACCAACCGTTTGATGCTCTTCGGATGGGAGCTCATAAAGTCATGTTATCTTTGGCTTATACACCCTGGGGACAGACTTTGATGAAAAACAATTCTTCATTCCAAGAATATCTGCTTGATCGTAGTACTGAAACAGAAACAGATTGGAAGTATTCTAAATTTAAGATTTTGGAAGCCATGGTGAGATGTAACTTTACTGAAGAAATCTTTGGTACAGATTATTATAAAAAAGTGGTTGAACACACTCGAGCTGGACCAATCTATGTTGAATGTGAAAGTGCAGTTGCACTTGAGGAAGGCTCTTAATCTTTTCAGTATTCGAGGCAATATATTACAAACTTCTTTCACTGGAAATTTTTTAATTGTTTATCAATTGATCAATATTTGAATGAAACCTTAAAAAAATGAAAAAATAAAGTGATTGGAAATTAAAACTAATTCCTCTCCACAAAAAAAAAAAAATCTCAAGAACTTGTCTTGTTTTGAACAAAATTGTCTGTTTTAAATATTAAATTTAATAAAGTTGCAATATTTAAAATAAATTTTTTTTTTTTTCTTTTTTTTCACTCTATCTTTCGTGCGGCTGTTTCTAATTCATTTTATACCAGAAATATGATATAAGAAACTACATACAGGACACAATATGTGATATTGGAGTAAATCTTTACTCGGCATGAAATTTTCGCTGTTTAAAGAAAAAATTCTTCATTATCTGTTTTGTTTGTAAATTGCATGTGGATGTGAGTTTGTTGATTTATTTATATTTAATTTTTTTTCACTTTAAATCTGAAAGTTTTGTGCATATTATCATCAACTAAGTGTATTTTAAATTTGGCACGAGGCTACAAGTATGAGGCACTTAGTAAAGATCCAAATTATTCGTTGTCATATATTTGTAAGACTAACTTGCTAACAAGCATCTCCTTGTGGTATGAATATGTGTACATATTAATTCTTCTGAAAGTATGACCTGGCCCAGTTGGCTGGGGCTGTAGTATACACTAACTGCATCTCTGTAGAGGAGTAAGACTCCCTTAATGAGTGTCCTGCATGTGGCCGAAACAATCTGATGGTGAAGTTTCAGTAATGCTGGAACTCTGGGGAAATGTAGAGTATTTCATTGCCATCGTTCCCTAGTCCACTCTGGCCTGGAGTGGTAGCACCTGATGGGTCAAATAGAACTGTTTGATATTTAAACTATGTATTTATGCTAAACTGAATTGTTTGAAATGGAACTGTTTGATCATTTAACTGTGTGCAAACAAATGATTAATAGTAAATAGAATTGTTCATATTTGATAGAAATTAGTGAAACCCTTTGACTGTGTGAGGAGGGAAAAAATAACCTCAGGTTGTTTAAAGGTGTTATCTACAAAATGTACTGAGAAATCATATATATATATATATATATATATATATATATATATAAATTTGGCATTAAATAACCTACAAGGGTTGATATGCCATAAAACCAAACCAAAAGTATAACCAGTTAGGCCACTCTTTATAGTAACTTGATGACCCAATAACCTGTTGTAATAGTGGTCCATGATGATATTGTTGCTTCTGTTTAGGAAGGTGTGAAGAGTTCTAATTAACATTTTATAGTTATCATTTAAATTCTTAATGAGAGTACAAAATTAAGTCATACCCTCACAAAATTGTTGCTTTATACTCTCAGAGGATTTAAGTGTAATACTCAAAATATCTAAAATTTACATTTTCTGCTAAGTTATATAGATTTATATATAATGTATCCCTGCAAAAAAAATATGTTCTGCTAACAAAGCCTTCATCAGATGATCAGTTCGGAGTCGTGTGTGGTTTTAGGAGCTAGAGCATCATTACCTCTAACCCAGAGTGCCCCAGACGTAGCTTGATATTAAAATTAAAAAAAAAAGTCCACTTTGTCATACACCATAAATCCAACTTCTAAAACTTAAAACTCAAACTTTCTCAACACTTCCATCAATGTGACCACTGACCTTCTGTGTCTCTCAATCCCTCCACTGCAGGGTGCTGATTGTGGGAGGATATTACATAACGTGAATAGATAAGATATGGTGAGCAAGACGACTGAAGGGTTTATATAATAAAAAAAAAAAGTTTCATTCATTTTGCTGCTCAAACCTACCTCTCACCTACTTATCACTACTAGTAGCTCCACTGCAGCAAATTTTAATTTAGAAGCTCAATTGACTTGACTCTATTTATACTGAACATTGAGGTTTGTACTTGTATATCAAACATTAAGCAAGTACAAAACTGTAGGGTGGCTAGAAGTGTTATTCAGGGATGTTTTAACGACACATATACAAAAAAAACATAAGCAGCAGTACAGACGTTGCACTGTATGTACTACGAGTGCTCCAGTCGAACCACAAGTCAACACAGCCGACCTCAGCAAAAACAAAAAAGTCTTATGGTTTTTGTTAAACAATTTCTGGTACAGAGTCACTCTTATTCAGTACTGAAAAACTAACTCACCCTTAATGAGTTGTGTGATGGATATATTTTCCAAAGAACTGCTTAAAGTAATTCTATCGGTAGATATGAGATGATGAAATATCACAGGTGTTAAAGGGATTTTTGTCCCACCCACAGTTTTTTTTCTTTGCTTTTTTTTTTTTTTTTTTTTTTTTTTACACTGACCTCATTTTAAGACATGAACAAACAATTTTATTGATTTGTTTTATTTATTCATTGAACTGTTCCAGTTTTATATTCTCTATAAAATTCTACTAGACACTTTATAAAATTCTCTACAAAATTACTATAAAATGATTAAATTTCTATAAAATTCTCTGTACTATATAGAAATATATATAAAATATATATATATACTCTGCAAAACTTTTATATAGTATAGAAAGTTCTATAAAACTCTCTTCAAGGCTTTTATATACAATATAAAATTCTAAAAAATACTCAGAATTTGTTACTGAATGTATTTTATATACTATATAAAATTCTATAAAAATTTTAATTGAACACTTTTATCTTCATAAGATAATATTAAAAAAAATATATAATCAGTAAGTCCTCTGAAATTATTTTTTATAGTAAAATCCCTAAAAATCTGATGTTAATTGTCAATATTGTTAAGTAGACAAATTCGTTGAAATATTTTATACTTTTTTTTTTATGACTTGTCATGTTTTTATTACCATTCAATTGTATAAAAAAGAAAATCCTTTTTGTCTGGCAAAAGTTTAAATATGGTGTTTATCTCCATCTGCCAAAAAGAAAAGTATGAGTCCATTGAAACTGCATTATTTTGTTTCTTTACATTTTTTTTCCATGCCAACAGCAACTGTTTTAAGGGTTATGATTCCCATGTCTGCAATAATATAAAAAGGAAATAAAACATTTCCAAGGAGGTTTTGTTATTCTTCTTAGGTCCAAAGAAACAATATGGTGTTGAGGTTGTTGCTTTTGATAACCTATGTACTTTGTGGGTCAGTTTTTTGTGGTAAGTTAACTGATAAATCTGTTAATTTTCTTGTGCTTTTAATATTTTCCTTAAACTTTATCAATCAAACCACAAATTAATGATCATATATAATTTTATGTGTGTGTGTTATTAAATGGTTCTTGAATTCGAGCTTAAAATGAGTACAAACACTAATGTATATAACATATCAAAGTATAGAACTATCAGTAAACCTTAAAAAACACTAAAATTACTTTTTTTTTTTTTTTTCTTTTCTTTTTTAAGAATAATGAACACAAGATGGTGGAACTACATAATGACTTTCATTTGTTTACAATGTATGTTTTTTTTTGTTTTTTTTATTTGAATATTCTATTGTACTGTTTATATGAATTTTTAATGTTTTAGATTGTTTAGCTTCCTTTTATTGTTGATTTTTTTTTTTTTTTATGTATTTTATTTATTTGAAAAATATTTCTTAAGGAAAAATGTATTTATTTCATGTTCTTTTTATGATGTTGGTGAGGGACAAAATATTACATATAATAACAGTCTCTCGGAACTGAAATTTAGAAGAGTGGCATAAAGGCAGATTTGATGTTGGCCAAAATGAGGTAAAGCAGGTTTGTTTAATGGCATATCAACTTTCATGGGTTATTTAATGCCAAAGCCATCCTTGTAGAAGAACAGCAAGGATATTATTTAATCTATATATTGAGGGGATAAGGAGGTTCATACTTTTTTTCAAGGGTATTAATCCAAAAGTGAATATGATAGTACAACTGGAGTTTAAGCTTGCTTACTTCAAAGCGGCAGTGTCTTTGTGGTGTAATGGTTACATTGCTGGACTTCGGGATCGTAATAAGTGAGTTTGAACTCCAGTTGTGCTATTATATTAATTTTCAGACAAATTCTCTTGAGAAAGGTATGAACCCCTTTATCCTCTCAGCTATGGGTTAAATAGTACCACTAATGTTCTTCTAGATGGATGGATTTGGCATTAAATAGCCAAAAAAAGTTGATATGCCATTAAAAACAACAAAACTTCAAGGCTGCAGTCCAGTGTGTTAGCTATTATACCACAGGGACTCTCTCTCTCACTGTTAAAGCAGGATATTACTAATAAATGTGTGTGTGTGTGTGTATATATATTGCATTATATGTATTGTGTGTGCAAAAGACTATAGAAAATCAGATTGGCATGTTTTGTTCTAGAATGAATTCATTATTCTAAAGACAGTTTTTGTAGAATACTATATTCATTCTAAGGATGTTATTCATATAGAGAAATATGTCAATTTGATTTTTACATACTGACTTCATTTCTATGGTATGAGAAATCAGATTAACATGTTTTGCTATAGGAGTGTATGTATGTGTATAAGTATATATATAGTTGTAAGTTGCCCAACTGTATTCAAGGGCAACTCAAAGGCTCCTTTTCAATAACTAATACCGCAAAGTGTATGGGAGGGTGCTACTCCTTTCTAGGGATTTTCCCCACTTACCCTTGATCCATACCTTATAATGCTGAGTGTTAATCAAGGAGGCATCAAGTACCATCTTTTTTAGTCTTATGACTCGACCTGGGATTGAACCCTAGTCTTCCAGACCATTGGTGATGTATATATGCTCTATCATCAACATTGAGCACTCCCCTGGTGTAGTAGCTATCGAAAAGGGAGCCTTCGGGTCACCATTAACTATGGTCGCCAACTTTTTATTATATTTATGTATATATTACTATAGGAAGTCTATATGATATATGTAAAAAAGCAGTTGAAAAAGTTTTTAACACAAATACTTTTATCATTAATTTGTTGTTTGGCTGATATTATATACAAGGTCATTCAATAAATAGGGGAAATTTCTTTAAAAAAGCAAAATGAATTTTTTTCCATAAATACAAACTCTGCATTGATTGGAATTGGTTTATAGCAAAAATATTTATTTTGAATAATTTCAGAATGGTGGCAAATCAGTTTTCCAGACTTGAATAGAAGTCTCTTAGCACTTTTCAGTCACCAAAAATTTGATATGTGAAATTTGCAGAAATATATGTGATTCCAAAGAAGTGTGTTGAAGTCAAGAAAAGGTTTATAAATTGGATAATCATTGGTTTGCCACTATGAGCTTGAGTATAAGTAAAAACTGGCTAAAAAGCTGTTTTTTTTTTCTTTTTTCAAATTACATTAAAAACTTTCACTATACAAATACCAAATCTGACAGCAACCAGATGGTTGCATTAAGATTTTAAAAAAGATTAAATAGAAGTCATTTCAATGGATTTTGGTGTGTAGTCCTTTTATGAAAACACCTCAGAGTGCCTGTTAAGTCTACTTAGAATGGAGATGTCTTTGAAATATTCATAGAATTCCTAACAGTGAATCTATTCAAGCCATCCAAAATTACATTTAAGACCAAAATCTAGCATCTCAATGAAAAAGATTATCAGCAAGGAAAACTGGAAAACATATAAAAACAGTTACAGATGGCATTGGTTAAGGATTTAGAACCTAGACATTTCTTTCGTGCTGATTTGTGGAAAATGCTGAAGAATATTCAAAGAAATTTGTAGAGACCAACTAAAAAAGCAGTACTATTTTTTTTCTAACAGAACTGTAAACCTGTGCCATATTCATTGTCTCTTTTGTGCGTGTAAATCTGATCCTATGTGGAATGCTACATTCACACACCAGTATACACACATTTAATAATGCATCTTTGTATTATAGCATTGGGCATTTGATATGTTAAAAATGATACCTTGATTTGACATTAGAACCTTGTATATCACTATATAACTGGCCAGGTCATGAATCAAATCCTTTGGCTGCATGATCATCTGACCCCTCATTGTGATTGATTTCTTTGCAAGTTGAAATGCATGTCCGGGATGATTCCACAAAGAAAGAAACAAGTTGAAAACACAAAAGATTGAATAAATGTTTTTGGAGAGGAGAAGCTTGTGTGACCTTTTATTTTTCTATAAAATCCCTTTACTAAAAATAAACTTCTCAGCCTGTCTAGGTCTGGGCCCCACCTCTCTATCTCTTCTGTATTTTTCTCTGCCCATCTCTGTATCTGTGATCTAGAAGCTGACTAACTTCTTGTTCTGTGTGTATCTCTTCTAAATGACTCGGTCTCTATTTATTTCCAGTGGGAGATTCCCTTTTTTTTCCCTGTCCCCTGGCTGACTCCTGTATATATGGAGAGACAAATATTCATATTTCCAGACCCCTATATGGATACACTCATACACATATGCATACCCACAACCACACACCTGCATGCACAAACATACACACACACATACAAACATATGCTTACACATAGAGCTAAGCCCGTATATAGTGTCACATTTAGTGCCTTTTTTTAAAATTCTGTCTTTAAAAGCTTCTAGACTCTAGACTAAAGTGTCTAGTATTTCAGAAGACAGAACATTTGTTAGTGAATGTCGACAGGTTTGCTGTAATACTGAAGTTACAAGATATTCCTAACTCAAAACTAAAATAAAAAAACAAAAAGAAAATTTCATTTTCAAGGTGTTTCATTATTTATTTGCTTTTCTTTTTATATATTAACAGGGAAGAGTTTATCCTTTCCAGATGACCATGAATTTAAATCTGTACTACTAAATTTGATGGCTCAACAGTGAAAAAATAGTCTCAATCACTGAGAATTTTGAATTTAGCAGTATATATATATATATATATGTGTGTGTGTGTGTGTGTGGAAATGATAGACTGTGGTGAATCTGACAATATGATAGAAATATGCGGAAAGTTAGATTAATCAAACACTTAAAACCGGTTTATTGATATTTCATTTATTTTTTCATTTATTTTATTTTTAAGAACTGAACCGTTTTCTGAGTTTTCGTATATATATATAAGAAAATGGGGAACATGACAAAATAAGGGAGAAGATAAAGGTATAGCAGGTAGAAGGAGAGGGTTTAGAGTCAAATGTATCAGGTTTCATTAAAGATTGTTGGTCGTATGAAAGTGGAAATAAATTTAGTGAGCTGACGGGGAAAGAAATGGGGGGGGAAGGTGGAGAGGAAGGGATTTCAGTATATCCTGTTTCGTCGAATACATTGACTATAGTGTGATGTCGCAGACATTGACAATAACATGATGTCTAGGTGGAAAGGGAGCGAAAAAAGGGAAAGAGAAAGTGATAAGGAAAAAATTCTCAAAGGTATGGTGGTACAGAGTGGAGAAAATGTCCCTTTTTTTTATCCGTTTTCTATTTTGATATTGTGTTCGTATAATATGATATTCGCCAGGTATGGTGAAATCTGATAAAATCCTGGGCGTTGTCTTATATGGTTTGTTTTGGAAGTGACTGCAGATTCTAATAGTCTGTGGGATGTTTTGCAATGTATGGGTTTGGTTTGTTTGAGCTCTAACATGTAGGAGATAAAAGCATTTGTTTTGATTGATCATTTGTGTTCGTAAATTATTTTCTCTAGATTGCATTGGGTTTCGCCGATGTAATGTTAGTTGCAATTTTTGCATGGGATAGAGTATATACCTGCATCAGAAGTATTTTCTTCGTTGGTTCGTTTTGAGATGTTTATGAGGTTTTTAATGGTTTGTGATGTAGTTTGTATGATTGGTATTTCTAATTTGGTTAGTTTGTCGTAGAGTGCTTTGTTATGTGTGTAAGTGGGTAGAGAGATAGGTCCGTGGGTGATGGGAAAACAAAAAATCCCTGGAAGCCAAATGATCGAACTTTGCTAAAGTAGTTAGAGAGTCCCTAAATATAAATGAATAAAATCTATTTTAAGACTAGAAAGATGCATAACTAAATTGTCAGTCATTTGTCTTTTGAATTGGTGGCACTGGAATTAAAATCCAAAAATGACAGGTGTGAAAAATGTTTAAACATTGATAACATTAAGAAAGTAGTATGAAAAACAAGCCGTATGTATAAGGATGTAAGAATTCTGCTCAAAATAAAAAGGAGGACAGTTTGAACTTAGAAATTTTAAACGTCTCAGTGTGTGTGTGTGTGTGTATATATATATATATATATATATATATAAAGGGCAATAACGAAATTGGAGGTTAATTGTTAAAATAAACAATCCACAAAGCTTTAAAAAACAAAGGCATTGTTGGACTTATACTCACTCTTAAACTGGCCCGGTTGGCTAGGGCTGCAGAATACATTGACAGCATCTCTGCAGAGGGGTAAAACTCCTCCAACGAGTGTCCTAAATATGACACTAAACAATCTAATGGTGAGGCTCCAATAATGATGGAGCTCTCGGGAATGCGGAGTACCCATTTATTGCCATCGCTTTAAGATTCACTCTGGCCCGGAATGGCGACACCTAAAAAGTTCCTATATATATATAGGTCAAATAGAACAAAACTGTATACTTATGCTTAACTGAATTGTTTAAAATAGAACTGCTTTTGACATTTAACTGTGTGTAAACAAAAAATTGTACTTATGTTAAACTGAAGAGTTTGAAATGGAACTGTTTATATGGATAAAAATGGATTTGGTATTGAATAACCTACAATGGTTGATATGCCATAAAACCAAATAAAACCAAACCAAATCTCTCTAAAATTTACAAATCTTAATTTGTGTTATAATATTTGCTTGAAAGCATAAATAATAAAGTATGGGATATGATCCTACTCCTCCTGAAAAAAAAAGTATAAAAGTTTATATCATCGGAAGCCATGGGAGGCAAAATTATTCAGTTAGGAAATTATTGCTATTTTTCTGTAAGGGTGGCATCTATTGATGAGGAAAAACAGCTAATGAAAGATTACTATGACTCTAATTCAAACCACATGTTCACACCACATCGCTCTTCGTGCTGGTCAACAAGGGGACGCATTCTGCTGAGTTTGGAGTTCTGGCCCTTGTGTTTGAAAAATCAGCTATAAAGCTCAAACCAAAACCAAAATTACTAAGATACAAAAACATTATTAACATAGCGACATTTAACGTTAGGACTTTAAATACAGAAAATCATGGAATCTGTAGCTGAGCATAATATAGCCATCATATGAATACAAGAACATAGATACTACCACAGTGAACTAGAAATAAAATATCATGACATTGGTAAAAGATTGACATTGGTCTCTGCATCTGCATGGAAAAACTCCGTAAATGCTATCATAGGAAGAGTAGGAATACTTCTCAGTCCTCATACCTTAAAATCAGTAAAATGCATCAAGAAGGTCCTACTGAGAATGATAGGTGCTTCATTTAATGGCAACCTCTACACAACAATCATCTTTTGCTTCAGTCCCACCAATGATGAAACAGACATTATCACCTTTGAAAACAAGCTATCTAACCTTGTTGGACACATTCCGAAATACAATGTTCTAATCATGGGTGGAGACATGGATGCTCAAATAGGCAAAGACACATATAACAAATTCTGCTTACATAACTCGCCAAATAGAAATAGCAGATTTCTCACTCAAGAATGGACTAGCATGGCTTAATACAAGATTTTAAAAAAGGAGGGAAAACTATGGACTTAACACCTATCCAAATAACTCCAAAGCACAACTAGATTATATATTCATAAATAAAGAATGGATGGATAAATAGCACTGTGAACTGTGAGGCATACTCCTCTTCTGAAGGAGTATCTTCCAATCACAGAATAGATACTCCGAGGATGTAATCACCATATCGTTAGATATAAAATCCTTTACCAAACCAAAGTTTGGACCAGAGAGGTGCCCGGTATATCCTAGACTCCCGTTGATCGGCAACGCCTTCAAGCAACTACTAGAACAAATTAAAAGATCTGTCAACCGTTGTTTCAATTCTGTTAACTTACGAGTCGTTAATAAATCTAATGTGATTTTTCCCCTAATCTCAAAGACAGTGTAACCCCTCATCATAAAAGTTCACTCATTTACCAGTTTACGTGCAAATATGATGTCTGCTATAGAGACGGTACCAATCAAACTTTAGAGATTAGGATAAACCAACATCTTTCCTCAAGTATCCGAACACATAATTCCAACTACACTGCAGCACCTACCAGTCAAAATACTATTTCTATCATCTATTGGCCAATCTGGCCTGCACATGCATATATATTCCCACTATGTTTACCACCCTGGAGACTTCAATAAATGAGCAACAAATATCCATTTTGGAAGCATTACTTAAAAAATACCAACCGGAATTGTGTACCCAGAAACAATTTTACACGGCTTTGCTTTTTAACAATCCTCTCGGACCAGCAGAAGAAAACACTATTAACCGTACCAACTTTACTGGCTTTCGGTATTTTTTAAATGTTTTCTTTCTCCCACCCTGGAATTTCCTTTTGTCACCATCCCGTGTTTACTTCCTCACGCACGAAATCGGTTATCACGGACAATTTCCTGAAGAGAATTGACTGAAATGAAGGGATCCTTTTAAAGGCTTTAAAGTCGTTTCTATGATTTTAAAACGTTCTTAACATCATGCACATGCTTTTTAAAGCAGTACTTAATTTCTGTACCTACCAGAAGATATTAATATTTATATATATATATATATATATATATAGTAGTCGAGGGCAACCCGAAGGCTACTAGACCAAGGTGTAGGGAAGGACACAACTCCTTCCCCTGGATTGCTCCTCTTTACCCTTGATATTGTCACGTGATATCCCACGGAGACGATAGAAATAAGATTAATACTATCCTCCCGTCGGAATGAACAGTGGCAAACCGTCAAAGATACCGTTAAGAAAGAATGTAGGACACAGAGGGGATATCAACAGATGTTGGCACTTAGTAACCTCAGGTCGCCAGACACCGGAAGGGAGAAGGAGAGAGAAGCCAAATGATTGGCTGGGACCCTAAAACGGAAGTGGCACCTTCTCCCCGTCGGCGAAAAAAACGAGAAGAAAAATCAGTTATTGGAAAGGGCTCGTGGCAGACAGACCCATAGCCATTACTCTGGGTGAAGAAGACAAAAACATATCTTGGACACGAGGGACCCAAGCTCTTCAAGCCAGTGTTAAAAATAGCATAAAGTCTATTAGCCCGTGAAAGAAGAAAGATTCTCCAGTGGAACCCCGTCAAAAAATAAGATAAGTAACTTTGGGGCTATTTCTCCTTTATACCCAAATTTTATATACCACTCTCTCTCTCTCAATTTGAAGAAACGAAAGAACAGAAAAGAAGAAAGACATTTATGTCCATGGACTGTTCAATTCATTATACATATTTGAAAGTGTATCTCTTTAGATAGTAAAGGATTCATGTATTTTCAGGTTACCACGTGGTCTAAGTTGTTCTTTGCAGTTCTGCTACGAATTTGTTGTGTCACATTTCCTTTTCAGCTTCTATTCGCCTTATGTTATCTTGCTTAGAATTGTCCTATTAATTCCTTAAAAATATCACACGGGAAACCGGAGTTGCCGACTACTACAATATAATATTATTACGACTAAAACCTATAGGTCCATATCTTCTGTTGTCTAGGGGAGGGAGTTTAGTGGCCTTGGTGGGTGGGTGGATAGTTTGAAATTTGGAACCCCTTGCCAGCGGCGGTCAGTCTGTCCCCAAATTAATCCCTCACGTAATATGCCAGGTCTTATATGCCTGAGAGAAAAACTCTGAACGAGGACTTATTCTATTGGGGATCAAGTGCCAACCTGCCCCGTCTTCACACGTGCGAAAATAAAGTCCCGTTTTGGGATTTTAGTCAATTTGCCGTCACAATATGTACCTTATAATGCTGAGAGTTTAGCAAAGAGGTATCAAGTACCATTTTTAAGGTCTTTGGTATGACTCGACCGAGGATTGAACCCCGGTCTCCCCAACCATTTGGCGAACACTCTACCCACTGGGCCAATGAGCCATATCGACATTATATATATATATATATATATATATAGTCTGCTTGTTGCGAATACTAATCTTTATACCACACAAATCACTAAAAAACATAGTTTCGATTTGGCACAAGCTGCAATACAAGGCACATGTAGGAATTAATAAATATAAGTAAAATTAAATTCAAAATAAATACAAAAAATCCAGAAGCCCCTGACAAGAAAAATGAAGACGCATGCGCAAAGAAGGATCCTCTCGGCAAAAGAAAGAAGCCTGTTCTATTTAACCCATAGATAGGGCCTTATCAGGTGTGTTGGTCGACTTATAGGCATAGCGGCCCAATATTGGTAATGCCTTGAGGGGCCTTTTTACTGGGACACAATCAGAAAAAGATGGCAGCAATAAAGCACGTGTGTTGTCACACATGAGTCTTGGAGTTATTTCTACTAAACAAGGTGCTAACACGCCGGGCCAGGACATAGGAGCAATGGCAATGAAGGGGTACTCCGTATTCCCCTAAGCTCCAGCATTGTTGGAACTTCACCTTGAAAAAGAACACCTAAATCTATCTTGCTACTGGTGGAAGGCACCATGCGTCCGTCTTTAAACGACGCGTTGGCTAACCTTTCTACTAGTAGCAGCAGTCTCTTTTACCAACGACCCACGACTAATAACACCAAATAATGGACTCATCTAAAACACGACTAAGACATCATATAACGGATTTAACAACTACAACTGAAAACACCAAATTTAGACATATCTCCCTAAAGCGTCTAACACGTTAAAGCCTTAAATACCAAATTTGGACATATATACCCAAGAACGACTAACACATTTTAACGCCTAGACAGGGGGAGATCCAACCATTTCATTTGTATTCAGGAAGAATTTCCTCACCCACTGAATCTGTTGTACTCCCTACATAACGGACTCGCCCTCCTCCATAAATACACGTCAACAAGAACGTCAGACAGAGTTCACCAATCAGCGTGACACAATCATGTGTGATACCATTTGTGTAGTGGACGGATAATCACTACCCCACGGGACACTCGACTTCCTATCAACTAACTACTGTTTAACCAGGTTCACTTGCATCTTGTTTCTGTTACTTGAATATATATGTTTTTCTATCAAACCTTTCGTGTTCCCCGTGTCTTTCTTTTGTCAGCATCACAACAGAATGGTTGTTGAATCCAGAAATAAAGGCAAAATATAAAAGATAACCGAGCCTCCTATCTTCTCTTCCTGTCTTCTTTCATATAATTCCTTTATAGCTTTTATATCCATGAAGTTAAGCCAGCAAGATAATGAGGGATAAGAATAGGATAACCCAGATGGAGTCAGATAGCAAACAACAACATACATAACCTTGAAACCCCATACACTCTGTGAATATCAAAATCACTGCTCAGAAGTAATTTATATATTGTATTTTAACCACAACACCATGAGCAGATTGATCATAACTAACACTTATAAATAACTTAGCCTTATGATTTTTAATGATACTTTCTAATCCTTAGTCTGGCACAAGGCAGTGATTGTAAGGTATTAAGTCACTATATTACGAATGGATATCTATGCTCACTTGCTACACACAGTTTTATTGCAAGACAATGAAAAAGCAGCTATGAAATGTTTATAAATTGCTCACAATATCTGTTCTTCTGGTACACAGACAATTTTCTAATAACAGTTGGTTGGTTGGTTGGGTTTTATGGCATATCAACCTTTGTAGGTCATTTAACGCCAAATTCATTTTTATGTAAATAATCAGTTCTATTTCAAATAATTCAGTTTAGCACAGGCATACAGTTTAAATGTATGTACGGTTTATTTGTCAAAAACATTTCTATTTCAAGCTATTCCGTTTAGTCAAACAATTCAGTTTAGCATAAGTATGCCGTTAGTTCTATTTAACCCATTGATAGGGCCCTATCAGGTGCTACCACGCCGGGCCAGAGTGGACCTGGGAGCAATGTCAATGAAGGGGTACTCTGCATTCCCCAAAACTCCAGCATTGCTGGAACTTCACCATCAGATTGTTTTGTGTCATATCCAGGACACTCATTGGGGGGTCTTTGTTGATATGTTCTGTATTTGCAGATATTCATCTAATATCTATTTTGACTGTTATTGATAGAACTCTCAAAAGTGTTTTGATTTTAGATTTCACATACCAGTTAGATACAAAGTGTGATGAAAACATATCAAGACTGAAGTACAATTTACAAAAAACTGAACTACAATTTACAAAGACGGAAATGAACAATGAATGAAACAATTTTTTTCAAAAACAATGTACTTGGCATTCGATTCTAGTGAGTTTTTCATTAATTGAGGCACCTCTGAATCTTTTCATTATGATATGGTGTGAAACTATGCTGTCATATTTCTGTCAATGTACTCCTCATCCTGAAATCTTACCCTTGAGATTATACAGGGTGTCTCAAAATAGATGCAACCCATTAATATGATAATGATTTATTACCGAGAAAAGCGCAATGGCGGTCATTTGGAACACGTCCTGTAAAAATGCATTATTTGAACAAGAGACATCAAATCAATGTTGTTATTTTTTAATTGTTATTATATCAACTTCCAGGAAAATGCAATTTTTTTTTAGTTTCTTGTCTCAGTAATAAATCATTATCATGTAACATAGCCATACATGAAAATGGGAAATGTACATAGAATGTTCATAACATATATACATAGAACATAGGAATCCCAAAACACGAAAAACACTTATGACTTCTTAGTTCAGGTACGAAACTTTTTATTACCTTTGCGTTGAAAGGTTCTTCGACATAAGGAGAGAGATACACATTCTTTCTATTCTGGCTTTTTTATCTGCCCCCACCCCACCCCTGCGTACAAATTCGTCTGGCCTCAGCGAGCCTCGAAAGTCGACCCTTCCCGTTCGGAGTCTAGTTCTCAACTAACTGACTTTTTTCAAATCCCCCCAAATCCTCCGCGCTCGCTTCCCGTGCATGACGTCATTCCCATCCCCCTATCTGGGATTTTTATTTTGACATCTCTGAATGACACGTTTGCCCCCCGTGCGCGCGTAAACACCTGCATTCATGTTGCACCTAACTAACCCATGCGCTAAGTGAAAGGTTCTCAGCCTAACTAAACCAAAAGGCAAGATATATAAAACGAAATCCCTCGGCCATTATATTACAATCATATAAATGAGTTGCATCTATTTTTAGACAGTTTTGAATGATTTTGTCTCCAAATAAGTAGTGAGGCAAAATATTTTTTGTGATTGAGTATTAAAAGTTGTTATAGTATACTATTTTCAAATCTGAAACAAAAAAAGGACACAACATTATTATTAGTAGAGTTATTAGCAGACACACAAGTCCCATGTATATTGAGACACCCTTTATAAGTAGAGTTATTAGCAGTTACATGGGCCCAGTGTATATTGAAACACCCTTTATTAGCAGAGTTATTAGCAGTCACATGGGTCCCATGTATATTGAGATACACTGGATTTCGGATTAGGAAAGAAAAATCATACAAACATGGGTGTGGTGAGTATAGATATTGCTGCACTTGCAAAATCCCCTGATTCACCAAAAACTGCTGATAAAAGTATTGAGAATTGGCACTGATTGATGTAAATAAAGTCTAGATATCTAGCCATCTATACCACTGCCTAGACATCATCACTTTATCATCTAAGTTTCTCCACCATGCAAACAACTTAAATTAAAAAAAATGAAAAGAAATAAATAAAAAAGATTTTAAAATAAAAGATTCAGTCTCTGTACTTTTTGATCACACCTCATATACCAAGTTATGAAGAGTTTCACTATCCAAAATATATATGGAAGGAGCAATATAGTTCCTGAGTACAATTTATCTATCTGGAGAGTGTTGCTCAATAGTTTGAAGGTTGGTCGGTTGGTTGGTTGGTTTTATGGCATGTCAACCCATATTGGTTTATTTCATGTAAATATTGGTCTTATTTTTTTCAAAATATATAATTTCAAGTTACTAATGAGAGTAATAATTTGTAATCAATAAGAACTTCAAGTAACTATTCTTGGTACAATTAGCTCACAGTCATATGATTTTATTCGATACACAGTTTTATGTAATTATTCCTATCTAAAAGGAAAATTACAAGTATTTGGGAATATTGGAAGTCGACACCAAACAAACAGAGACGAAAGAAAAAATAACAAAAGAGTATCTCAGACAATTGAGAAAGCTTCTCAAAACCAAACTTGTCTGTAGAAATCTCATCAAAGGGATAAATACTTGGGCTGTCCCCCTCGTTAAGATATTTGGGACTGTTCTTGAAATGGACAAAGGAAGAACTTAAAAAAAGCACCAGTTAATGATGATGAGAGATAAAATAGACTATATGTGTCAAGAAAAGAAGGAAGAGGACTCACCAGCATTGAAGATTGCATGGATGCATCCATGTAAGGACTCAAAAACTACATTAAAAAGAGCAAAGAGAGACTAAATACAGCAACCAGAAACCACTGACAACATAAAAACAAACAGAACAACAATAACTTGAAAACAGAAATGGGAAGAAAAACAACTGTATGGATATTTAAAGTGGTAAATTGGTGAAATCTCACACGAGAAGATCTGGACATGCCTAAAAAGGGAAACTTTTAACACTGTTTTGCCACTGAGGTGAACTAGGGAAGTATGGTTTGTCAAAGACATAAAGACTGTAAGAAGTAGAACTGAACCATTGAGCAATTTAGAGTATTATTTATATGTTTTTACTGGGACCATGAATGTGTTCAAAGTTTCAGTTTGTGATGTTTTCCGATTGGTCAAAAAAAAGGTTTAATTCTTAGACACATAATTGCTCACTGCTACATCCACCAGTTAGACTGTGACCTTGAATGGTCAAAAGGCCATTCTATTTTTTGACTGTCATAAAGAGTTTATAAATCATAATAATAAGATTTGACTTAGAATAGAACATAAATAACAATGGATCTAGAATATAACATAAATGTCTGTTTCAAATAAACCTGTGCTGCAGTGATCGTATAAACATTTCCAGTGGCAAATAACGTTAAGTAACTCTCACCATTTTACCTGTAAAACAACCAATGATATTATTTATGAGATATCACCTTTTTTTAACTTGGAACTTGTCTCTATTTCCTTATCCACACATTGATGTGAATAATGTCTAATATCTGAAGAATTGTAATTGTTCTATCCTTGGCTATTAGAAGATTGATATATTTAATGGGAATACAGAGAATAAATTTGCTAACTCACATATGTCCCAAATCAATATCCAGTTTTCAGCATATACAGAGTCATAAGATGGATCCTTCTGCCTGGCAAACTTGAAATTAAATGACCCAAGTGATTTAGATATTTTATAATAATTAGAAGATTTATTTTTCCCAAAATGCAATGTCAGATTTCTATATATTTCAAAAAGGAAGTTATCTATAGCATATAGGATAATCCAACTCTCATAAGAAAAAAAAACATTGATCCTGAAGATGTTAAATTTTTATAATCATTTCTCCATTCTCCATTGCAATTTTTGTCTGAGCAATTTTTGATCAATTTCTTAAATTTCTTCATTTTGTTTTCAGAAGAAGAGTCTGTGAAAGAACCAGTTCCACTGATCCAGATTCCTCATTATGGTATGAAAATTTTCAGCAACAACTGGCATTGAATTTGAAAGGAACATTTTGTGGATTGTGCATTTCAAAATATGGATTGCTTGGTGGCTGAAGTTCGAGGTTTGATTGAAAAGTTCATAGGCTGACCAAGATACTCTCATTGATTGTGACCAAAAGATCTTAATTTTTCAACATAGTCTCCTTTGCAGTCCACACACTTTCTTTCATCAGTGTCACAGTGCATGTACAACAAGCATAGCTCAAGAGTCAATGGTGCTTGGTTACTGTCAGTTTCTTGCCTATGTGATTATCAGACCAAGTCTAATAGTGAGCAAGTGCCATTGATTCTGTTTCTATGCTATCCCTTCTTAGATATATATGCTTTATCACCCATATTGAGTACTCTTTAGAATAATATAGGAAACTGTATTATATATATATAAATATATATAAGAGATGAGATGAACAGAAGCAAAGAGACAAATGGGAATCTTTTTTTGTAGTTATTTATTATTTAATTGTTTTCAACTAGTTTTGACCTTAGGCCATCACCAGGAGAAAAGGTTTTGTGAAGAAAAGATTTTCCAGAAAGTTTTTTAAATAACTATCAAAGAGTTGATATGCTACAAAAGAAGTGATGAAAAATTAACTGGTGACATAGCATATCCATTTGTTGGATTAAGATTATAATATATATATATAGCAATTGCTACCTTAGAAATGACAAAAACGTTGTAAAAATAGTTTTCTTTCTCTCAATATACAGAAAAGGGAAGATATTAATTTCTACTATACCCAGATGCCTCATTTGGAGGCCTGATTCTTTGTGCTGTTGAAAAATTTCGGTCATAGCTGAAATATCATCTTCATAGGAAAAGATGATAAAATAACGAAAAGAACATTATTACCGAGTTGGTAAAATGGACTATATTTCATTTTTATTACAAACACTTCCATACATAATTGAGTGTGGAGATAACACGCAACAAGAAGACATAGTAAAACTATAAAATTATTGTAATAATGAAGAGTGCACCAACTCAGAGGTTGTGATAAAAAGTAACAGTAATAAGAGGGTATAAAACTAGTAATAAAATGGAGTAAAACTAATAATATTGACAAGGATATGATATATGATTTTATTTTCCATATTTTTCTTTCTTGTTTCTTTTTCTTCCTAGTTTTCAAAGCAAATAACTTATACAAAAAGGTTTATTCTGCTGAAAATTCTGAAGTGTGGGATCTACCTTATTTTGCTGTCCTACACATCACAGAAGAAAATGACACTAAAACATGTTCTGGTGCCATCTTAGATGCTACCCATATATTGACAGTTGCTCAATGTGTGTAAGTATAAAATGAATTAATATCCTTGTCTAGTTTGACTAATATCACTATCATTAATATTATAACTGCTTCATTGTTCTTTTTAGCAAAAGTTTTTGCCTAAAGCTGTTTTATTCAACAATAAGATGAAGAAGAGATGCACCAGATAAAAGTGTTGATGGCTCTTCATATTATAATCAAAATAACAAAGATGAGGGTAGCATAAAGCAATAATAAATGAAGCAACTGGCCAAGGACAAAAGCTGAGGGTATTTCATCTCATAATCAAAATAATAAGAAAAGAAAAAGAAAATCAAGAAGAGACTGACCAAGGGCAAGTGGCCATGATGCTTCATATTAGAATCAAAATGGTTATCGTCGCAGGATATGGACACGGCGACACGAGTTCAAATCCTGGACCTGACTGATTGCATTTCACATAGCACTAATACCCTTGGGAAAGGTATGAATCCAAAATATTCTCCCTCCAGCTATGGGTAAATAGTAGGGCAGACTAGGTTCTTCAGCCTTGGTGAAGCAACTAGTCTAGGAGAAGGAAAACTCTGAATTCAAACCTGTTAAACTCCGCTTAAAAATTGACCTCGTATCATATCCTGCCCGAGCGGAGGGGTTGGTAAATATGATATGATATTAGAATCAAAATAACAAAGATAGGGATAATAAAAAGAAAAATTTCATATCAACATAATGTGAAAATTAATCTTTATCAATTAATATTATTTGCTCTCGGAATTTATTTTTGTTAATTTATTTTTCTGTCTTTCTGTTTTACAGAGACAAGGCAATTAAAATATCCATTGACGTTGGGTTCAAGTATAAGACAAAAATAAAAGATACTCTTCCAGTCAAATCATGGATAAAACATCCAAAGTATATAAGTGGACCAAAGATTAGTAAGTAGAAATTGTTTACAGGTATACAATCTCTTATCTGATTTGTCCTGGGGATGATACTAAACATATATCTGATGGTAAAGCTCCAGTTCTGGAGTTCTGGGGAGCATGGAGTACCTCTTCATTGCCATTTCTTCCAAGTCCAACCTCAGCTGGAGTATTGGTCATGTCTATGGATCAAATAGATTCGTTTGAAAATTATTATTATTAGATAGAAAAACTTGAAATCATACAACAGTGCAAATTATTTATCTTAGATAGGAATACTTGAAACCGTATGACTGTTTGCTCAGTCTGCTGGGACAGTAGAATACACTGATTGCATCTCTGCAGAGGGGTACTATTTACCAACCCCTCCGTTCAGGCAGGATATGACACAAGGTCAATTTTTAATAAGAGTTTGACGGGTTTGAATTCAGAGTTTTCCTTCTCCTAGACTAGTTGCCTCACCAAGGCTGAAGAACCTAGTCTGCCCTACTATTTACCCATAGCTGGAGGGAGAATAATTGGATTCATACCTTTCCCAAGGGTATTAGTGCTATGTGAAATGCAATCAGTCTCGTCCAGGATTTGAACTCGTGTCGCCGTGTCCATTTCCTACGACGATAACGACTACACCACGGGCACCTCTGCAGAGGGGTAAGCCCCCATACCCAACAAGTTTTTTGGATATGACAAAACAATTTTATTGTGAGGCTCCAGTAATGCTGGAGCTTTGGGGAATACAGAGTACCTCTTCATTACCATTACTCCCCAATCAACTCTGGCTCAGAGTGGTAACATCTGATTGTGTTCTATCAAATAGAACTGTTTGAGATTTAAACTGAGTGCAAACAAATGACTTATGCTAAACTGAATTGCTTAAAAAAAAATGTTTGATCATTTAACTATGTGTAAACAAGTGACTGATATCTCATTAAATTTTTAGTGATACATAGCAATACTTGGAACTATTTACCTTTGTTGACTTATGCTAAATTGAATTGTTTGAAATAGAACTGTTTGATCATTTAACTATGTGTATCTAGAAAATGTTTTCAAATCATATATTTAATATATAGGTAAAAACAGGATTTGGCATTAAATAACCAACAATGGTTGATATGCCATAAAACCAAAACATATAACTGTGTACAAATTATTTACATTAAAAATAGTTACTTGAAAACAATTATTTTCAAAAAACTATTGTTATTAGTCACTTGAAACTATATAATTGCTTGCAAAAAAAACTGACTTTGATTTTAGGTTTGGTTTGGTTTCTTTGTTTAATGGCATATCAACCTTTGTAGGTTGTTTAATGCCAAAGTTATTCTCCTAGAAGAACAGTAGTGGTACTATTTAACCTATAGCTGGGATGATAAGGGGGTTCATACCTTTCCCAAGGGTATTTGCCCAAAAGTGAACGTAATAGCGCGACTGGAGTATGAACTCACTTACTTTGATTTTAGATAACTCTATGAGATATGATATGCCATAAAGCCAACCGCACAACCAACCTTTCAAATATAGATATAATCCCTATGTATAATGAATATATATTACTATGCTGAAGGTTGTACATTTGTGTATGGTTTGTCAAAGGATCAACCAGAAACTTCTTGGACTTCAACATAGATTATTCAAGGTTGATTCAAGAGGTTCTTTGAACTCATTGAAGGCTATCTAATGCCAAAATATGCTTATTTTGACCCAATATCTAAAGCCAGAATATGTCTATTTTGACCAAATAGAGAGAGTTAGAGACTTTGATATGAAGATCAAAATGATTGGTTCTGATAAAACAAAGTCTATGTTTTTCACATGGCCAGTGATATGTTAGAAGAATATGAGTATTATCAGAATTTTTCATAACGTTTAAAACTCTTTTCGTTGTGTATTTATATCATGTTCATATTTATGTATCCAAAGAATTCACTGAATGATTGATTTTAATAGCATGCTGACTCATTGAGCGTTATTTCAGGTCTAGCGGTTAGGGAATCATATTCATCATATGTTCATATTTACATTTTTTGTGTTGTTGTTTCTTAAGAGATTTTTTTTTGCACATGGTTATGTGATATCAAGTATTCCAATCTAATACAAATAATTTGCTTGCCCATTGAATATACTGACTGCTTCTCTGCAGAGGGAGCTAAGACCCCACTAATAAGTGTCCTAGATATGAATGTGGAGTATCCCTTCATTGCTATCATTCTCAGATCCACTCTGGCCTGGAGTGGCAGCACCTGATAGGGTCCTATCTCTGTGTCAAATAGAACTAAACTGTGTCCTAAACTGAATTGCTTGAAATAGGACTGTTTTGACATTTAAACTGCGTACTCATGCTAAACGGAATAGTTTGAAATAGAACTGTTTTTGTATGCTAAACTGAATTGTTTGAAATAGAACTGTTTATACATTTAAAAATGGATTTGGCAATGGTTGATGTGCCATAAAACCAAACCAAACCAAAATAATTTGCACACAGTCATATGATATCAAGTACTCCTATCTAATACAAATAATTTGCACACAGTTGTATTGGTTCAAGTAACTAATTATAATCATCCTTTGTTTATGGAGTGTGACCTTGTGGTGTTAAAGCAATGGACGACGGGATCATATTAAACGAGTTTAAACTCCAGTCATGCTATTACATTCACTTTTGGACAAATACCTTTGGGAAAGGTATGAACCCCCTTATCCTCCCAGCTGTGGGTTAAATAGTACCATTACTGTTCTTCTAGAAGGATAGATTTGGCATTAAATAACCTACACAGATTGATATGCCATTAAACAAAAGAAACCATCCAAACCTTAGTTAATGATTGAACTGTTCTATTTGATTCATAGATGGGATCCTAACAGGTACAACCACTCAGTGTCAGATTGGATCTGGAAAGACAGGGTGTAAAAGCAAAATATGGAATAGGGAGAATTGGATACATGCCTTTACTACAGGGTGCGGAAGCAAAATATGGAATAGTTTTTGATGTTTTTTTAGTCTGATGAGTCCAATTTTTGTAAAAAAAATGTGATAAATCTAAATTTTCTTTAAAATTCAGCCCATTATGAGTGAACAGGGCCATTGGCCAAATGAATTGAGTGTTTGCCAATGGTCTGGGAGATTTGGGTTCAATCTCAAGTCAAGTCATATCAAAGACTCAAAAAATGGTACTAGATGACTCCTTACTTAACACTCAGTATTATAAGGTATGGATCAAGGGTAAAGTGGAGCAATCCAGGGAATTGAGTAGCGCCCTCCCTACACCTTGGTGTAGTAGCTATTGGAAAGGGAGCCTATGGGTCACCCTCAACTAAGGTTGCCAACTTTACTTACTTTATGAGTGAGCAAGAAAAGAAATGGCAAAGAATCTATGATTTGCTTAATGCCAAAACCAAGCCAAAGTTTCTTTGTCTACCATATACAAAGCAAAGAAATTCTTTTCATAGTAAAAGAGCTTTTTAAGGAAAAGGGGAATGGAGGATTGAACAAAAAATGAAAAGGGGCTTTTTAACTGCTCTTGCTACGGTGGTTAAGTAAGACCCCACAAATTTAATAAGTAAGCACGAGAAAACTGTGAGGACAGCAATTAAACAAGATTTAAGCCCAGACCTTAACCCTCTTGGTTATGCTATATGGGGCATTTTAGAAAACAAAATAAATACAACTTCTCATCCAAGTATTCATTCACTGAAGACTCCTATTGAGGAGGAATGGAATAAAATGTCTGAAGAATATATTTTGAAGGCATGCAAATTGTTTTGAAGGCATGTTGATACAATAATTAAAAAAAAACGGTGGCTATTTGAGTAAATTTACTGTTTTGTATGTATCTTCTTATTTTGTTGTTTATTCTTTTTAAATTAAAATTAATCTTGTTTTATAATCAAGTCATGCATTATTATACTTGAATAATCCTAATTTTGATTCTGCACCTGGTAATAGCAATAAAGGAGTACTCCACACTCCCCAGATCTCCAGAAATGGAACCTCACCACTAGATATAGTTTACTGTCATACCCAGGACATATCTTTTTGGAGAGTCTTACCTCTTTGCAGGAGATAGAATCAGTATACTCTAAACCTCATTGACAGGGCACTGTATCCACAGAAGTTTACATAAATATTTATCAGACTTATTTCATTTAAACATTTTGTCTCTTTTCTTTTTTCCTGGGTAGTACCGGGTGCTTCTGTTATTTAATTAGGTTGGTCGGGTTTTATGGTATATCAACCTTTGGAGGTTATATTAATACACATCAGTAAAGTTCAAAAAGTGTCTTTTGACATTTATTCAGAAGTAAACATTTTAGAAATTTTTCATGCAGTAAAATGATAAACATAACCAAAAAGCACTAAAAGTTTATTTATATATTATATAACTTCCTGAAGAAGGTGAAAAACACTAGAAACATGTGATGAAGAAAAATAGATAACTTTGTAGCAGAAAGAATTTCGAATTTTTGTTTGGCTCATAAATTAATTTGACCGTTGTGGTTTCGTTGCATATTTTCACCCAATGAGGATGACTAATCCCATTCTGGCTGGAGGATTTTCCCAGGCAACATAAAAGGCGGTGAAAGCACGCGAATCTTCCTCTTCTCGGCCATCTTTTGAGCAGGATGGTCCAGTCCTCTCTTTCTCTCTAGCAGCAGAACAATTCACCATGAGGAGAGCACATTTAATTTATGGACTGTTGTGCCTGGGAGATCAATCCTTCTTTATTCATTCTACCCTCCTAGACCAACAGCTCCCAGATGATTTAAATAGCAATAAAGGAGTACTCCACACTCTCCAGATCTCCAGAAATGGAACCTCACCACTAGATATAGTTTACTGTCATACCCAGGACACATCTTTTTGGAGAGTCTTACCTCTTTGCAGGAGATAGAATCAGTATACTCTAAACCTCATTGACAGGGCACTGTATCCACAGAAGTTTACATAGATATTTATCAGACTTATTACAGCAATTCGATTCCTGTTCTGATCTCAGCCACTCAGCTTTAGCTTGACTACCGCAACTCTATTTATGCTCTGACATTCAGCTGCTTTGATCTTACTCAACTATTACAACTGTTTTCTTCTTCCTGTGACTTACAGCACCAGGGTTTCTTTTGTCTCAAGCTGTTATTAAAACTTCCAAATAGAAAACTTATCAATATCTTTGTCGACTCATTTGTTTCTTCCTTTTAATATAACAGGAGGTAACATTATCTGCTTTCCTTGTTATAACTTAAAAAAATAAATCTCCCTTTGGCCTTATTCATTTAAATGTTTTTACTTTTTTCTCTCAGTGACCAACAAAAAAAAATTGCATATATATATGTAAACACTATTTTACAGTATAAAACTTTTTCCTCTAATTGTTTTTAGATCTGATTTGAAAGCAGATAACTAAAAGAGTTTTGTTTAAACAATTGTAACGATTTTGTAATTTAGACTTAATCCCTCAACATAGTTTATTATTTAGAGATCATGAGTCATTTTATAGTTATAAATATTTGTTCTCTTTTGGTTACAGCTGTACAATTCAAATATGGGGTGTGGGTGGTGTAATGGAAGCAGCAATCTGGATTCAAGTTCCAATCAGCCTTGTCAACAAGGTTTTGAATATACAACAAGGTTTAGAATATACTAACAGTATTCTCTGAAGATTTATACTTGAATACTTGATGTCACATAACTGTATCTAGACAAATGATCATAGACAAATAAAAAAACATGCCCTTTAAAAAAAAATAAAAGGGTATCCTGAGTATGATACTAAATGTCTTCAGTCAGTAAGGTTCCAGTTCTGATACTCTGGGGAATGTGGAATACTCCTTCATTGTTATTACTCCCAGGTCCACTCTGATCCTGACTGCTACTGTTCAAAATCATTTTAAACAAGTAATTACTTTATACTGATTTGTGCAGTGTGGGTGATCGTAAGTTGATCACTTGGTTCCAGAGGGTATTCCCCTCCCTCAGCGGGCAATACCTGCTTAGCAGAGCTAAGTTTATTGCTTGGTGCCTGAAGGGTCCCAAAAGGAGAATGTTTTTTGCAACAGCAACACATAAGTCTTGATTTTTGCACTCCTGTCCCCAACCCGCAATGAAATGATTTCATGTCCAATCTGACTTTGTAGGAAATTAGATAAATCCCACATAATTATCAACAATATGAATGTTTTAAGAGCCAATGTATCAATGCAGTTTAGTCATCTCAAACAGATCTATTTGACCTATAGATAAGACTTCATCATTATCATCATGTTGTGCTATCAGCATGGATATCCTTGACCCTTTCTTGCCACCTCTCCCTATCGTCCATCGCTTCCGGCTGGTCCTCAGGGCTACATCCCGTATCTTCACAGAGCTGCTGTATGTAGGTTTTGCTGGTCGTCCTGCTTTCGCTCGGCCATGTGAAGGGATCCACAGGAGTACATCAATTATGAGCTCGTCCCTACTTCTCCAGTAGTGTCCTGCATGTCTGGTTCGTCTAATTTGGATAGTTTTCATGATGGGTATTAGGTGGCTGTATAGCTGCTGCTTCGTTGGGTGTTGCCTCCAGGACCTGTTCAATATTGCTCACAGCATTCTGGTGTAGTTTCCATCAAGCTTTTTCTCCAGCCATTTAGTTAGAGTCCATGTGGTGCATCCATATAGTAGTATCAACACGATTGCTGCTTGGAAGAAACTGCGTTTAATTTTATCAGTCAGGTCTGACTTCCATATGACCGATAGCCTATTGATAGCTGTCCATGCCTTCGCTAGTCGCATGTCAATGTCTGTCTCGGTCGATCAGACACTGCTTCCTAGGTAGGTAAACTAGTCTACCAGTTTCAGAGAGCTTCCATTTAGTGTGGAAATGTCTCCTGTTTGATTATAGCACATATATTCTGTTTTGTGTGCATTGACATGGAGGCCAATGCCTGCGGCAGCTCGTTCCAGACTATGTATTAGGGTTTCGGCTTGGGCAGGTGCATTTGCCAGAATCGCTATGTCATTGGCGTAGTCGGCATCGGTAATTGTTTTTGCGGGGTACCTTCTGCTTCTTTTCTTTGTCAGCTCGAAACCGTTTTCTTTGATTTTATCGATCGATGTTCTAAGCACGTAGCCTAGACAGATGATAAAGAGGTATGGGGCTAGGGTGTCTCCTTGCAGTACCCCAGCTACAATGTCAAAGTATAGTCTGTATCTCCATCTGAGGAATGCACTTTCACTTTAATGTTTCTGTAGAGAATCATTATGGCTGCAACGGTTTCTTTTGGTTGACCGTATGTGAGTAGAATTTGCTCCATTTCTCCTCTCTCTATGGAATCAAAGGCCTTTGTAAAGTCAACAAATAATATTGTAGCCTGTAGGTTTTTTGCCTGTATGCCTTCTAGAATTCTACGGATAGTCAATATTTTTGAGGTCATGGATCTATTTCTCTGGAAGTCATTTTGCATGTTGAGAATGTTGTCAATCTTGGGTTCTAAGCGGTTGCATAGTAGGGCATTGTATATTTTGGCTGCTATGGATGTAAGTGTTATACCTCGATAGTTCTTGGCTAAACTGAGATTGCCCTTTTTAGGGAAAGGGAGGATGCATCCCTTCATCCATTTATCTATCGGATTTTGATTATAGACTGCATTACAGTGTCGGAGCAGTATGTCATCGAATTATCTGGTCTTCCATACTTCTGGGGGAATTTCATCAAACCCAGTGGCTTTTCTATTTTTAATTTTTGTAAGTACTGAGTTGAGTTCTTCTGGCGTAAACGGTCCCAGTTTGATGTCTAATTGCTTACTAATAATTTTCTCAATTGGTTTGTGTGTAACTTTTGGTGGGTTTCCTAGTAGATTCTGGAAATGTTGTTTCCACAGTTTTATTCATTCTTGTTTGTAGCTTTCAGTTTAGCTTTGACAGTGCTATTCCTTCTGCTTACTTTGTTTATCATTTGACCTGCTATCTTAGATTGCCTATCTTCCACTGAGTTTCTAATCTTATCTATTTGATTTTGTATGTATTTTGTCTGTTCTTTTAGGTATATGCTTGCTAATTAATTTTGTGCCATTTATAGTTTCAGGGCATTTGTGTTAGTTGGGTTCTTCCTATTGCATTTGGAGGCTGTTTTCACATCTGTGTGTTTTTCTCTGACCGCTAATGTCTCCCATGGGACTCTAGATTTAGTTCTATGTTTTGTTGGTATGTATTTCGCTGCTGCTTCTTGATGGGTGTTGACGAAATTCTCATAATCGTCATTCGGAGTACGTGTTTCTATCTTCTGTAGTGCATCGAAAAAAAAAAGATAGGACTTAGGTACTAACAATCCAAGTCAGAGTGGATCTGAAAGTAATAGCAAAAAAGGGGTGACTCCACACTTCCCAGTACTCCACCACCAGATGTAATTTACTGTCATAACTAGAACATCAGTTTTGGATGAAGGTGGGGTCTTGTTCATCTGCTGGGGATATTGTTAGTATATGTCAACAGGGCTTTGTCATATAGTTTGCTCTGTCAACATATGGTTGGTTGTTTGTGTTTTATAGCATATCAACCTTTGTAGATTATTTAATGCCAAATCCATTTTTAAACAAATAATCAGTTCTATTTAAAACAATTCAGTTTAGCATGAGTACAGTTTAATTGTCAAAAACATTTCCATTTCAAACAATTCAGTTTAGCATAAGTACACAGTTTAAATGTAAGTACACAGTTTAATTGTCAAAAACATTTCTATTTCAAGCTATTCAGTTTGTCAAACAGTTCTAATTCAAACAATTAAGTTTAGCATAAGTATATTCTATTTAACTGGTAGATAGTTCTATTTAACCCATAGATAGGACCCTTATCAAGGGCTACTACTCTGAGCAACAGTGAACCAGGGAGTGATGGCAATAAAGGGGTACTCTCAAAAGTTCCAGCATTACTGGAACCTCACCATCAGATTGTTTAGTGTCATATCCAGGACACTTGCTATGGGCGGGGGGCTTACCCCTCTGCAGAAAAGCAGTTGGTGGATTCTACAGCCCCAGCTGACTGGACAACTTTGTCGACAGAGTTTTATGATTGGTATGTATATATAGAAAAAACATATATAGAATCCAGGAAACCTGGTATCTGCAGGTGGTTTTTGAGACATTTTCAGTAGAGAATATATCTATGAGTTATCTGTTATCTAAAAATATTACTTTTTATTTTGATTTTTTGATTTTTGATACTTACAGAGCATGATATTGCTGTGGTTACTCTGAAAAAACCCATTAAATTCAACAAATACAATAGGCCAATCTCACTGCCCACTCCTAACTATGCAAGGACAACCAATATTTGTGTGGTGCCTAGATGGGGTATGTTTAAAGGTAATTCTTTTCTGTATTCTTCTATTATTTATGTTAATCTCTCTCTCTCTCTCTCTATATATATATATATATATACTTATGATTACTTTTAAAATGTAATGATGAAATTAATTTAAATCTGTAAAATCTTTATAGTGCTTTATGCAAGAAAATGAAGAGCAATATCACAATATATTTCCAGTATAAAATAAGATATAAAACAGGACAAAAACGACTCAGAGTTTCATGCCTTTGATTCTCAGGCAAGTATGAAAGTGAACATGTCTGTTCAGTTGAAAAAGTTTGTTGTGTTGAATACTAGCTTATCTGTGTATTGAAAGTGTGAAACTCTCAGTTGAGAATTTTTATCCTGCTTTAAATTTTATCTTATATTTTATCTATATTTTATGCATTTATATATATATATATATATATATATATATATATATATTTCGGCAGCATTTCTTCATTAATGCATGTTTCATTGAACATGATAGACATTTTTGTCTACATATTTTTTATTGATCCTTTTGATTTTGATGTTCTAATATTGTTGTGTTGTCGGTGAGCATTTTTCGTAATTCTGTTGTTGGGCATGAATATCAACAATATATATCAAACTTTTTTACCATAACCAAATGCATTACAATTATAAATCAGATGAAAAAATATTAAAAACATTGATTCATGGAAACATACTCCCCACTGATCCTAATAAAAAAAAAACTTATATATTATGATAAATTTAAAACCTCCAACTCAGTCATTAAAAATAATTTCTCTCCGATGTTATATATCAATTTAAATGTCTTTTAGGAGATTGTATCTCTGATAATAATGATATATATATTGGTTTAACCTCAAGTACCCTATCGAGGAGACTTACAATGCACCTTTCTGATACAAGTTCCAAAGCACAGCATTTAAAAAAACATTCTTGCCTAACATCAAAATAACAAACAAAAACTACAGATTCTTGAAGCACTATATATTAGAAACATGCAACCCAAACTTAACAGAATTAATTTCCAAACCAGTGCTAATGTACTTAAATGTCTTTAGCTACTGACACTTTTTATAGAAACAAATTTAAAGTAAACACTACACACTCTAACAGTACAGACACTCTTCTTCTTACATAGTAGTAATGTACTTACAAAAGTTACATCACTTTTGTAATAGATCCTCCCCTGATGATGGCCCAAAGTTGGGCAGAAAGTACTTGGAACACAAATAACTATGGAAGATACATCAACTGATTCCCGCTGAATTTTATAAAATCAATACGGCAATATGAAAGGATCAATAAAAAAAAATATGTAGGCAAAAATGTCTATTATGTTCAACAAAACATATATATATATATATATATATATATATATATATATATATATATATATGTATATATATATATATATATATATGTATATATATATATATATATGTGTGTGTGTGTGTGTTTGTGTGTATCTCTGTGTCTATCTCTTTCATAAACACACATTTTCATGTATAGGGTCTTCTCAAATAAAAGTGACTGAAGTTACTTACCATTTTTATCTGCTGGAACTCCAACATCATTTTAAGACCATAACTGGAATATTTCTAACAGTACGGGATATCCAAGGAAAGGCTTTTGTTTCTGCCCAGCTGATGACCTCTGGGACAAGTTAGATAATGACAAAAAAAATTAGCAGTAAATGAAAATGACAACAACATTTAGTTGTTTTAAAATAAAAAAAAAAAGTAAAGTAATCTATAAAGACACTTCTAAGATTTTCCAAACATTGATGTTAGGAACTTTTACATCATTCTAATAGATGACTGAAAATGTATTTACTGAGAGTGGCTGTTCTGATTTTGAGTTATTGCTTTTTCATTCAGGAAATAAAGATTTCATCACACTCAATAGGGCTTATGTTAAAGTTACCCCTGTCAAAACATGCGAGCAACTTGTAGACCATGATCGACTAAGCCAGTTTTCATGCATGAAGGAATCCAGAAATGCCAAATTTGGTGCTTGTCTGGTAAGTAACTAAAAATCTTTTGGAAATAAATTCTTCGGCATTTTTTAAAAAATTGGCATAGAGTATTTCTTCTTTCACATTTTAAGAAAGAATGTTGCTAACAAGTATTTAAAGATTCTTGGCAAATTAAAAAGCACAGAAAATAAAATGGTTCAATGTTAATCATTAGTAAGAGTAACTAAATCTATATTAACAACTGAGAAGACTTTGTCAGTCCTCTATAAACAGCATAATGTATTTTCATTATTTTACAATTTTTTATACTAAAGCTTATATCCTTCACACATCAAAAGACGATATAAATAGTTTGTATAGCTTTGTTTATTGATTCTAAAATTTAAAGGTAGAAGAAAATAAGTAAAATTTTTTAATGCTTTGTTTTTTTAATTTTAAGAATGATGAAAATGCAAAAAAAGATTTGTACAAATGGTAAAGGTACTGTAAATAATCAAATGTGAAAAGAGGTTTGTGGGGTTTTTTGCAGATTGAGTAGGTTGAAATTCATAGCAATCAAATCAAGAAATTTATTTGTGAATACTACCCCTGGAAAAAATTTTGGAATTAGCATTGCTAATAGATGTTCTCTTTGGTTCCATGATTAGCAGTAAATAAACTAATTACAGATAAGATGCAAAATATTTTTCTTTAATAACAGAACATTCTGGCTACATAAAATATTCCTTAAAGAAACTAGATTAAATTTATAGAAAAGATTTTTTCCAAGATTTGCTGAGGAAAATATAATGGAATGACACAATGAAGAAGAAAGAATGATAGAATGATCTTGTAATTTGTATTCCTGCAATTCCCAATAAAAAGTCTTGATATGCAAATTGGTCTTCAGTTAAAAGACAGTTCTTGCAGACCTTATTAAGCAGTTGAGCATACCTAATTGAGAAAAAACATGACTCGAGCAAAAGACCTGTCAATTGAAACAATGGAAACAATTGTAAAACTCTCTCAAGAAGGGAATCCACATTGGAGTATAGCAAAAATTGTTCCCAATTAGCTGTTTGTTTGGGTTTTATGGCACATCAACCATTGTTGGTTATATAATTCCCAACCTGTTTTTGCATAAATATTAAATATAAGATTTATAAACACATTTTGTAGATTGTTATATCATGCAAAATACGATATTAACTATGAAATAAGCCTGAGTAGAAAAACTTATACGAATGCGCATAGAATAACAATAACAGGTTTATTGTACTAAAGGTACAAGTAGAATAGAGTCCATACATGGTAGCCGATACGGGAAATGGGAGCGTAGGTACTTTCCTTTGGTCATCCTTATTCTTTTACCCTGTGTAGTGTGTGTAACCATATAATGGAATATAATGGAATATATGGCTGGGTGGATCCACTGTTAGGGTTGATAGGTTCTTCCATTACAACATAGATACATTTTTAAATGAGCCTGAGCTCATTTCTTTGCACACTGTTAAATGGTTTCAAGTATTGCTATCTAATATGAATAATTCTATTTACTATAAAAATAAGTTTGCACATTTAGATGTTTTTAAGTATTGCTATGTAACACTTATAATTCTATTCAATATTAATCATTTGTTTGCATACATTGAAGTGGTTAAAAGTATTGCTATTTAACAGACTATTTTATTCTATATTATTTATTTATTTGGATACGGTTAAATGATTCCAAGTATAGCTATGCACTATTCAATTAAACACCAGTCATTTGTTTACACAGTTAAATGATCAAACAGTTCTATTTCAAACAATTTAGTCTGGCATAAGTCAACAAAGTTAAGTGGTTCCAAGTATTGCTAAGTATCACTAACAATTCAATTAAACATCAGTCATTTGTTTACTCACAGTTAAATCATCAAACAGCTCTATTTCAAATGATCCCTTTTTGCATAAGTCATTTGTTTGTACTCAGTTTAAATGTCAAACAGTTCTATTTGACCCATAGATAGGACCCTTTCAGGTGCTACCACTCTAGACCAGAGTGGACTTGGGAGTAATGGCAATGAATGGGTACTCCGCATTCCCCAAAGCTCCAGCATTGCTGGAGTCTAACCATCAGATTGTTTTGTTTCATATCCAGTATAGTCATGGGGGGGGGTCTTACCCCTTTGCAGAGATGTTGTTGATGTATTCTACAGCCCCAGGTGAGTAGGTTGCCAATCAGCTGAGTCTAAAATTTGCTGCAACTATAAAAGTAATGAGGTGGTTAAGAAAGAAAAATTGATATTTTTCACTGCCTCCCACCACACAGGACTTGACACAAGGTCAATGACCCGAAGGTTGATTATAGTGGGGTTTTAGGGGAGGGGAAGGTCAGACTCAAGCTTCGACTCATGCCCTACTGGACTAGGCTGGTCATTGACCCACTTAGTGCAATGTGGGCCTGATGAGCCAAGCTGGACAGGGACCCAAATCTGGGTCCAGGCATGTCTGCCTGATTATAGCTTAAACTGAACAGCAAAATCCAGTGCTATATGAGGGTATCAGTGATGCAGTTCACCCACCCAAAGGTGATGCAGTTCACCCATCCAAAGGTGGCCCAGCTGAAGTCAGAGGCCTTTTGACCTTAGGTCTGCCATGGAATATTGACCGTCCAGTATGGATGCCAGACAGTCCCCTGAAAAGCCTCTGCGAGAAGCAGTGGCTGATAGATCTTCTTAAGAAAAACTGGTAGACCATAAAAGACATCAAAACATCAGGATAGAAAACTCAGAGCAATATACCTTTAAAATTGAAAATTTACAACAAAACAAATGAAAAAGAAATGAGCTAAAACAGAAGTCAATGTTTGTGACAGAACTGTAAGAAAACTGCGGAGGGAAATGAGATTTATATAGAGAAAAGCCAAATAAAAACCAGCATTAACACACAGGCAAAAGAAAAAGAGGGCAAAGTTGGTTAAAGAAAAACAGTGATAGTGTGTGGAGAATTGGATGAAAGTGATATTCAGTGATCAATCAAGAATCTGCATTAACTAAGGTAATGATGTCAGAACTTTTGCCTGGAAAATAAGAAATAGATGAAGATGGCTGTCTAAAGAAAACAAGAAATTTTTCCATATTATTCAGGATATGGTGTTGCATATCATTTAAAAGACCAAGGGAAATGGCAATCATTTTCTCTACAATCATTGCACGTGTAGATTGAAATCCTGAATAATTTTCTTCTTTCATCTATAGAAAATTGATTTGGTTATGATGAAGTCATTTTTTTGGATAATAATGCATCTTGTCACAGAGCAAAAGAAGTTAAAGCTTTTCTTAAGGAAAGACATGAAATCAATGATATGGCTAGTGAATAGTCTGGATCTAAATTCAATTGAAAATTTAAGGAGAAAATTCTTAAAAATTGTCCATGAGAAGGCTCTATCCACCAAAAAAGATCTATTAATTATCATTCAGGGAAGTTGGAACAACTTTGATAAGGAATATTGCTTTAAATTAATGAAATCTATGTTTGAAAGATTTAAGGCTGTCATAAAAGCTTACAAGAGGTGTGGCATGATAATGTTCATTCATATGGGAGTGTGTTTTGGGTGGTCATCAGAATCAGCGGAATTCTTATCTTCAGCATCTTTTTGGCAGCGTCAGATTGTCTGGTAGGTTTTCCTTTGTCTGTTTATTTTGGCGTGAAGACCACACAAAGAGCTGTGCCCATGTGAATCAGTGTGAAGGTGCGTCTCGCAGAAGTAGGAGGTGGTAAGGATTAAGAATGCTTGTCAATCAAGTCTAGGATGTAGGGCCTGTCGATGGAACTCTAAAATGCAGGGCCAGTTAGTTGAGGCTAGGATGCTAAGCCGAGTCTAGTCTAAGACACAGAGGTGAAGAGACCAGCAGTCTAAGAGTCTCACAGTTGAGAAGAGAGACCCAGGAGGGAAGGGTCTCAAGCAGTCAGAAGACAGCATGGGATCAGTGAAGATGATGGCCAGCCGAAAGCAGATGTTCAGCGGTGAAGACAATGACCAGAGATGAGTCAACATTTTTGGTAGCTATTGGGAGTTTCATAATGCACTTGTGATAGCCAAACACATACATACACACAAAGTGCCAAAAAAAGTGCCAGACCTCACCTTCTTATGTTTTGCTGTCCTTAAATCTGCTTGTCTTTCTTCTCTCCTTCCTCTGTTTGTTGTATTTTTATTGTTTTTTTTCTTTTTGTTCAACTTGTGAAATGCCCACTTGACTGGGTGTGAAAAGTAATAACTGGTCCTCCCTAGATGGACAGATAAACAGTCAACCAACTAGAGGTAACTAAGTATTAATTATAAATTTTTTGTCAAAGAATTCCATAATTTCTTTATTTTTAATATTGGGTTATTCAATAATATTTTCTTCTGCGTAGGTTGAACAAAATTATAATCTAATTTAATCTTGTTTGTTTCTTATAATACCAGTCCATTGGCCTGTTGGTTAGAGTGTTCGCCAATGGCTCGGGAGACCGGGGTTCAATCCCATGTCGAGTCATACCAAAGACTCAAAAAATGGTACTTGATGCCTCCTTGCTTAACACTCAGCATTATAAGGTAGGGATCAAGGGTAAAGTGGAGCAATCCAGGGAAAGGAGTAGCAACCTTCCCTACACCTCGGTGGAGTTGCTTTGGAAAAGGGAGCCTTCGGGTCACCCTCAACTATGGTCGCCAACTATACTTATATCTTACAAAACTATTAAATGAAAAATATTTTGTCTGCAGTTAGTTTATTTAGAGCTAATGAAAAAAAAAAACAAGCCAGAATATTCAGCTGTTAAAAGATGTTTTGCATCTTACTTATGATTAGTTTATTTACAGCTAAATACAAAAACAAAAACATAGTAAATATCCTCAAAGTGTACTAATTTCATAATTTTTGTTATGGATAGTATATTGATAACTGGGAAGAGTTTGTCAAATAGCCAAATGTTTTGATGTGGAGCTATGAACATGTCATCCGGTCAGCTCACTCAGGGTCAACCTGGTCATGGCAACCAAATATAAACGTGACTGCTGTGGAGTTCACTTAACCACTCATTTAGCTGTAAATAAACTAAAGACAGTGTTTCTGTACCAAAGACAGTGTTTCTCTCTTAGATTCACTCAGTATTTTCAATGCGTTACGTTAATCTTATCTTCAGCTTGTTGAAACAAAAGAGATGTGAGAGGATCTGGTTATCTCCGAGTCTGGTACAAGGCCCTGTTGATAGGAGCCTCAAGTAAAGTCCGCAAGGTCTCTTGCTGCCCTGCCAACTGTCGGCAAAAATCTGGTTTATATAATTGTTTATTCTGCGTCCAAGTGGGCATATTCCATCAACAGCTCTTCTTTAATTAAATCTTCAACAATTAATTCCATTCACTGTTGCTTACTGCTACCCCAACAGTGAATCTCTGTGCTTGCTACTATGAGGTAGGGGGTTGGTTGCCTCTATACAACTTCTGGTGTAACTGCTACCATAGGGCTTTGTCCCCCACCTCTCACACTACGTCTCCTTTCAATCATCTTCCCTGCAAGAGGATGACCCTTTTCTCCTCATGTTTTTCATACGTCATCAAAATTTACATACTTCCAAATTTAGAACAAAATTTTCTATTTTTCAATGTTTGATTTTTTCTCAGGCCAGCGACTTGCACCTGGGTTGACCTCTCAGTAACCTTTTATTTCCTACTCATCATTTGTTTGACTTGTGATTTCTCTGATTCTAGCTTTTCCTTCTTTCTTTCCTTCTCTGGTTAGAAAAATCAATTTCAATGTTTTTGTAATTTTTCTGTTAACCAAAAATTAAACAATATTTCTCTCTTCCTTCTCATGGTGGCAATATATTGATTTTATTCTTTTAAAATCTACACTGCTTATTGCTGCTTGCTTTATAGAAATAAAACAACATCTCTGGCTTTTTAGAAAAACATTCTGCTTTTCCCAACTTCCATCATTTTGAATAATAAAAACATTCCTTCTTGATTTGTCAGCATACTGCCCCAATCTTCTCAAATCCATGCCGAATATTATTTCTAGCAGGCTAGACTCCACCGCCCCAATCTGCTCAAACTGCTCTGTTAAAGAGCTACAAAATGTTAAAGAAAGAGGATCTTTAGAAAGTTATTTACTAAGCTTAATTTTGTTTAGTACATAGCCATATGTATGAAGCACCTAGAGAGAATCGAACTCACTAACAATGGCCTTACTAACCATAATATGTGGTGCCCAAGAGGATCATTAAGAAGAGGTTTACTTACTAAGCTTATCCTGCTTTTCTGTGGTCAAGAATAATTATCTGGCTTGGCTTTAGGATGCTATTCTTCCACTCCATTGCAGTAAAGGATTGTAGGATTAAGGACAATATTTGATGCCTGGGCACCCTCAAGAGGAGAAAGCCAATGAAATTTAGCTATTTTTGGTCCACCCCCCAACAAATCTAACCTTGAGCCCTTAGAGTTGAGTAAATGAAACTTTTGTAGCTTAAATTGGTCAGGCATAAAGTCACACCAGTGATGTACACAGAATTAGCAAATAAAAATATGTATGCAGGAAAAGATTTAATGTTTTACAGTGGAGTAAGTGAACATCTTGCTTGTAATAATTAACAAAAATCTTATTCAATTTCTGTTTTTTTAAATTTTTATCTAGTCTGACCTGGGACGACCTTTGACCTGTATTGAAGCTGTTGGTAGCCAGACCATTTTGGAAGGGTTAACTTCTCAACACTTCTGCAAGAAAAATATTTCTCTTTTTGTCAATGTGTCATTTTATAGACTTTGGATAAAACAACAGCTTGAATGAAACATCAGATTGTAAATATTTACCCAACTTGGAAAAAATTTCAATAAATATATCAGATGCACATTGTTTATTGTTGTTCTTATTACAAACAAACTATTGGTAAGCTTGGAAGTAGAAAAGATATCTAGTTCATCGATATTAGCATTAGTATGTTCATACTAGACTAACGCAAACACAACGGAAAGAAAGACAAGTCTTGTGTTACTTGGTGGTAGAGAAGAAGCTGATATCCCATTTACCAAAGGCCAATATTAGCATTAGTATATCTATGATATACTAACACCAAACACAACAGAAGGAAAGAAAGACAAGTCTTGGATTGCTTAGTGGTAAAAAAGATATTTATGTTTGTTTGTTTGGGTTTTATCAACCTTTGCAGCAAATTTAATACCAAATCTATTTTTATAAAAATAAACAGTTCTATTTCAGAGGATTCAGTTAAGCATAAATACACAGTTTAATTGTCAAAAACATTTCTATTTCAAGATATTCTGTTTAGTTAAGCAGTTCTAATTAAAACAATTCAGTTTAGTATAAGTATAGTTTTTGTTTACATACAGCTAAATGTCAAAACAGTTCTATTTCAAATAATTCAGTTTAGCCTTAGTACATAGTTTAGTTTTATTTGACCCATAGATGGGACCCTATCAGGTGCTACCACTCTGAGTCAGAGTGGACCTGGGAGCAATGGAAATGAAGGGGTACTCCGCATTCCCCAAAGCTTCTCATTACTGGAACCTCACCAATATCTCCATTCCGTATACTGACTTGAAACCTCAAATCAATAAATTGTTTCTTAGAAAATGGCAACAATGCTGGAAAACAATATTAGCAACAAACTCTTCCAAATAAAGCCCTCTTTGGGAAAATGTAGACCAGCCTTCAGAAAATCAAGAAAGGAACAAATCATTATATCTCAATCGCAGATTGGCTACTCATTCTTTTATACTCAAGCAGGGACAACCACCAAAATGTTTGACATGCCAGACACCTTTCACCATTATACATGTGCTAATGGAATGTGGAGCTCTAGCTATCACAAGAGAGTGGCATTTTAAAACAGATAATATGAGATATATATTTGAGAACCTTCACATGGATGATGTTCTCTCTTTCTTCAGAGTTACAGGGTTATACCTAAAAAAGTAACGCTTTTCACAATTCTGGAAAATTCAGCCATCCAACTTACCAATCAACTAAGTACAAATAAATTATTGTTGAATAGCAATACTTGATACCATTAACTCCATGTGAGTAAAACTGTAGTGAGAAATAATAACAACTACTGGACCGTGCTAACAAATTATATTAAATAAACTACCTCATGTTAGAAATACTTAAAACCATTTACTTGTGTGGGAGTAAATGAGCTATGTTTATTTTTTATGTTTTTAAGGTATGTTCTCTACAATATATGCATTTACAAATCATGCATATCTAATATATGTGAATTGGATTTGGCATTAAATAACCCATAGTAGTTGATATGCCATAAAACCCAAACAATCAACCAACTCACTATCAGATTGTTTAGTATCATATTCAGGACACTCATGCAGAGAAGCAGTCGGTGTATTCTACAGCCCCAGCTGACTGGGCAAAGAAAAGATATTTAGTTGATTCCCCATTCACCAAGGGCCAATATTAGCATTAATATATCCATAATATACTAACACTGAACACAATGGAAAGAAAGACAAGTTTTGGGTTGCTTGGTGGTAGATAAGATAGGTTCTCCATTCACTAAGGGCCAATATTAGTATTAGTATATCCATGATATACTAACATCGAACACAACGGAAGAAAAGATAAGATAAATGCCTTTGTAAATACAAGAACATTTAACTTTTTATGTACTAATATACATACCAATGGTATAAATAAATGTTCGGTTTAACATATTAAATGGCAATTCAATTATAACATGAGAGCAGATAATATTACCATTTATACAAAAATGGCAGTTGAGGTTGTAGAGTTCTGTTGCATCTTGTTATATTAAAAGGAAGAGCAAATGAATTGATGAAGATATTGATAGTTTTCAAAAGGGAACTTTTAATAACAGCTTGAGACGAAAGGAACTCTTGTGCTGTAAGTCGCTGGAAGAAAAAAGAGTTGTAAATAGTTGAGCAGGAATTTAGTATTCAGCCAGAAGTTTTGAGGTCTAGTTGATTTAGGAGGAAGAAATAATTGATAAGGAATGGTCTTCTAAAGGAAGCAGAGAAACAATGTTGAATGTGCTCTTTCATGTTGAGATGTCCATCTGTCTGCTGCTGGAATTGGCCTGGGTAAGAGAGAAAAAGAGTTTGTGCTCTCTCGTTAAGGTTGGTCTGTCCTGCTGCAAGGAAGTGAGGAAAAAGAGATTGAGGGAGTGATGCACAGCCTTTTATGTTGCCCGGGGAGGTGACCCAGGCAGAATGGCATCAGTCATTTTCATTGGGCGAAATATATAAATTCGAAACTCCAACGACCAAAACAATTCCCGCACTAAATAATAATTTGAAATTCTTTCTTTCTGATACACAATGAATAAAACTTGTAAACTCACAAATGGTTGGTATTAGGTCCCCAGTCAATTAAGATTACTCAAATCCAGTTTTCAGTATTTACAGAGTTATAAAATGCTTTCTTCCTGCAGGCAAGCTTGAAATTGAATGGCCCACCCGAATTATGCGTGAATATGTAAGTAAAGTTGGCAACCATAGTCGAGGGTGACCTGAAAGGTATTAAGGAGAGCACTACTCCTTTTCCTGGATTGCTCCACTTTACTCTTGATCCATACCTTATAATGCTGAGTGTTAAACAAGGCAGCATCAAGTACCATTTTTTGAGTCTTTGGTATGACTTGACCTGGGATTGAACCCGATCTTCCAAGCCATTGGTGAACACTCTACTCACTAGGCCAATAGGCCGGTAACCTTTCCTTGCAATTTTATTTTTGATTACAGATTTTCATTGCTATAAGGAAAGAAAAGAAACCAAATATAAGAAAGAAATTAAGAAAGGAAGAAAGAAAGGATACTGCTTTACATCATATACTTGTCATCTGGCTCAAAGGAATAGAATAAACGAAAGGAAGAAAAAAAGAAAGGAGGGAAAAAAAGAAAGGAAGGGAGGGCTGTGAGAGAAAGAAATGTAAGAGATATATAGAGAGAAAGAAATGAGTAAAAGAAGGAGATGAAGAATATCCTTTTTAGTACTACTAAACCGAGTAATTAATAAAGGGAGATAAGTTTTTGGTTTTGTATATATTATTCTCCTTTAATTATTCCCCTTTAATTAGCTTGTTTAAAAAAAAAAAGGTTTTTATAAAAAAATTTCTACAGGTTCAACCAGTTAATATTAATTTTGACTTGTATTTTCTTAGATCTATTAATTCTTTATTGCAATTCCCTCAGGCCATCATACTCTGACAACAATAAACAGTGCAGATTGAAGTCATTAAAATCAATCAATCATAAAGATTGATTGATTGATTTTAATAGCATATCAATCCATCTGAGGTTATTTTATACCGAGAGGTCTGGGAATCATGTACATTGTAAATTTATATTCACATTTTTGCATAGTTTTTTCTTAAGTTGAGTGGTTACGTTTTATGTCATATCAACTCTTGTAGGTCATTTAAAGCCAAATCCTGTTTATACATATATATTAAAACTTCTTTCTTTCTTTCTTTCTTTCTTTACACTTTTTTTTTTTCTTTTTCTCCCTTTTCTTGATTAGAAACTTTTCTCAATGTACAAATGGAACATATGCCACATCGAAGCAAAGAGCTTTGTAAATTACTACAAATGGAACATATGAATTCTACATAATATTCCCCCAAAATCACATGACAGTTTTAGAAACAAACACTGGTTTACTTATCAAACAGCCAACTTTCCCTGATATATAGGTTTTCCCTTGTTTTTTTTGTGTAATTTCTTAAATATCCATCATTGATTTAACATTACAAATATTATCCCTCCCAGTCCTGATGATGGTTCATTAGAGCTGAAACAGTATAGTATTGAATTTGTTTCTTAATAAATTTCTCCTTCTGTTTGGATTACCTTGTAATCAATTTTTTCTCTATAGTGTCAGATTTTACTCTGTTATTTACTTCCAGATATATTTTAAATATATGATTTGTAAAATAATAGTTTATATGTAACATTTTTAAATGAGCCAGAGCTCATTTGTTGGCATACATTTAAATGGTTTCAGGTATTACTGTTTATTGTTTGCACACAGTTAAACTGTTTCAAGTAATGTTATAAAAAACAAAGAATTCTATTTAGTATTAATCATTTTTTTGCACACAGTTAAATAGTTTCAAGTATAGTAAATTATTAAACAGTTCTATTTGACCCATCGATTGTACCCTAACAAGTACTACCACTTTGGATCAGAGATGATCTGGGAGTAATCGCAATGAAAGGGTACTCTGCATTCTCCAAAGTTAGGAGGGGATGAGTAGGCTGTTGTTTCTAAAGAGATTTTTTACATACATTAATATGATATCAAGTATTCCGATCAATTTGTACAGAGTTGTATCATTTCAACTATTCTTATCTAATAATAATAATTTACACTCAATCATATGGTTTCAATTTACTATTCTTATTTTATAATAATCATTTTAGGTAATTTTTCCCTTTCTAATGCATATATATATATATATATATATATATATATATATATATATATATATATATATATATATATATATATATATATGCTCCTCCCCTCATTAAATTGACTGTGTCACATATAGGGTGTCTCTATATACATGAAACCCATATGACAGCTAATAACTCTACTAATAATAATGTTGTGTTTTTTTTTGTTTCAGATTTGAAAATAGTATACAATAACAACTATTAATCATTGATCACAATGGGTTGCATCAATTTTGCGATTGTTTTGAATAATTTTGTCTCTTTTGGAAAAGAGAGGAAAAATATTTTAGAAACAAAATCATTAAAAACTATCTCGAAATAGATGATAATGATTTATTACTGAGACAAGAAACTCAAAAAAGATTGAATGTCCTGGAAGCTGATATAATAACAATGAAAAAAAACATTCATTTGATGTCTCTAACTTAAAGATGTATTTTTTACAGAATGTGTTCCAAATGACCACCATTGCACTTGTCTCAGTAATAAATCATTATCATATAAATGGGATGCATCTATTTTGAGATACCCTGTATTATATTTGAGGAGATATAGCTAAATACAAAGAATATGAGTTTTTCACTTTTTTTGCACCAACTCATAATTAAAGGACTACACTGAGTATTAAATTATTAACAGTTTGGGGGAAAATAAATAATCAGGAGAATTAATAGTTAAGAGAATTAATAATTAGTATTCAAAAAATAAGATTATCATAAAGTTTGAAATAAAAAAAAAGGAATCGTATGTAACTGTTTTATAGGGTTTTATGCTTCATGTTTTATATCATTATTTTTATTAGTGTTTTTTATGAGTTTTTATTTTTCATTTTTTCATTTTTATTGCAATTCACTCTGGTTTGTCATTCTTAGACAGCTAGAAATAATATTGATTAGTAATGATAATAAAGAGTATGTGTAGTGAGACTTTAACTCATATTCTCTTGTCGAGAGACAATAAATTATTGTTTCCCTTGGATTTTAGGGATATGTCTTTTGCAGGTTTTGTGATCACATGAAAATTTCAGAATCCTTTCTCATCTCTCTTTCATCACTGTTCTTTGGATTATTAAGACATGCCTTTTTATCTCAGTTCATTGAACAAAAGACTGACAAGAAGATTTAGTTTATTTTGTTTATTGAATAAATAAACTAAACAAGTGGATGGAATATCTAGCCAGTTGACAGGTGGTTGTCTGGTCTTTGATCTGGTCTGATGGGGTTGATGGGTGATGCTCTCAGCAATGGCTGGTGGATTTAACTGCCTGTGTGACCCCCCCTTGCCCTATTTATATGTTCCAGACTTCAAACACCGGCTCCAGAAAATACTTTTTGTGGAAAAAAATGATTGGTTAAAAAATAGACCTTTTTTTTTATAACTGAGAATTTTCTAGTGATTTTGAATAGACTATGTGCGGAGCCTATGCACAGAAGCCATGATTTTCTCAGTTTGATACTGGCCATTGTTGGGTCAACATCCGGTAGATGCTATTTTCTTCAGCAGGGTTGATGTTTGTTGGTCTGTGTTTTGCGTGTTTTAGTAGTTAGGTGTGTAAAGAGTTAAATGGATGAATTAGAAGAGATTTGATGTATCTTACTATAATATAGTATTTTGATAGCATTATCAAAATTAAATAGTAATAATAATTGGTGTACTTGGAATGATCTCCAAAGGCTTGGTAAAGGAGCTGGAAGAGTTGGAAATTGGAGGATGAGCAGAGACCATTCAAACTATCACATTGTTAAGATCAGCTAGAATACTGAGAAGAGTCCAAGAGACTTGCTGTCACTCAAACTCCTGTAAAAGACTATCAATTAACATTGATGTGAAAAAACTTTCTTGGAGGAAGAGGAGGAGGAGGAGCAGTAATGATAATAATAATAATAATAATGATAATCATAAAAATATGCATATTCTATTTTTCATGAAATGAGTAAATATATAGTTTACTTCCTTTTTGTTTTTTTATTACCATTCTCTAACTTTTAATCTAGAAGATTATTTCATGAATTTTTATATGAGAAAAAAAACTATAGAAAATCAGACTGATATGTTTCACTGTAGGAATCATCATCAGAATTCCATTGATGCTAACATGCCAATCTGATTTTCTATATTGTCTTTGTGGGTATCAGAAAACTAGAAATAAAATGAATAAAATAAATTCAAGGAGTGTAGAAGTTCCAAGAGGACCCTGACAGGAAGTTGGAATGACGCATGCCTGAAAGGGGGAACTGTCTCTGCGAAAAGGAGAAATCTCACTTCAGTGGTACCCTTCAGACAGAAAGGTCCCTCTTTCATGTGGCCGCTAGCAGCGAATACATGGTTGATTAGATTTAGAAGCCTGACACCATGTCTGCTGCTAGTGAGCCGACATGCTAAAACAAGTAACATAAAAACACCAACTTTGGACTTATCTATCACCGAAAGTGACTTGTATATTTTAACTCCTAATTTGGGAGAAACGACTATACTCAAATAGTACAAGAAGACATTCCTTGCAGCAGAGTAGTCATGTGAAAACCCAAACAAAATAAAGTTGAAATTAAATAAAAAATAAAGTTAAAATTTAAAAGGTATTGTCATCTTCCTTTCTTCCTACTTTCTGTCATTAGAGAAAGACCAAAACATTCATAACCTGACATCTTTTCAATCTTAAGTTTCGTTTCTATATTCTGGCTGCATATTCTTATATTTTTGTTGGCTCGTACCACGTGACTTCCGGTATCGCGGAAGCATAAAAGACGCCGCATTTTTGAAGCACGCAGAAGCAGAAAGAGAATCAGAGAGACAGGTCTGAAAGATCTCGGTCAGTAGTTGACCAACTTCGGACATAACACCAACAGCGCGAGACTTATAATACTTACCGGACTGTACCACTTCAGTTAATACATAATTAACTCTATTTCACTGTGTATCTCTTCCTTACCACGATACAACAATTTTGTATAAGGGTTTCTAGTTCTTTTTATTTTTGGTACTATTTACCCAACCCCTCCGCTCGGGCAGGATATGACACAAGGTCAATTTTTAAGCGGAGTTTAACAGGTTTGAATTCAGAGTTTTCCTTCTCCTAGACTAGTTGCCTTACCAAGGCTGAAGAACCTAGTCCGTCCTACTATTTACCCATAGCTGGAGGGAGAATAAGGGGGTTCATACCTTTCCCAAGGGTATTTGCCCGAAAGTGAATATAATAGCGCGACTGGAGTACGAACTCGCGTACTACGATTCCGCAGTTCATCGCTTTAACCATTACACCACGAGGACACCCCTTCTTAATATCATCCATATATATGGGGTGGCTTATCTTTTTTAGTGACAGTAAATTTTTATACTTCTTTGCATTTTCTTTGTATATAATTTAGTATATAAATGATAATCTTATTCCTGTTTGAAATCAAGCAACAGCAAAATTGCCAAGGTATCACAGATTAATTATAAGTTTCTCCTTATAAATTTATGAAATGATAGTTAGAAACTCACACAAAAAAGGCCGCCTTGAATAAATTTAAAATGCTTAAATAATAAACGTGGGTCTGCTAAGTATTAAATACTCCTTGAAAATTTTTCTAGAGAGACTCTTTTCTTTCATATCACCCATTTCATGAATAAAACATTGAAGGGGGTGTCCTCGTGGTGTAATGGTTAAAGCGATCGACTGCGGAATCGTAGTACGCGAGTTCGTACTCTAGTCTATTACGTTCACTTTCGGGCAAATACCTTGGGAAAGGTATGAACCTCCTTATCCTCCCAGCTATGGGCTAAATAGTACCACTACTGTTCTTCTAGGAGAATGGCTTTGGCATTAAATAACTTAAAAAGAGTTGATATGCCATTAAACAAAGAAACCAAACCAAAAAATTGAAAATAAGCGGACAATGATTTGTCTGTAATATAGATCGTCGACCATGAACAAATTTGTGAAATTTCTTTATTCCAAATATTATAGACAAACCCTCTTTTTCAATCTAATTTTTTGTCAGTTGTGATCAATCCTTTACTCATGTGTGCAACGACCTTCCAAAGTAAGACTTGTCCGACACGTACCTTGTGTCGAACGAGTCTTGCTTTTAAAATACTTTACCACTGTTTAGCTTTGTAAAAATATCTTCGGCACTGGGTAACAGATATTTATTAGTTTTTAGCCATTCATTCAAACCTGTCGAGAAATCTGCACAGACACGTATATGGTTGTTTTTCTTGATATAATATGTCGGTGCAACCCATTACGAAACTTCTATTCATTCCAGTTTACCTAATTCCTGGTTTATCGAATCCATTGCTGTATACATCATACATTTTTTTGTTTGAAAACTAGCAGCGTATTTTACCATGTCTTCTAACGGTTCGCAATATTTTCGTTATCAGTCTTTGTTTTGGTACACTCGCTTAAACCTCCCGAAAAGTATCTGAGAATTCTTTGTCTTTCTTTTTTTAAATTCTTTTAATTTTTCAAGTCTACAGTCTGTGTTGGAAGGGGTGAATTTACCTTGTTACAGAAAAAATAGTAAGTCCTATAGGTTGAATAATGCCATTGTAGCAGGGCCGAAAAGGATGTCGACTCAACTTGATTTATAAACGTGAATTAATGTGAACAGCCAAGACAAGGAAGAGACAAACGCAGGACAACAGTGTAACAAGAAAACGGGCGCAAATTTATTGACCGGATTATGTACAGCTCGGTACTTGAAAGATGATCAACGGGAGGTGGGGGGCTTGTCGGCCGTTGGTCTGGTACTGGTCGTTGGCAGTAGGCTGGTCGTAGACAGGGTCGTCGGTTTGGTAGGTACTGGTCGTCGGTGTGGTTGGTACTGGATGTCGGCAGGGTCGTCGGTTTGGTCGCTGGATTACGGGCTGGTAGGACTCGAGGTCAGGAGACGGGAGCTGTCTGCAAGGGCTAGGCCAGAACCAAAAGGCTGAAAATAAATTAGCTTGTAGATCGCAAAAACTTATGATTTTTGTCCTAACAAGGATAGTTTATCGAGTATCTCCTGAGTACTCGGGTCAGACGGTCTTCGAACTGTGGGAGATGGTAGAATAGAGCTGGTATTGCGAACAGGCAAACGGCAGACAGGCGAGGTCGCGGCAAGGACGGGTTGGAAGGGGCAATCAGCTGGACACGCACCACTAGCAACAGGGATGTCCTAGTGACCGGCGAGTCGGAACAAAGTTGAGCGATAGGGATGTTTCTTCCTTCAACCGGGCAGCGTTCGGTTCGAGTGAGTCGCTGGAACCGGGAGCCTCCGGCCCGTCTTCTTCGTGTTTGCTTCCTGGCCGTCTGCTTCGACGATTCTGGGGGGGGGGGAATCACCGAAGATATTCCAACCCGAATTTGGAGACCTTCGCTTAATAAGACCGCATTCGGTTCGAGTGAGCCGTTGGAACCGGGAGCCTCCTGCCCGTCTTCGTGTTTGCCTCCTGGCCGTCTGCTTCGACGATTCCGGTGGTGGTGGTGGTGGTGGTGGGGGAAATCGCCGGAGATACTCCAACCTCAAGCTAGAGACCTCCTTCACTTAACAAGGCAGCGTTCGGTTCGAGTGGGCCGCTGGAACCGAGAGGCTCCTGCCCGTCTGCTTCGTGTTTGCTTCCTGGACGTCTGCTTCGTCGATACCGGACGGAATCACCGGAGATAGTCCAACCCGAAGCTGGAGACCTCCTTACATTACCAGGGCCGAGGCGGGAGCAGATTCGTTCGAGAACCAACCTCAAGTTGTTGTATCGCAGTGGAAGCGTTTCAGTGGCGATTGTAGACCTCAGAAATATAAATCATAAAAGATAAAAGTACTCACTGTAAAAAAGGAGTGGCAAGAAATATCACTCTAAAAGAAAAAGTTGATTGCAACTAAAGTTTTATGTGGTATGTGATCTTTAGTCGTTAAGAGTTTGCTAATAATAACTAATAATGGGGGTGTCCTCGTGGGGGTGTCCTCGTGGTATAATGGTTAAACTGCTAGCTTGCGGAATCATAGTAAGCTAGTTCGAACTCCAGTCGCGCTACTGTGTTAACTTTCGGATAAATACTCTTGGAAAAGATATGAACCCCTTGCTGTTCTTGTAGAAGGATGACTATGGTATTAAATAACCCACGAACGTTGATATGCCATTAAACAAAGAAAAACTAATAATGTGTATACTGTTTGATTTGAAATAGCAAAATTCTGATATCTTTGGTTAAGAAGAAAATTAATATTTTTATAAAAAGTTGTTGGGAGTGTAATTGTTGACCACATCTCAATAAAAAAACAATGGAAATGATAATATTGATTGTAATAAAAATCTTTCCTTTTAGGAAACGAATCCGTAATATTGACAGCTGTGTTGCATAAATTCTACCCTCTTGCTACACTATTGATACAATATAAGCTTTTCTTATAGTTCAATAAAGGCTATGAAAGTACATCTGCTTGCCTTTATTTATATGTGAGCAAAAATCCCAGATAATCGTTTCATGTTGACACAGATATTGTCTGCTTTTATTCAACATGAAATTGTCGATTTTAAGTTTGACAATTAGAACAAAATTTTAAATTATATATATATATATATATATATTTAAATGAGTAGGCTCACAAAGAGATTTGTATTTTTTAGGATTTATATATATATATATATGTATGTGTGTGTGTGCATGTATGTATGTATGAGGGACATTCAAAAAATTCTAAGCCTCACTCAGAAAAAAAGAGTCATAGCTGAACATTCTTTTGCGGTAATATATACACCTTCTCTTATAAAACTACCGAAACTAATTCAGATTTATGTCTTAATTACTATGCAAGTGAGAGTCATACAAAGGTGAAAGGTGTGCAACAAATCTCAAAAGTCATAAAGTGTCTGTAAAAGAAAGGTAGAACACCCAAGGAAATCCATAAGGACATGGTATTACTAACTTGGCCCATTCTGACCTCGAGTGCTAATACTTGTTAGGGTTTCACTATAGGTCTAATTGATTTATTTGAAAATTATTAGTATTAGATATAAATAGTTGAAACCATATAACTGTAATAGTACCCAACCTGCGCTCGGTAATTAACTCTTCCGTGACTATTAATACCGGGCTTTGTACTTATTCCCGGCGAACACTTGGCAGTCTGACTGACTTCTAACACTTTGTACGTATGTTGTATTATACTTCGTCAAACCCGAGTTGTGTTATTCTTCCGGACCTTTTATTGGTTCACAACAATAATTGTATGCATAAAATGATTATCATTGTTCATCATCATCATGTCGTGCCGCCAGCACGGATCTTCCGGACTCTCTCTCACCACCCGTCATTATCGTCCATCGCTCCCGGTAGGTCTTCAAGACTACATCCTGTATCGGTACAGAGCTGTTTTATATAGGTTCTACTTGGTTGTCCTGCCTTTGTTCGTCCATGTAATAGTGTCCACAGGAGTATGTCAATTATGAGTTCGTCCCCACTTCTACTGCAGTGTCCCGCATGTCTAGTTCGTCTAACTTGGATAGTTTTCGTGATGGGTAGTAGGTGGTTGTACAGCTGCTGCTTTGTAGAATGCTACCTCCAGGACTTGTTCAATATTGCTCGCAGCATTCTTGTGTAATTGCCGTCAATCTTTTTCTCCATATATTTAGTTAGCGTCCATGTAGTGCATTCAAAAAGCAGTATCGACACGGCTGCTGCTTGGAAAAAATACGTTTTATTTTATCGGTCAGGTCTGACCTTCATATGACCGATAGCCTATCGATAGCCTTTGTAGTCGCGTGTTGATGTCTGTCTCGGTTGATGAGACACTGCTTCCTAGATAGGTGAACTTGTCAACTAGTTTCAGGGAACTACCATTTAGTGTGGAGATGTCGCCTCTTTGATTAAAGCACATGTATTTCGTCATGTCTGCGTTGACATGGAAGCCTATGTCAGCAGCTGCTCGTTCCAGACTATGTAGCAGTGTTTCGGATTCGGCGGGTGTATTTGCCAGAAGCGCGATATCATCAGTGTAGTCCGCGTCCGTAATTGTTTGTGCGGGGTACCTTCTGCTTCTTTCCTTTGCCAGCGTGAAACCGTTGTCTTTCGTTTTATAAATAGACGTTCTAAGCACGTAGTCTAGGCAGATGATAAACAGGTATGGGGCTAATATGTCCCCTTGAAGCACATCTGCTACATTGTCGAAGTAGTCTATGTCTCCATTCGGGGAGCAGACTTTTACTTTCGTGTTTTGATATAGTATCATTATGGCTGAGACGGTTTCTTTGGGTAGGCTGTACGTATGGAGTCAAAGGCCTTGGAGGAGTCGATAAATAATATTGTTGCGTCAAGGTTTTTTGCACGCACACCTAGAATTCAACAGATAGTCAAAATCCATAGTCGTGGATCGATTTCTCCGAAAGCCATTTTGGTTCTTCCAAAGTATCTTCTCAATTCTATGTGGTTGCGTAGTAGAGCATTGTAAATCTTGACCGCTATGGATGTGAGGGTTATACCTCGGTAGTTCTTGATTATTCCGAGATCACCCTTAGGGAAGAGCGGGATGCATCCCTTTGTCCATCTGTTTATTGTGTTTTGATCTGGGAATTACTGCTGCTCATCTATAAGGGTGGTTTCTATAGATGAGAATAAAAACACAGCTACTGAAAGATTACCATGACTCACACTCATTATTAAATATATCATTTATTGATGTGTATTGAATAAGACACTAATACTGCGTCCCCTATCGCCTGGGGGAGTAGAATACCCCGACTGCACTTCTGCAGATGGGTAAAACCCTCCCAATGGGGACACCTGTTGGTCGTGAGTGGCGACCCGTAAGGCACTAGGACGGAATCCTGGTGGTTGAGTAGTCATTGATCTGGTGACAGAGTGGTCAATGGCTTGCAACACACCACTTTGGTCCTTGCTTGGTCTGACAGGCGGTCGGATAAGCCCGATCCGATCAACCGGCTGGTCCCGTCATACCCTACCACACATATATTTATTCTCTCCCGAACGTGTATTCCAATCTGCTCTTGCGGATCTATTCCCAACCCTTTATCTCATACATGCTAGAAGATGGGGGCTGAGGGTCAATTGTGTTGAGAGGAAAGGTCTTTTGACCACTGTTAGATTGTAGAGTGATAAAAACCAGAATCTGGCAGAGGCTCAGAATCTTGCTCTTAACATGAGTTTACTGGTATTGTATCCCCGTCTCAACCAAGGCAAATGGGGTTTCTCCTTGGTTTATTCCCAACATAAGTTAGACTCTGTGGTGGGTGGTAAATCATAGGACCAGTGAAAAATAAAATACCACTTATGGCATCCTCCCATAAAAAACAAAACAAAACCTTAGTGATACAACAAGTTCAGAAAGCGAAGATGAAAACATCAGTAGATTTCCAAGATTTATTGTCTTGGGAGCTGAAGATGACTCCCCACTAGCAATTTTGTCTCCATTTGTTATAGAAAAAATTATACCAGCAAATATGGAGCCTAAAACGGTTAAAAAACTGAAAAATGGAAACCTTCTAATAGAGGTGAAAAGAAAGAAACATGATTTTCTGCTGAAAAGAAAGATTTTTCATACCAAAAAAAAAAAAAAACTATTGTCTATCCTCACCAAAACCTTAATACATCGAAGTGGGTGGTGAGAAGTCAAGAGCACTTCTCGTGTCCTCTAGAGAGGATAAAGAAAGAATTGAAACCACCAGGAGTGACAAAAGTGAAAAGAGTCTCAATAAAGTGGGATGATAAAATTATCGACACAAACACCTACATTATGACTTTTGATTTGCAAACAATCCCACCAAAAATAAAAATAAAAATTGGCTACACAATGGAAAGAGTAAAACAGTTTGTTCCCAATACCCTCCGGTGTTATAAATACCACAAGTACGGACGTCACAAGGATAAATCTAACGGAAGGAGTGTTTGTGGAAAATGTGGAGAAAGGGATCCCGACCACTCTACAGAGAAATACAAAAACCCTCACAGATTTGCAAATTGTGGTGGAGACCACCCAATGTATTCAAAAACTTGCGAAAAATGGAAAAGAGAAAAAGAGATCCTGTCAATAAAATACAACCGAAACGTCTTTCCAAGAGGCACGGAATATAGTTGACGCTACAGAGATAAAACATATTCTCAAGCGGTATCCTCGGTAACCAGTACAGAACCGACAAGCAAATACCAAAATCTTGTCTGGAAACTACTATAGCTTGGACCAGGGGATTGGCCAAACTTTTTAAAAAACTTACGGACAGAACTCGAGGAATCATAAGTGAAAACAAAAGACGAAGGGGGAAAGGGCATCAATATACCACCCAACCAACCGGATAACTCCACTCAAAATACACCACAAGATAAAAGCACAGAACGAAATAACGAAAAGCTACCTACCGAGTGCACTGAATACCCAAGGAAAATAGTCCTGACTCGAATCCAATCAAAGAAAGATCCGAGGAAAAATCTCCAGTTAAACAAACTGAACGACCAAAAACAAAAATGAAATTAAACTTGACACAGAATAAATTCGAGGGCCTAGAAGTAATGGACATAGCAGACCAAAAATCCGAAACCAACAAACTAAACAAACAAAAACCGATCAAAGACAAAGCATGAGTTCAAACTGATTAACCTTTGGCCAAAAAATAATCTTGTGGAATTGTCGTCGATTGAAAGCAAATATCAATGAATTGCTTCTATTAATAACGCAAGAATGTCCTGCGGCTATCTGCCTCCAGGAAATCTTCTTTAATCAAGGAGATAACATCAATACCAAGAGCTATCAGCAGTTTAATTACATCTATGACTCCGGATGGAGGGCTTCTGGAGGAGTATCAGTTCTGATCAGAAGCGTCATACCACATAGCAAAGTAAACCTAAAAAAAATATCCAAGCAGTTGACATCAAGTCCACACTGTATAAAGCAGTGACTATATTTTCCATCAAGTGATGACATAGAAAGAAGCTAGTTGATCCATTGCCAAAACCTGTCATCTTATTGGGGGAGTTTAATAATCCCAATACCCTATGGAGGTGCAAAGACACAAACAAAAAGGGCAAAATTCTTGAAAAGGTCATCAATGAGAATGATATGTGCCTACTTAACAATGGCACACTTACATATGTCAACCTATCTCGCAAAAATCACTCGGCCATTGATTTAACTATATGCAACCCCTCAGTCTATATAGACTTTACTTGGACGGTACATGATGACACTTGTGGTAGTGATCACTTCCCCATCATGATCAAAAGCATAGAACCCTGCAGCGAAAAAATACTCCGCTGGAAGTTAGACAAGGCCAACTGGGAAACATTCAAGGAAAAATGTAAAAATAAGCTGGCCAAATATAGAGAAAAACCACAACATAGTAGAGCACTTCACAGAAACGCTAATTGAAATAGCAAAAGACTTCGTTCCTAGAAACTCAACACCAAATAAATGCAACAGACCCTGATTTGACAATGAATGCCAAAAAGTGATCAGACTGCAAAAAGCGTCTCTAAAGAAGTTTCAGAAGGAGCCAACCACCTCCAATCTGATAGAGTATAAGCTAAATAGAGCTAAGGCTGGCAGGGAGATAAAGACAGCGAAAAAAGAATGCTGGCAAAGATAGGTCAGCAATCCGGGTTCCTCCTTCTAAACCAAAAGGTGTATGGGAGACGATCCGGAATATTGAGGGTAAATATCAGGCAACGCCAATAAAACACTTTTCCAAAAACAATTGCACAATACCAGACAAAAAGACTATGGCAGATTTACAAGACGAAACATTTTCTCAAAATTCATCTCGTCAAAACGGTAAGCCCAGATTTATAACGGTCAAACAAAACACGGAAAAGTACAAGTTAAACTTCCAATCAAAACACATGGAAAATTACAATAGCCTATTTTCTCTAGGACGATTAAAATATTCTATAAAAAGATCTTATAATACGGCTGTAAGATCATATAAGGTCTACTATGAATTCTTGAGACAACTACCTAAAGAATCATTGAAACTGCTCTTAAAATATATCACAAACTATGGACAGAAGGTAAGTTTCCAGAAATATAGAGACAAACCACAGTAATACCGATTCCAAAACAAGGAAAAGATAACTCAGATCCGCAAAATTATAGACTAATTTCACTTACCAGCTGTTTGTGTAAAATAATGGAAAGGATGGTTAGTGATAGATTGGTTTGATATCTAGACAGGAAATTTAAAATCCACCTTGGATCTACTCTCTCTGATATGAAAAATCAGAAAGAGGGAGTTCCTCTGGGCAGTATATTGTCTGTGACATTGTTTAGCATTAAAATAAACATAACCAAATGCTTATCTCCCGGAATGCGTTGACGACCTCTTAATATGTTACAGGTCGAAATATATACACACCATTGAGCGCAAACTCCAACAGTGCGTAGACAAAATTAACAAATGGGCAACAGAAAATGGGTTTAGATTTTCTAAAACTAAATGTGTTCATTTCTGTCATAAAAGAAAACTACACAATGATCCTTGCTTGAAACTTAAAAAGACAGAAATTCCAGTTGTAGATGCGTACAAATTTCTTGGGTTAATATTTGATTGAAAAACTAACCTTTATTCCTCACTTGAAATATCTGAAGGCTAAATGCACGAGAACATTAGAAATAATAAAATCCTGGTATCTTTGGTTTAGAAGAAAAATATCTTTCAATATTTCTATAAATTGTTTGGGTTATACCTTTTTAAAGGCAATACTCCTCTCTCTCTCTCTCTCTCTCTCTCTCTCTCTCTATATATATATATATATATATATATATATATATATATATATATATATATATATATAACTTCAACTTTATGCCTTAATGATTTTAGCATTTGACTTTGCTCATGTTCATAGATAGTTTGCGAAGTGTTTTTTTTCTCAAAGATTTTTTAAGCATAAAGATTAGTCAAAAACGTAATGAATTTTTAAATAATTATTTTTTTTATTTATTTTTTATTTGACAGTTTGAATGTAATGTTTTTTTTTCACGTGGTTTAATTTGTTGTTGAGCCCTTTTGGCGGTAAGGGTTTCAAGATGTAATATTCATCTATCTTTATTGATTTCTAGAAGTGATTTAGTGTTTGATAGATTTTTACAAAATTTTTCTCTATTATAGGGGAAGGAGTCCCTTTGACTGTGTGGTTAATTTACTGGACTACGATATTGTAATGAGTTCAAATTCCACTCAGGCTATTACATTCATTCTTGGACTAATACCTTTGGGAAAGGTATGAACCTTCTTACCCTCCCAGCTATTGGTTAAATAGTATAATTGCTGTTCTTCTACACGGATGACTTCGCAATTAAATAACCTACGAAGGTTGATACACCGTTAAATAAAGAAACCAAATCAAATCGAATCAAACCAAATGAATAAAGTTAAAGTAATGTTAAAGTAATGTTCAGTTAGGGGAAAATGTTTTTCTGGAGAATTTGGTTATAATTCAGAATTTAATTCTGCATCTTTAGTTATTTATTTTAAAATTGAAGCGCCATTTTCATTTTCCTATATATTGTTTGGAGCAATGAGTGCATTCTAAACAGTAGATGATATTTTTACTATTACAAAGAATGAATACATATATATATATATATTGAGAGAGAGAGAGAGAGAGAGAGAGAGAGAGAGAGAGAGATGCATAATCCATATAAGCTCGTGGAGGTGCTCGTGGAGGTGCTCGTGGAGGTGCTCGTGGAGGTGCTCGTGGTGTAATGGCTATCGTCGTAGGAAATGGAGACGACGACACGAGTTCAAATCCTGGACGAGACTCATTGCATTTCCCATAGCACTAATACCCTTGGGAAAAGTATGAATCCAATTATTCTCCCTCCAGCTATGGGTAAATAGTAGGACAGACTGGGTTCTTCAGCCTTGGTGAGGCAACTAGTCTAGGAGAAGGAAAACTCTGAATTCAAACCTGTTAAACTCCGCTTAAAAATTGACCTTGTGTCATATCCTGCCCGAGCGGAGGGGTTGGTAAATAGGATAATCCATATAAGCAGTTTAATTATTATTAATAAATTCTAAAAGTTAATAGTTCAAAATTAACCTTTACAGAACTTCGAAGTTTTTAGTAAATTACCAGCTTCCTTGAATTTTTACAAAGATATCTTTATTAAGATTAATGATTAGATATTTTTCAATGTATATCTGATTCCTTTTTTACATTCAGCACTTTTTATATAACACCTACTCATATCACTTGTAGTAAGAGAGTTTGAACTTCAATCATACTACTACGTTATCTTTTGGACTAATACCTTTGGGACAGATATGAACTCAATTATCCCCCTAGTAATCGATTAAATAGCATCATTGCTGTTTTTCTTCAATGATTGCTGTGACATTAAAAAACACACGAAGGTTGACATGACATTAAAAACAAAAATATCAAAATCTATCTATCTATCTATCTATCAGATTCTATTCATTTATCTCAATTCTTTTATATCTGTCTATCTGTTCGTCTATCTGTAATTTTTCACTACTAAGACAGTTCCAACTCATCAGATCCAGATCACTCCTGACTGTGTGTCACAATTTTATTTTTAGTTTGACCTAGAACTAAAGATATGGATAAATTATCTCCCACACATTTTTATTTCCTTTATTTGGAAAACACCTTTTAAATTCCTTCACTGAACATAAAGGAAAAAGGCAACATAGATCCTATTCAAAACTGAATTATATAGTATGAAAGAAAAATATTTATTTTGTTTAGTCATTGTCATCACTTCATTTAAAGATTATATTTGTCCTAATTCTTGCCCTCACAAACTATACACTTTTGAAGCCTCACCCAGAAGTTAACCAGCCCAGTCGGCTGGGACAATTGAATACACTGACTGCAACTCTGCAGAAGAGTAAAATCCCTCCCATCAATCATCCTGGATATGATATCAAGCTATCTGATGGTGAGGCTCCAAACCTGAAGCTTTGGGGAATATGGAGTACTTCTTCATTGCCACTGCTCCCAAGTCTACTCTGACCCAGAGTGAGACGTTCTTAATACTGAGTGGGTTCATTGATACCTAAGTTAAGTGATCTAGCAGGAACCAGCACTTCAAGTCTTCGTCACTCAGTCTAGTATAAATAAGCAGGCAGCCCTTGTGAGTGAGTAACTGGTTTACCGCCCTTGTGAGTGAGTAACTGGTTTAAGAGAAGGACAACTATTAATTCACTGTTTACTTATAAAAGAAGCTGTGGGGAGCCAGGATTGCTAAGCTGTCGAAAAAACATAGCAAATTCCATTTAATGTGTCTTGTGAAAAACTCATAAAAAAGCACCAAATTTTAGAAACTTTAACATGAATTTTCTTTTAGGACGTTTTGTAAATTAAAATCAAGTTTATTGTATCCATATTTACCAACCCCTCCGCTCGGGCAAGATATGACACAAGGTCAATTTTTAAGCGAAGTTTAACAGGTTTGAATTCAGAGTTTTCCTTCTCCTAGACTAGTTGCTTTACCAAGGCTGAAGAACCTAGTCTGCCCTACTATTTACCCATAGCTGGAGGGAGAATAATTGGATTCATACCTTTCCCAAGGGTATTAGTGCTATGTGAAATGCAATCAGTCTCGTCCAGGATTGGAACTCGTGTCGCCGTGTCCATTTCCTACGACGATAACCATTACACCACTAAGTTTATTGTATCGCTCTGTCGGCTGGGGCTGTAGAATATGCCGACTGCACCTCTGTCAAGGAGTAAGACCCCCCACCCAATGGGGCCACCTGTTGGCCGTGGGCAGCGCCCTGTAAGGCGCTATGACGGGATCCTTGTGGTTGAGCAGTCATTGATCCGCCGACAGAGTGGTCAATGGCTTGCAACACGCTACTTTTGCCCTTACTTGGTCTGACGGACGGTCGGATAGGCCCGATCCGATCAATCAGCTGGTCTCGTCGTGCCCTAGCACCTGTATGTTTATTTTGTCTCGAATGTACTATCCAATCCGCATTTGTGGAACAATTCCTAACCCTTTTATTAGAAGGCAGGGGCTGAGGGTCAATTGTGTTGAGAGTAGAGTTTTGACCACTGTTAAATTTTACGGCACTAAAACCAGAAATTGGCCGCGGCTCGGAATTTCGCTCTTGACATGAGTATACAGGTAATGCATCCCGTCTTAGCCAGGGCGAATGGGTCCCCCCTGGCTTTTTTCCAAAACAAGTTGGACTCTGTGGTGGACCAATGAAAAATATACACCAATCATGACTTCTTCTTTCAAAAATCCAAAAGATATTTACCTGACCCCGACTCAGAAAAAGAAAGTAACTTTTCCAGAATCATCATTATTGAATCATTACAAGATATAAAATTAAATCTATGGGGTCCCAGGGCAAGCTGTGTTGTCGTTTGCTATCTGACACCATTCTGGGTTCATTTCATTTTATCCCACTTTTGTTTTGTTGGTTTGACTTCTTGAATAAGAAGGCCGTAAAAGAATTATAGGAAAGAAGATAGTAACAGATAGGAGACGAAGACATTTTTTAATATTTTTCTTTTATTGCTGGGTTCAACAACCATTCAGTGGGTGAGGAAATTCTCCCTGAATACAATTGAAATGGTTGAATCGCCTAGTCAAGGTTTTTAAAAATGCGATAGACGTTTCTTGGGTATATATGTGTCCTTATTCGGTATTTAAAGCTTTAATAACGTGTTCGGTATATAAAGCTTTTGCGATGTGTTAGTCACTTTTGGGAGTTCGTCCAAATCCGGTGTTTTAGTCATGGGTTGGTAGTGAAAAAGATGATTACTACCAGGGGAAGGGTTAGCCAATGCGTCGTCTAAAGACGATCGCGTGGCGTCCTCCACCAGTCAGCAAGGTGTTGTCACTCTGCTGGTCACTGCTGAAAGAGAGTGAGATTTCTCCTTTTGTTGGTATGGTCCCTTTTCTTTGCGCATGCGTCGCTCCTATTCCTGTCAGAGGCCTCTGGGTATTTCTGCATATCTTAATAATTATTTTAATTCTATTTGAATTTTTTTATCTATTTATTCCCTACATATAAACTGTCACCTTTACTGATCGAAAAAATAATATCCAGTTGATCCAACCCAAAAATTGTAGAGAAACTCCAAACTGGAAACCTGCTTGTGGAAGTGGAAAGCAAAAAACATGCTGAAAATCTACTAAAAATTGGAGAATATTCATAATCTCAAATGTCGTGCCTATCCACACGCCAAATTAAATACCTCCAAATGCGTTGTGAGAAGTAAAGAACTTCACTGGCAACACCAGAAGAGATTGAAACGGCTTTCAAAAAAACAAGGAATAAAAGAATACAGAAGACTCACTATTCCCCGAAATGATGAAACCATACAGACCCATACATACATTCTGACTTTTGAGAACCCATCAATACCAAAAGAAGTGGCTACACAATAGAAAGGGTAGAGCAGTATATGCCAGTTCCCCTGAGATGTTTCAAATATCAAAAATTTGGACTCCACAAATAAATATGCAGAGGACACCAAGTATGTGTCAAATGTGGCGAACGTGACCCAGATCATATGGAAAATTTTATGTTCATAAAATGCGCAAACTGCCATGAGGAACTCTCTGTCTTTTCAAGAAGCTGTAGCATTTATAAGAAAAAAAAAAGAGATAATGTTTATCAAGCACACAAAAAATATACCTTTCCCTGAAGCAAGGAAAATTGTCGAAAGCTATATGGGAACCAAAACATATGCAAATGTAGCACAAAAAGTAAATCAACCACCCCAGGATAGCACTTCAATCGATAAATACCAAAAACTAATAGAAAAATTGATGAATTTAAAAGCTAACAAATGGTTAACATTCCAAGAAAACCTTAAAAGAATGCATTCAACTGAAACGAAACAAAGCAAGCCTTGTATAAAAACAAAAGTAAATACTAATACCAACACAACAAACTAAAGAAAAGGGACAAAGGTCACCGGTACGACCTCCAGATATTAACAAAGATATAAATGAAAATAAAACGAAAGATATTACCATTAAAAAACAAAACCCAGTTAAAAGAATTCCTCAAACATAGCCCACCCCAATAATCACATCAAACTAATTTGAAGAGCTCGAAGAAATGGAGATTGAAAATAAAACTCCAACCTACAAATCTCAACCAAAAAATTAAATGAATAAAATGGAACCTCAGGGGAGCAAGGGTCAACTACTCTGTATTGTTACTACTTATTACAAATTATTGCCCAGCCATCATATGCCTCCAAGAAACTCACCTCAAAAACAACACCACCATCAACATGAAAAACTATTATTCGTACAACTATACTAACTAGTACACTGATAAACCTAATGGCGGAACATCTATAATCATGAACAACAATATCCCTCACAGCGAAATTTCATTAAATACAAACATGCCAGCAGTCGCTATATCAGCAACTCTCCACTAAACAATAACAGTGTGTTCAATGTATATTCCTCCAAATGATGAACCCGAGGAATTGGAACTGAACAATTTAATAGAACAACTACCAAGACCCTTCATTAAAATGGGGGACTTTAGTAGCCATAATGAGATCTAGGGAAGTTAAAAAAACCGACAAAAAGGGCAAAGCAATAGAATCTTTATTACATTAACATCAGTTGTGCATGTACAACAATAAATCCAACACATATCTGCACCCAGCAAGAGGCACATATTCTACAATAGATCAAACAATATGTGACCCATATCTGTTTCTCGATTACAACTGGAAAGTACATGACGACACCAGTGGAAGTGACCACTTTCCAATTCTATTAGAAAATAGCACTGATGAATTGAGTAAAAGAACTGTAAGCTGGAACCTGGGAAAGGCTAATTGGGATGGATTTAAACTTCCTGACTTGCCCAACTAACCCCAGAAGCCAATAAAAAACAATGAGGAAAACACCTTATATTTTACGAACACAGTTAAATATAGCTGAAGAACATATACCCAAAAGCTCTACCTCTACAAAATACAATAGGCCATGGTTCAACGAAGAATGTAAGAAAGCTGTTAGATTACGTAGAGCAACTTTAAAAAAATTCAAAATAAACCCAACACGAGAAAATTTAAACACTTATAAAAACAGCCGAGCCAAAGCTCGAAAAATCATCAAAGACTCCAAAAGAAATACATGGAGCAATTACGTTACCAAAATAAATAGTAACTCAAAGCCAAAAAAAAAAATGTATGGTAGATGATTCGGAAAATAACGGGCCAAAATAACAATACTCCTACAAAACACCTCAGTCACAATAATCTGAAGATTACAGACGAGAAAGATATAACAAATCATCTTGGTGAAACTTTCTCGCAAAATTCATCCGCCAAAAACCAAAGCAAAAGTTTTCAAATTATCAAAACAAAAGCAGAAAAGGTTAAAATCAAATTTCAAAGCAAAAACAAATTTCAAAGCAAAAACACCGAAAGCTACAACCAACCTATAGCAGAACTAAAATAATCCCTCAACAAGCCCCACAATACAGCAGTCGGACCCGACAAAATACATTATCAATTCCTGAAAGAATTACCTGAACCACCCACAAATTTCCTCCTACAAATCTTCAATCATTTATGGAACAGCGGTGACATACCTAAAATATGGAAAGAAACCACAGTTATACCGATACCGAAACCTTTCAAAGACCATACAAACGCCAAAAATTACAAACCCATTACTCTTAGCAGTTGTGTCTGCAAAACATTAGAAAGAATGGTAAATGCCAGATTGATGTTTAGAAGCCAATAAATTAATAACAGAATACCAATCTGGTTTCAGAAGCCAAAGAAGCCCTATAGATCATCTGATTAGAAACATTCATCTGAGAGGCTTCTATTAAAGAAGAACATCTAGTGACAGTTTTTTTCGATCTCGAAAAAGCATATGACACAACCTGGAAGTACGGCACTGTAAAAGATCTGAAAAACCTTGGATTAGAAGGCAGAATGCCAATATTTATCCGAAACTTCCTTCAAGATAGACGATTTAGAGTAAGAATGGGAGAGGTTTTCTCTAAAGAAAAACAACAAGAAATGGGTGTACCTTAAAGCAGTGTATTGTCTGTCACACTGTTCAATATAAAAATTAATAATATTGTGAAAAACATTAATAGCAGAACAACCTGTGCTTTGTATGTGGATGACATCCTGATCTGCTACAAATCAAGAAACCTGAACCACATAGAAAGACAACTTCAAATATGCCTTGATAAGCTCCACAAATAGACCACGGAGAATGGATTAAAATTTTCAAAAGCAAAAACCAAATGCATCCACTTCTACAACCAACGTAAGCTCCATCTAGACCCAGTACTGAAAATTGACCACACCGAAATACCAATTCTTGAACACTACAAATATCTAGGAATCTTTTTTGACCGCAAACTCTCCTTCATTCCACATATTAAATACTTGAGAACAAAATGTAACAAAACCATACAATTACTTAGAACTATAGCACACACTAACTGGGAAGGAAGCAAAGAAACATTATTAAAATCATATCGCTCATTAATAAGATCAATACTCGATTATGGCTGCTTTATATATGGGGCAACCAGAAAGACATACTTGAAAGAACTAAATACCATACACCACCAAGAACTTAGACTAGCCCTTTGAGCATATAGTGCTTCTCCTATAGAAAGCCTATACACAGAACCACCTCTTACACTAAGACGTGAAAAACTGCCGCTCCAGTATTCCACAAAGCTGAAATCTTGCCCATTCAACCCAGTTTATGACTGGGTAGCAGAAAGAATTTCAAAGCATTATTTTGTGCGGGAATTGTTTTGGTCGTTGGAGTTTCGAATTTATGTATTTCGTCAAATGAGAATGACTGATGCCATTCTGCCCGGGTCACCACCCCGGGTAACATAAATGGCCGCGCTAACCATTCCCGCTCTCTCTTCGCTTCCTCCCTTGCAGGACAGACCATCTTTTTCTTCTCTCACCACAGAGCAGTCCACTAAGCATTATGAGGAGAGCCCATCCAATTTATGGACCATTGTCTGGAAAATCATTCTTTCATCATTCATCTTTCCTTCTAAACCAATGGATCCTCGGAGAAACAAACTGGATATTTTTAACTCCTGCTTTGACTTCAGCATTTTAATTCCTGTCCTGACGACAGCATCTCAACTCCTGCTTTGACTTCAGCGTCTTTATTCCTTCTCAACTCTACAATGGCTATCTTGCTCTTGCGACTTACAGCACAGGGGTTCCTTTCGTCTCAAGCTGTTAATAAAACTTCCAAATTGAAAACTATCAATATCTTCGTCAACTCATTTGTTCTTCCTTTTAATATAACAGAGGTAACAGAACTCTACAACCTCAACTGCCATTTTTGTATAAATGGTAATATTAATCTGCCCTCATGTTATAACTGCACCTTCAACCCGAAATACAAGCAACATTTTGAAAGAAAAGAAAAATCAATAAAACCTTTTGGCCTTCGGATGAAGTCGACCCTACTAGAATAAAAAATACCACTAAATAATATACATGAAAGCACTTTACCACAAACACCACCCTGGATCATTAAAAATCCCAAAGTGATTCTCGAACTGAATGAACTTTCTAAAACTAAAACCCACCCTAGCACTTATCAAGAGAAATTTCACAATATTCTCCAACACCGTCCCGACAACCTCTCTGTCTTTACGGATGGCTCCAAGGACAATAATAAAACAGCGTGCGCAGCTATTTTAAACAAAACAATTCTTAAGAAAGCTCTTCCAATGGAAAGCTCTATCTTCACAGCAGTAGCCCGTGCAATAGACCTAGCTCTCAACATAATCTCGAAGAGTAAACATAAGAAATTTATAATTTTCTCATACTCACTCTCTGTCTTGCTATCATTAAGAAATAAAAAATTTCAGAACCCTCTAATCATTAAACTGTTGAGTAGGTTAGACTCTATATCAAATAGAAAAGAAATAATTATATGCTGGATTCCAAGCCACATTAGAGTGAGAGGAAATGAAAGAGCAGACTCGGCAGCCAAATCGGCGTTAGATCTGACCCCCAACAAATCCAGGATTCTATATACTGACCTGAAACCAAAAATTAATAAATTCCTTTACACAAAATGGTAACAACGATAGAGCATTAACATCCACAATAAACTCTTCCTAATTTAACCCACCTTGGGAGAATGGAGACCAGCTTTGAGAAAACCAAGAAGAGAACAAGTTGTTATATCCCGATTGCGAATTGGTCATACAAGGCTTACTCACTCTTTCATACTGAAACAGGAATCACAACCATAGGGTTAAAGCTGTCAGACAACTTGCACGGTTAAACACATTCTTATAGAATGCAGAGCTTTCGCTGTCATCAGAAAGCGACTTTTCAAAGTGAATATTTTAACTGATCTGTTTGAGAATGTCAAAATAGATGACGTTCTGTCCTTCTTGAGAGAGACGGGGTTGTACTAAAAAATATGATGAATTAAAACTGGTTAATCATGTGCAAACAAATCAAATCCTGCTTAGAGAAAATTTTACCTACTTAGTATTCGTTTAGAAATCTTTGGTTGAATGTTTATACATATAGACAGGATTTGGTGTTAAATAACCTACAAAGGTTGATATGCCATAAAACCAAAACAGCCAAACCAAACCAGTTTATTGTATAAAGAAAAGTTTACTGCAAAATGAAGATACAGATTTTCGAAGGTTTGGTATCGTTGGGTTTGGTTTTATAGCATATCAACTTGCTTTCTATGGTCTTTACCTAAATTTACTCCATTTTGTTGGTAACGTCAGTTTATTGTACAAAGAGGTTACTGCAAAATTAAGACACAGAATTTCAAAGGTTTAGTTCAGCTTGGTTTGGTTTTATGGCATATCAAACATTGTTGGTTATTCAATGCCAAAACCTTTTTATACATATATACTAGATATATGATTTCTAAACACATTTTGCAGATAACATTTTTTCATATTGTGTCATTTATTTCTATTTAATACGAATAATTCTATTTGCTATAAACCATTTGTTTGCACACAGTTTAATGTTTTCCAAGTATTGCTATGTATCACTAACAATTCAATTAAACATCAGACATTTGTTAACAAACAGTTCTATTTCAAACAATTCAGTTTAAGATAATTTCACAGTTTAAATGTCAAACAGTTCTATTCGACCTATAGATTGGACCCAACCAGGTGCTACCACTCCAGGCCAGAGTGGACCTGGGAGTGATGACGATAAAGGGGTACTCCGCATTCTCTAAAGCTCTAGCATTACTGGAGCTTCACCATCAGATTGTTTAGTGACATATCAAGGACACTCGTTGGAGTCCAGTCGGTGTATTCTGCAGGCCCAGCTGACTGGGTCAGATGTTCAATGGTAAATGTCTGCTTACAAGTTTTGAAAATTTACCCAAAGTCTCCTAGAGGTTCTGTATGATACAACTGATATACATAACATGTTAAACTTATGTTAAACTTAAAGAAAGATATTTTTAACTTTGTATAGAATGATTTTTTATTGAATTAGCAATTTGTACTTTGCTTCTTAGTTATACACATCACTGATTTAAACGTTTATATGTGCATATGGTAAGAAAAATCTCTCAACAATTTGCAATTTTGCAGTGTTACTGCAATACACAGCCAGGCAAAAATTAGTCAATGTTGCATAGTCAAAGTTGATAGTATAATGATTAACAGAATTGTGTTTGATTGTCAGTTTTTTGTATTTACATTGTCATTTTTCCAGTGATCAGAGAGCTTAACCCTGAAAACATGTCTCATTACTGGCATGCCACAATAGTCGACAGAAAAGAATGTAGATACTAGGCCATGATCACCCATCCTTAGATTGAGATCAGCCAGGCAGTAGAAACAGTAAGATTTAGCTGTTATACTTGTTTTAGACTTAGTATGAGAAAACGAGCTCAATTCAATAAATATGATAGGCTTTATCTCTGCCTAGCCCTAGAAATCTAGCGGTAACTGTCAGGCTAAGCGAATGGATAGAGAAATGTATAAAAAATAAAGGAAATAAAAAAGAGGGGGTGGGAAAGCTAACTTTTGTTACCTGAAAGAGAAGTGTGTTTATATATCTTAAAAATGAAAACAACTAGTTCCCACAAAGTAATTTATTTCAAGAGAAATAAACTTAACAAAATTCAGCTTCGCATATTTTCCCCTATGCTTGTCGAAAACATTGAATTTAAAGTAACAAGAATATTAGAGATTCAAGTAACAACAATATTATAACAAAAAAAAAAAAAAAAAAGAAAAAAAGAAAAGAAAAAGTGTATAAAGAAATATAACGACTAACTCGCTTAAAGCCGTGCAGTGAACCACCCACTGTCAGTTTAACTTTTGTTAATTATAATACACCATTCTTTGGTATTTTATGTCAAAGTTCATTTTGAAGTCAATTTTTAGAGTTTATTCTTCTTCTTGGCGTCTCCTTCTTGTGTAGAATCAACCTGGACTAACGTGTTCTTCTAGTTTCCTGTGTAGACTTGTTGAAAACGAAGTTTACTATTTTTTTAAGTGAACTTCGAGTAGAGCACCGTTTCCTCCTCTTAGATGAATATCTTCTGTTTCTACTCGAATTTTTTTCTGTTGAGCCTACGGAGGCTTTTTCCACATTTTTTGACATAAGCCAAAAGCTTCCTTTGTCGGCAAAAGTCCAATAATATCGCCTCCAGACCTTAGACTCAACTTTCTTTTGAAGGGGACAGTATACCAAAACCACAAATAGCCTGCAGTAGACTTATTGTTTCAACAAGTAACCATAAAAACCCGGTAAGAAAATGAGGCCTATTTTGCTTAAGCCACTTTGCTTAAGAAAAAACAACCTAAAGTCGAAGGCGAAGGAAAAGGTGCAAGCGAGACTGAGGCTTCTGCTGTAAAAAAACAAAAGAAGGGGTAGAACCCTTGTGGGTATCACTTGAATAAAAGTAGAGGCAGGGGTTAACAGCACAACTCCAAAACAGCCAATTAGGTTAGAGCAGACATTAACTGCCGAATTTACAATTTTCAACATTAGTTGTTTGTCATTATTACAACTCTGAACAAGTAATGTTTGTTAATATATGGAGTTTGTGTTTTTATAAAGTTTTTATGATTATACATATATACACACAAACAAACAAATAAACAAACATAAATATACAAATATATCTATACATAACATATACATATATATATAAATGTTGGTGACCGTAGTCAAGGGCGACCTGAAGGCTCTCTTTTCAATAGCTACGACATTGAGGTGTCGGGGAGGGCGCCACGCCTTTTCCTTGATTGCTCTACTTTACCCTTGATATATACCTTTATGATACTGAGTATTAAGCAAGGAGGTATTTGGTACTATTTTTTTTTAGTCTATAATATAACTCGACAAGGAATTGAACCCTAGTCTCCTGGGCCATTGGCAAACACTCAACCCACTAGGCCAATGTGCCTGCATATACTTTACATCCTCTTCAAGTGGCAAGTGTTAGTGATGATTTGGATTGTAAGTTTTAGCAGTTTTTTTTTTTTATCGGGAAGATTGTTTTGATAGGTTGTTTTGATTTTGTTTTGTTTGAATTGTTGAATTCATACCTTTCCCAAGGGTATTATCGCAATGTGAAGTACAAACGGACGTGTTCAGGGTTTGAACTCAGGTCACAGTGTTCATTTCTTACAATGGTAACCATTACACCAGAGATCCCTTTTTTATGCATCTATGGGTCTGTACGTGTGTGTGCGTGTGTGTTTGTGCACATGTTAAGTATACATACACATATATTTCTAAGGGTATTGGGTGGGTTTTATGTGTGTGAAAAATCTTTTAATCTTATACATAGATGTATTTAAACATGTTGATGTGTGTACACGTTTGTGTGTATGTGTGTATGTATGTAGTTAGGATCTGTTCATTATTGGTTTAAACCTATTTATGAAGTTTTTTTCTTTTATTTGGAGTAATGAGTCATCTGTCTGGTATATTGGGATTATTTTTAAAGTATCCTTGCTGCATCCATAAAAGTATTTTGATATATAAAGTTTTCTATTTTCTGGTAATTTAGTGTTGCTTTTATGGAAAGAGACTCAATTGTTTAGTGTTTGTCTCCATCCAATATAGAATTTGTTGCAATTTTTAAATTTGATTATGTAGACTAAATATTTTGAATTGCTTCTTAAATTTTTATTGATTATGGTATAGGATTTTCCCTCTATGATTATATATTACTCCACATCTTCCATTTTGAATTTTACGACTTCATTCATTGTGTTATCCCAAAATTTTTGAGTTGTTCTTTGCTTTTAATGATTTTCGTTGTGTCTTTTAATTATATCATTGTTTTTAAGTTGAAATTTTATATATTTCTATGAATAGTTCAGGGTTATTTTTGTGGTATGTTGAAACATATGCTAAGGATTGTTTGTTGCTATGTTTTTAGAGTTATTATGCAATTATTTTGCTAATTTGAATCCCTTATTTATTAATATTATGGATATCCCTTCTGGTGGAGGGTTATGCATAATTCTTCTAAGCAGGCTTGTTAGAAGCTTTTGTTTGTGACTATCGTGCAGATCCAATATGCAAGGTACAAGAGATGCAGTTTTTGAAATGGAGGAATAGTAAGGTATTCGTGGGTTTGTGGTAAGTATCTGTGATAATTTGGCCATTTGGAATTTTAATGAGGGTGTCTAAAAATGGTAGTTCTTTAAAAGTGCGTTCTATGGTAAAATTAATTTGGCCATTTGGAATTTTAATGAGGGTGTCTAAAAATGGTAGTTCTTTAAAAGTGTGTTCTATGGTAAAATTAATTTGGCCATTTGGAATCTTAATGAGGGTGTCTAAAAATAGTAGTTCTTTAAAAGTGTGTTCTATGGTAACATTAATTTGGCCATTTGGAATTTTAATGAGGGTGTCTAAAAATAGTAGTTCTTTAAAAGTGTGTTCTATGGTAAAATTAATTTGGCCATTTGGAACTTTAATGAGGGTGTCTAAAAATAGTAGTTCTTTAAAAGTGTGTTCTATGGTAAATTAATTTCATGAACAATTAACTACAATGAGACATTCATAGACACAAAACTTGGAACTAAACAAAATCAAAACAACCAATCAAAATAATTTTCACTATAAAAAGAAGCAGCCAAAACTTACAATTCAAATTGCCACCAGAACTTGCTACTCATATCTTCACTTGAAGAAAATCTAAATCCAAATAATGTATAGTGCACAAGTATGTAAAATGATAAAAACTTAAATACTAAATTTGAAATCATTTGTTGATCTATTCATTTTAAAATATTTACTTTTTTCTTGTAGGATTGACAAAGATCTATATATATATATTTATATATTCACGTGTTGGTTACAGAGTTTCAGTACTGTAGAGTTCGGTAATTGATAATACCTAATAGGGGTAGGTGCCCATGGTGTAATGGTTATCGTCGTAGGAATTGGACACGACGATACGAGTTCAAATCCTGGACGAGACTGATTGTTGTTCACATAGCACTAATACCCTTGGGAAAGGTATGAATCCAATTATTCTCCCTCCAGCTATGGGTAAATAGTAGGACAGACTGGGTGAGGCAACTAGTCTAGGAGAAGGAAAACTCTGAATTCAAACCTGTTAAACACCGCTTAAAAATTGACCTTGTGTCATATCCTGCCAGAGCGGAGGGGTTGGTAAATATGATAATACCTAATAATGTCTATTTGATTGTTCCACTAGAAATAATGAAATCCTTGTATTTTTAAATTGGTGAGAATTAACTTTTTCTAAAAAGTTGGTTGTGATGTACATTTTTAGGATGATAGCGTCTATTTAAGAGAAGACAAAAATAAGCTTAACATTCCAAATTAATGTGCCATTTCAATATCAACAATGAACGCTTTTATCTACATTTTATCTATTCATTCAAAGTGAATTTTTAGAATTAAAAAAGCCAAACAGGAATTAAAATTAAAAAAATGACGACGTATATGTGTTTGTGAAGATGTGTTTGTAACAGGAATAAAACAGGCTTCATTTAACTACTTGGCAAATTGTCCTTGATGATATGAATGACATGTTTATTGTGCCAATAACTCAAAAGCTTTGGTTCCCTAAGGGAGAGAATTCTTGAATGAAACAAAAACATGTCTTTCATTTAAAAGGAATGTTAAATGAAAGAAAATTATGCTGACACATATTTCCTTTTTGCTATGGAAACTCATACCATGATCATCAGTGTGGAAGGAAAGTCAGAAAAGGAAAGCCGTGAATCTCTTTTTTTCTAAGTTTTAAAACCTTTTATTGCTTGTTCCTTATTATTTCAGGAGTTTGCTGGGATGGCATGATGTTACTTGAATTTATCTTGCTACAACTGAGCTTCTACATGTGTATTAACTCCAAATTTTACTTTCAGATTGACTTGTTTTGACTTTCTGACAGTCAGTGTCTTTAATATATATATATATATATAATGATGATGATCTTCCATGACCTATCTTATATCGTATCATGCACCAACTGACTTTTGTTATAAATTTATAGATATTTATGGTTGCATTATAGTAACACATTTATGTAATATACCTTCAGTGAATCTTGTGACAGCCTTCTAACCCCCAGTGAATCTGTTGATCAACAACAAAGGATCAACAATCAGAACTCTCATGATAAGTGTAAGAAACAGTTACATAAGAGTTATGGATTTTGAAAAAATCAACTAGGCAAATAAGGATCGTAAATTTCTGAGCAAGTAAAATCATCCACCCATTACCATTCGGAGTGGGCTATGATTTATAGAACAAGAGGATCTTTCTTTCATTGACAAAAAAAAAAATCACTTCACATCTCCTTGTTTTGAGGCTAGCCTGGAGAGAAGTTAAAAGATATTAACAAAGTGAGTGGTATTTGTTCTTAGAACACTTGTCAGAATTTTTCCTTTCTGTGAACTTGTCATCTATTCATCTCATCTTTGTCTCTGTCAACTCGTGCTAAAACCCAGCAATGCAATGTTAAATAATAAATTGGCAGAATCCTTTAACTGGCATGAAGTGTAATATTCTAAAAAGTTTTAAACTATTGCACAGAGAAAACATGGCTAGCTGAGATCATCTAAGTGTAATTGACAGGCAATGACCTTTAAGGTCAGTTTGAAAGCTAGGTCCTTATTGGAGGATTTTAAAGTCTGATGACTACAATTCTAAACATTATAAATTAGATTTTAACTTTAAATTAGCCAAATTAAATTTCAAGTAAGCCAAGAGCAGTTAAAGCTGACAGACATTAGTTTGTGTAGTGCTTGTTTCTATCTATGATCCGGGCTAATTCCTGGTAGCATACGGTACTGGTTACCTAATTGAGATGAGGTCTATGATAAATAAAGAAAAGATGTGTTTTGTTATTCATCCCAGCTATACAGAAAATGGAACTGCATCGGGTGACAAGAAGAATGAACACCAGCTAAAGAGACAAGATGGTTATCCAACAGCGACACTTACACAGCTAGAGACAAGATGAACTGAGTGTTTTTATATAGATTCAAAATCAACATAGATCAACTGATTTACATTCAGAGTTATCAACCTGAAAAACAAAAAAAATTGTTTCATCACTTTCTTGATTAGCAGAACCCATAAAAATCCAGTTTAGTTAATATATAAAAGTAACACTATCTCAATGGGTTCAGTTAATAGAATATAAAAATATGAAAATAACTTAAGAATAGAAATAAAAAATCTTGAGTATTTGCTAATAAGTATGGATATTTAAGAAAAACAGGCTCATTGGCTTGGGTTCAATCCCAGGTCTGGTCATACCAAAGATTTTTAAAATGGTACTTGATACCCCCTTGCTTAACACTCAGTGATATACGGTACGTATCCAGAGTAAAATGGAGCAATCCAGGGAAAGGAGCAGCGCCCTCCCCTACACCTTGGTGTAGTAGCTATCGAAAAGGGAGCCTTCAGGTCGCCCTCAACTACTTACTACTTTACTATTCATATTTAGAGACTATCACTGCATTACAACATCTTTAACTGCATTGCTATGATATCTGGTTGTAGAAATTTGATGTATGTGTGTGTGTTTGGTTTTCGAATATAGCTGAATTATGTTTTTGTTGATTACAATACTAATATTGCTGTAGTTTTTCTATATATTCCCTTATTGGCCAGGTTACTGATGTTGTCTATGTTGCTGGCTACAACATATTTCCATATTGTATTTGATTTTGCTCTTCTTCATGATGACTCAAATCGCTTGACAATTTCATCTTCCTATTTGTGGAGGTCTTCTGAGTGATCATTTCCAGTCTCTAAGATATCAAATGACAATTTCATGAGTCTTCCTGTCGTCTGTGAATCTTGTAACAAGTTCAACCTAATGCAACTTGTACTTTTGGTACTCCATGATTGTAGTCTTTGCAGTAGTATTTCAGTAAAAGTGAGACTGCATTTGGCTGGGGAAAACACTTCCAGCAAGCAAAAGCAGATAATTCCCAAAGTTTAATGAATTTTCAGATAATAATTGATATTTTTTTAGTATTTTGAATACTTCAGCTATAGCTTCATTTTAAATTACTCTCCCAAACATCCTGAAAGTGCATTTAAGAAGTGTTAAAAAAGCAAGGAAGCTAAAATGCAAGGTTGTATAGGGTGGTCTTTGATATTAATTACGATAATGCACTTTCTGAAACTCTAGGGAGGTGAGTGGGCATAGAATGTATAGTAAATTGTGCTAAATACAGTTTTTTCGCATTCAGATATTTTGCATTCTTATCTATCCAAAATTCCTTTATATATATATATATATATATATATATGAGAGATAGAGAGAGAGAGAGAAATAAAGAGAAAGACATATATATATATATATATATATATATATATATGATATGTGTATGTGTGTGGGAGAGAGAGAGAGAGAGAGAGAGAGAGAGAGAGAATTATATAAGATGTCACATGGGGCACACCTACATTTTTACACATATCAAAGTCTATAAAAATGATCTAGGTTAGATTTTATTATGCTGTGATGAAATGTCTCTTAAAACAATAACAATAAATTTCAATCTAAATATACTCTCCATATCACATCATAAAAAAACTAAACAAAAACATAATTAATTGCCATAAATCCTTTGAGAATTAATGAATTGCTTTTTTTTTTTCATTAAAGTCATTTGTTTTATTATCAGTTCTTAATAACAGGAGTGAATCACTGACTTGATGTTAGAAAAAAAAAGAATGTAATCTAATTATTATTACTTAGAATATTCGGACTACTGGCCTTTTCTTTATAGTTATAATCACAACGTTTCGGTTGATATGTCCTTCGGCCGTCTTCAGGTGTTTCATGTCAAACTCGAGAGTCCACACAGAATTTTGAACTGAACCCTTTATTTGAACCCCAGGAGTAGACTGTTCCAGTTCTGTTAACCATGACCTGGTACAAGTGTTAAGTATTCCTTGTAAGTTTTACCTGTTGTTGAGATTGAACCTGCAACCTCCACATGATTTTGGCAAGGACATATGGAACAGTGGATAAGGCGTTTGTTTGGAAGGTGCTTCTGAGTGAAACCATCTGAAGGTTGCAGGTTCAATATGAAACACCTGAAGAAGGCTAAAGGAAACATCAGCCGAAACGTTGTGATTATAACAATAAAAAAGAGGTCACTAGTCTGAATATTCTAAGTAAAAATAATTATCAAGCTTCATCTCAGATATTTAGACAAGTTATCAAATTATATTATTGTTTATCATGTTTCTAAGAGAAATCCCTTTATTTAAATCAAGAAAGGTAAAAAATCACCTGGGAACTGCACATATCTATCAACTGTGAGTGTATTTACGTATGTATGTGACTGTGCATTTCTTTGTGTATGTGACTGTGCATTTATTTATGCATGTGACTGTGGATTTATTTCTGTTGGTGTTCGTGTATTTATGGAGAATCGTCCATAAGTATAACACTAACAACATTTTAGTAAAAATCTAATTTTGTTCTAAACCAAAGGTATCAGTATTTTATTATTTGGAACATTATACAATGAAAACATATTATTAAGTATTATTTACAGTATCACCCATAAATAAGTACATCTTACCAATTTAAAAAAAAACCTTCATTTTCTTCTAAACTAAACATGCCAAGTTTTTATCATTTATTGTGCAATATTAATTAAAATGGATATATTATTTAGTATTACAGTATTCACCTTGAATAATTACACCCATAACAACTTTTTTGGAAAAACTTAATCGTCTTCTAAAACCACAGATACCAGGATCTTATTATTTCGATTGAAACATTGTAAAAATCTGTCATCAAGCATACTGACTCTATGAGAATGCTATTCTTAGATCTATCAATCTCTCTCTCTCTCTCTCTCTCTCTCTCTCTCTCTCTCTATATATATATATATATATATATATATATATATATATATATATATATATATATATATATATGTCTGTTGTATCGTCGAGGTAAATTATACACAGAACAAGAGAACTTGTCCGAATATTAATCACCTTAATATCGACTTAGCAATCAACCATCGAAGTCCTTAATCGTAGGCTATTTATGGTTATGAGCCAGTCAATCTGGTTGAGTGCTAAAGGGGTACTACCTACTCCTACAACATCTCCCCATTGAAATTTTATGTCCTTTGGATAACATATTTCTGTCTTTTAGACCGGACATTGGCCTAGCGGTTAGAGTGTTCGCCAATGGCCCGGGAGACCTGGGTTCAATCCCAGGTCGAGTCATACCAAAGACTCAAAAAATGGTACTTGATGCCTCCTTGCTTAACACTCAGCATTATAAGGTGCAGATCAAGGGTAAAGTAGAGCCATCCAGGGAAGGAGTAGCGCCCTCCCCTACATCTTGGTGTAGTAGCTATCGAAAAGGGAGCCTTCGGGTTACCCTCGACTATGGTCGCCAACTTTACTTACTTCCATAGTAACCATTGGAATACGTTTTCGTTTACTTGATCGATTTTGTTGTACTGTTTAAGGGATAGATACCTCGAACATATCGTAAATCACCGTCATCAGTTCTTCCTTGTGTTGATCTACGTCCGCCATATATCTTTTTTTATTTGATTTAAATGTCTCTTAATCACCCATTTTGGATGTTTTATCAAGTACAACATTTTGCCAATTTTTTTTTATCAATGGTCTCTTCTTCCTGCGTTGCTTTTCCGAATTTATAATTCTTGAAATATACTTTTTCACCGCGGTTGTAGTGTTTACCATTGGTATTTTTTCTTTCATCCATTTTATTTTCTGTAGGTCTTTATTTAATACTGAATTAATTTTCCTTGCAAACATGAGTTCGGCTGGGACCATTCCTGATATGCGATATATAAACAAGAATTTTTGTAATTTTTCGTTCACGGTTTCAATTCCACTTGCCTTCTAAATTGCTCTTTTGAACTCATCAGCAAATCTTTCCACCATTCCGTTTGACCTTAGGTGATAGAGTGGAGATATTAAGTGTACAATTGAATGGATTTTACAAAAATTTTCAAAATCTTTCGAAGAAAACTGTGTCGCGTTGTCGGACACGGTAGTTTCTAGTATGCCGAATCTAGCGAATAATTTGTGTAAAAATCTATTGTGACTCTACTAGCTGGTATTTTACATTTAAAAACTACTTTATGAAGCTTTTTACCACAATGAAATATTAAATCCCCTTTATTGGACCGGCATAGTCAACGTAAGTAACTTTGACTATAGTAACCTTGACCATGGCTTATCGGTCTTTGCAAGTTTTTACTAGATTTTCAATTTCTTTGTCCGTGCCATACCAATACACGTAGTTCCCGGATGTCCGATATGAAAATCCTTCATGATGTTTTTGTTAAAAATTATGGTATTTCCACCCATATAACAATATACCGTTTCAGAGAAAAAAATATTATTTCCTTTATTTTTATTCTGGTCCATTATCTCATTCTTTTTCTATAAGGAATTTATCAAATTTTGCTTTGAACCTTATTTCTTCCAAAGTAATTGGTGGTTCTTTTGTTGTATTATACCGAACATTTTTAATACTCATTTCGAAACTCAGTGAAGTAAAAACTGTCTCCTCTAATAGTGGTCTTATTTTTGGAATTAACCAAGACAAACCATCAGCGTGTGGCATTTTCTTAGATGGTAAAAACTCCATTTTAAAGGAGTAATTTAAAAAGATGGTTTCCCATATTTGTTGGCCATTAGCTGAATGTGTAGGAATTCCTTTTTTTTTTTTTTAGCTGAATATGGACAGTATTGGGCGGTGGTCAGTTTGAAGAATGAGTTGAAAATTGTAAATTCAGTCGTTAATGTCTGCTCGAATCTGATTGGCTGTTTTGAGGTTGTGCCGTTACCCCTGCCCTTACTGTTATTTCAGTGAGACACACAATAACCGCAGAATCGTAGTACGTGAGTTCGAACTCTAGTCGAGCTATTACGTTCACTTTCGGATAAATACTTTTGGGAAAGGTATGAACTGCCATCGATGGGTTAAATAGTACCACTACTATCTTTCTAAAAGGATGGATTTGGCATTAAATGACCCTAAACCCTCTTTTTCAATTTGTGAATAATTAATTTCTGCAGGGAGAAAAATCATCGAAGTATGATGTTAGGCCTTTAACTGGCCATCTTTTTCTTTGTGTAAGAGTACCTGTCCCTAAACCTAGATTACTAGCATCGCTTGCCACATAATTGCCCGTGGTGTAATGGTTATCGTCGTAGGAAATGGACACGGCGACACGAGTTCAAATCTTGGACGAGACTGATTGCATTTCACATAGCACTAATACGCTTGGGAAAGGTATGAATCCAATTATTCTCCCTCCAGCTATGGGTAAATAGTAGGGCAGACTAGGTTCTTCCGCCTTGGTGAGGCAACTAGTCTAGGAGAAGGAAAACTCTGAATTCAAACTTGTTAAACTGCGCTTAAAAATTGACCTTGTGTCATATCCTGCCCGAGCGGAGGGGTTGAGTAAATATGATAAATCTCCTAGTTAGGGTCGTCATGCGTGAGAGTTAAGTCCGATGTCAATGTTGTTTTTAAGTTATCGAAAGGTTTTTGACAATCGACCAATCAGTTCCACTTTACGTCTTTTTAAAGAAGTTTGTTTAAAGGTTCTCTTAATGTGTGCGTATTTGGAATGTAATTGCTATAATATCTAGCTAACCCCCAAAATGATTGTAGAGACGAAACATTTGTTGGAGCGGGCATGTTCTTTTTTGTGTTCACACGACTAGGATCAGGCCTCCTACCTTTTTTGTCTATGATTTGTCCCAAATACTTGATTTTCGGTAAAAAGAATTCACATTTTTCAATATTCGGCTTAAATCCAAAATCTTTTATCCTTTTGAAAACTTCCTTTACATGTCTTGCATGTTATTCTGGGGTTTTAATTTTTATCAATATATCATCTAGATATGCTATTGCAAAGTCTGGCCCACTGAGCATGGTGCCAATCACCTGCTGGAATATCGCTGGTGCTACTTTTGTTCCAAAAGATAATATAAGGAATTAATAAAGCCCTCTGTGCACGTTAATTGTTAGTATTTCAGCATACTTTTTATGGACTGGTATTTGCGGATAGGCCTCCGATAAATTCAACTTTGAAAATATCTGACCCCCATTTAATTGCGCGAAAATTCCGTCTGCCGGTGAGAGAGGGTAATTAATTTGTTTCAAGCAGTCATTTAATCCTGCCGAATAATCTATTGTTTTTCTTTTTTATGTATATGGTCGGGCTTGCCCAAGGACTATTATCGGTCTTTTCGATTACCCTAATTTCTCCAACCGTTCAAGTTCTTTGTCAATATTCGCCAATGCCACAAACAGGACTTGCCTTTTTGGTCGAAATATTGGTGTGGCATCTTCTTTTAGTCTTGAATTTTACTTTTGCTTTTGAGCAAAATCCAAGACTCTCCGAAAAACTTTCGGGGAAATTTGCTCTGAATTCCCTTTTCAGTTTTTCGGTGTTGGTTGATAATCGGACAGTTTTATTACAAAACGTATTTGTTGGTACGTTGAACTTGTCGAACGCCTCCATCCAGTCCGTACCGAAGAGGTTTGGCGATCAATTCATAACAAATGCGTTTATTTTTTTCTATTTTCCAGAGAAAAAAACATTTGTGACAATTTCACCCAAGAATTTTAATTTACCTCCTGTCAACCCTCTGGCGATTTTTTTTAGAAGTAATTAATGTTGGTCTGTTAATTATTTTCCAGGTTTCAGCGCTTATTATTGTTAAGTCTGAATCTGTGTCTAATTGAAATTTGACTTTTTATTATTTAGCGGAACATCTATGTATTTTCTTTTTATAGTCTTGACTGCTTTTTGTTCAATAGTACAATAGACCAAATTTTTATTTTTTGTTTTACTTTTGGGTTTTTTTCTATAATGGGAAAATTTATGTCTTTTGTTCCCACAATTTTTGCACTTTGTTTTTAAAAGGACAATTTTTAAATAAATGTAATTCGCCACAAAGCAGGGATTAATTTTAAAAGAAGTTTCTTTTTTCCAACCTTTTGGTTTATTCCAAACTGCGTGAATATGAGAAATGTCTCGTTCCTCAATTTTCGCCGTATCTGCCCTTAAATTTAAAATACGTTGGCACTCATCAGCTAGATTTTGAAATGTTATCTTTTAGTCTTGTTCTATTCGCTCAATCTAAATTTTTCACATTCTCTTTTGACTATACTGGCAAAAGTCGTGTAATCCTCGTTTTCTTTCATTGCCATCGTGCATTGAAAAGTGAACACCGCCCCCTGAATATTTTTGTTAATATTTGTATTGTTTCCTGGAATTAAATTTCCGGGATGTCTTGGGAGTATAAAAGTTTCGTACTTTTCGCGTTCCACAGCGCCGAACCAACCCAGTAATAATCGCACCTTTTTTCAATCCGAACATGTTACACAGCCTTTTGGGAATATTCCTTCATACCTCCGAAAGTATGCTCCGAATGTGACTTCTTCGTCTGGTTTGTATACAAATTCACCAATTGACTTGATAACGGAATCCAGAGAAAAGATATTGGAACTGCCTGGATTATTTTCTCTTTTTGAGAAAGTTTCCCGTAATTTTGATAGCTTTTTGTCTTGTTGCTCGCGTTCTTTTCGATTCCTTTCTAAGTCTTCCAGACGTTGGTTCTCAAATTTTTCCATTTCTTGTTTGCTTAAAATTTCTTGCTGTTTCAAGAATTCCAGCATGCAGTTTTTAAAATCTTCCATTTTTGTAAGTGAGTAGTTCTTGTCAATTTGTACTTTCAATAAATGTTTCTGTGTGCTTTTTCGTCCTTTTCTGCTATCGTTGGCAATCTGTTGTTTCAATTGCGATTTCTGGAATCCTGTCGCCAGTCTGTTGTAATTTTCCGAATCTTCATCGCCAATCTGTTGTATTGTCGTGATGAACGATACACATATATTCATTTAGCACCAGTATCCGGTGCTAACGGATACATGCAACAAAAAAAAAAAACAAAACAAAACAGTACAATAAGTTATAAACAGTTAGCAAGAGAACTTACAAGAAATAGAAGAGGGTCAAAATGCTATTGAACCAAACAAAGTAAAATCAGTTCGAATATCAATCAACTTAAAATCGATTTAGTAATAAACGGTATTTGTCGCACGCTCCACCAAACGAGCGAATACGGCTCAAGGCCTTTTTTAAGGAGAGTCCGGGCGCTGGACCATAGCCCAGACGTGCCCGGTATTTCCAAAAATGCCTCGGGTCCCGTCGGCATTCGTCTAAAAAGGAGCGCTTCTGGCCCCAGGGGATAAACTTAGACCCTCTGAGGAGGGTTAGAGAATTGGGAGACGGCCGCCTGAGGCTCGAGGAGTGTCAGTCTTGGCTGCGTGACGCGAATGCTAGGCCTCCTCGGCACCCGCGTCAGACAGCCTCGACTGACTACCGTATTCAGAGACGTGACACACCCGATTAGATCCGTGTTGTTGATATCACGGCCGATCGAAGTGTGCCCCATCTACTGGACTTGGTAATCAACTATCAAAGTCCTTAATCGTAGGCTATTTATGCTTATGAGCCAGTCGTTCTGGTAGATTGCTGAAGGAGTGCTAGCTGCTCTACAACACTATCTATCTATCTATCTATCTATGCCTTAATCAATATGTCTTACTCTATTCCTTATCTTTTTATCTATTTGATGTAGGTTAGTGCTTAACAAAATCCAACTCATATGTATACATATATATATATATATATATATATATATGTGTGTGTGTGTGTGTGTGTGTGTGTGTGTGTGTGAGCCTGGATATTTGTAAGAGGTTAAAAAAAGTATTCTTGAGACATACATCTGTAGTAGCTCTTCATAAGAAAGGACTTATGCATAGATTAACTATTTAAAAAAAAAGCTGTTTTAGGATTGGACCATTTACATAACAGTTGCTTGTCCATAACAGTTGCTTGTGGGGTTCGACCATCCACATAACAGTTGCTTGTAGGATTGGACCATTTACATAATAGTTGCTTGAAGGGTTGGACCATCCACATAACAGTTGCTCGTAGGGATGGACCATCTACATAACAGTTGCTTGTGGGGTGGGACCTTTTAAAAAAACTTTTTTTAGGATTGGACCATCTACATAACAGTTGCTTGTAGGGTTCGACCATCCACATAACAGTTACTTCAAGGGTTGGACCATTTACATAATAATTGCTTGTAGGATTGGACCATTTACATAATAGTTGCTTGAAGGGTTGGACCATCCACATAACAGTTGCTCGTAGGGATGGACCATCTACATAACAGTTGCTTGTGGGGTGGGACCTTTTAAAAAAACTTTTTTTAGGATTGGACCATCTACATAACAGTTGCTTGTAGGGTTCGACCATCCACATAACAGTTACTTCAAGGGTTGGACCATTTACATAATAATTGCTTGTAGGATTGGACCATTTACATAATAGTTGCTTGAAGGGTTGGACCATCCACATAACAGTTGCTCGTAGGGATGGACCATCTACATAACAGTTGCTTGTGGGGTGGGACCTTTTAAAAAAACTTTTTTTAGGATTGGACCATCTACATAACAGTTGCTTGTTGGGTTGAACCATCCACAAAACAGTTACTTCTAGGGTTGGACCATCTACAAAATAGTTGCTTGTAGGGTCGGACCACCTTCGTAAAAGTAACTTCGGACGCCTTGAGTGGTGTAATTGTTAGCAAGTTAGAGTAGCAAACCTTCACGATTGAGTTAGAGTCTCGTTGTTCCCTAGCTTTGTAAATTACTACATAACAGTAACTTCACGAGTTGGACCATCTGCATTATAGCATCACAGTATGATATATTTGCAATTTTAACAAAGATGGCAGTTTTTGTTAGAAAATATTTCTTATGCATGTGGTGAAGCAAATAGATCATTTGTGCCTAAACAGATCATTTGTGCAACACATTTGATCACTTAGAATAATTTTAATTAGAGACTACTGTAAAACTTTAGCTATGATATATTTGCAATTTTAACAAAGATGGCAGTTTTTATTAGAAAATATTTCCTCCAATTGTGAAACTATGTGAAATTTACTGAAGAATGTGCGATATGTATAGAGAATCATATTTTAGTCAAACAAATGTTTACAAATGAGTTAAACGTGGATTTGTCACTTCAAGCCAGAAGAAGACTGTTATTCAAAGATGTGAAACTGAGTTTTGGATATTGCAAAACATTTTGTTTTATTTATAAAATATTAAATCTCGATGTCTATTTGTAACTAAATTATTGAGAACATAAATCTTTTTATAAGATTTGGCGAGTGATGAAAGTGAAATTGGTTTTGAATCAATTCAACAACTTGAAGCCAAGTATCCCAACATGTAAAGTTTTCATATCTTACACACATAACTACAATCATCTCCCTTGTCTTTCCCTTTCAAAATCAAATCAAGTTTGAAACAAGTAATTAGCACATAAATGTAGCAATATTAAGTAAGTAAAGTTGGCAACCTTAGTTGAAGGTAACACGAAGGCTCCCTTTTCAATAGCTACTACACCGAGGTGTAGGGAAGGGCGCTAATCCATTCCCTGGATCCTTGATCCTTACCTTATAGTGCTGAGTGCTAAGCAAGGTGGCATCAAGTACCATTTTTTGAGTCTTTGGTATGACTCGACCTGGGAATGAACCCCAGTCTCCTGAACCATTGGTGAACACTCTACTCATTAGGCCAATGGCTCGAAATTAGGTAAAAATTGATTGGGTTATTTGGTTTAATGGCATGTCAACTCTAGTGGGTTATTTAATGCCGAATCCTACTTATATACATTATATATGATTTGCAAGCGAATAGTTTGTGGGTAACATAATTTTCTTAGTGAGCCAGTGCTTATTTGCTTGCACGCAGTTAAATAGTTACAAGTATTGCTATCTAACATGAATAATTCGATTTTATATCGATTATAATCCTTAGCAAAAGATTAAATCCATAGATGAGACCCTATCAGGTACTACCACTCCAGGTTATAATGGATACTCCACATTCCCCAAAGCTCCAGAACTGGAGCCTCACCATTAGATAGTTTAGTGTCATATATTGGACTCTCATTGTAGAGATGCTGTTGGCATATTCTACAGGCCCCAGCTGACTGGGCTGCCAGGCAAAAGAGAACATAAAGAATTAGATAACATTCTCTTTTTGTCTTGGGGGGAGTTGTATATAAATAAATGTTATTTTTATCATTAAGGGTTTTCAGACTATTGTCTTCATCTTTATTTCTACAACGTTTCGACCAATATGTCCTCCGGCCTTCTTCAGGTGTTTGTCGAACTCGGGAACCTTCACGGAACTTCGAATTACGTCCTTTACTGAATCCACGGGGGTCGCCAGTTCTGATTCCGTTAGCCATAAGCGGGTACAAGTGTTAAGCATTCCTGTATTGTTACTCGCCTGCGGTCAGGATTGAACTTGCAGCCTCCAGATTATTGTCTCCTTAGAAGCTTAGGGAACCAACGCCTATAACCGTTATGTATCGAGCTTCGTCTCAGAAATTTAGACAACTAAATAAATATTAGTTTGTAAAAAAGTTTGCACTTCATATTTTATCTTCTGTGTAAACAAAAATTGATGGTGAAGTAGACAACTCTTTAAATATTATTGTTTTTTTTTAAATGAAATTAAAAAATTAATTAATTTAGAAGAAATATATTATGAAACACATTTTCTTAGTATACTGTGATGCTATATCCTCAAACTGGGTAATGTTAGTCGTAATTCTTGTATATATATATATATATATATATATATATATATATATCTTTAAAGAAAAAAACAAAGACCGGTTATTTTAGGATTATAAATTTATTTCCATCCTGTTTTTCGTTTCTGGTGTGAACCAAAAACACGAAGAAAAATATAGCAAGACTTCTTCAGATCCAATGGATAAATGAAACTGAATAGACATTGTTCTGTAAAATCAATTACATTGAGCTCTCTACCAGGAAAATTTAAATGTTCAGCTCCTGAATGATTTTCTTGTCCTGAAGGAATTACTCCCAACTCTGCTTTAACTGGACCGAATAATACCTCTCTCTCTCTCTCTCTATATATATATATATATATACAAAAGGTGCTACCAACACACACACACACACACACACACACGTATATATACATATATATATATATATATATATATATATATATATATATATAAAATTTGAAGTTGTGTATACATACATATATATATATATATAGAAATATATATATATATATATATACAAAAGGTGCTACCAACACACACACACACACACACACACACACACACATGTATATATATATATATATATATAAAATTTGAAGTTGTATATATATATATATATATATATTACAGTGAGAGTTGCTTATATTTGAGATAGAACCTATAGAGGCCGTATAATTTTCAACACAAATTGAATTATGTATTATCCTGCCAACATATATCAAAATATTTTTCCCCGTGCGGTCAGTCAGTTAATTAAAAGCAAAACTCTTCAAGAACTTCATTTGCCACTCCCAGAAAAGAGAAAATTTATCTTGTTTGTGCTACCGTAGAACCCATCACATGCTTTCCTGTGCTATTTTTAAGCTTTACAATGATTTCTTCGGTACAGACTGCTCGAGTCACGTGATGCAACTCCAATGCTCTGAATCAACTTTTGAGCGTTACAAATCGTTTAAAAATATATATTTATTTATTAGCATTACTTACCTACCTTACCTTATCTACATTCAAGATATGAATTATGCATTTTTTCTTCAGTAGGACAGAGATTTATTTTTTCTTTCTGTTTTTTTTCTTTCTTTCTTTCTGTTTTTTCTTTCCTTTCTTTTTTCTTTTACATGAAAGAAGAAGAAATTTGGATTTTTTGCGGGGAAGTTCTTAAAAATACATTTTTTCGTGTGTGTGTGTCTTTTTAAGCTAGTTTTAATTGATATTTTCGTTACAGTACAGATTTTCTTGACTGTCCTTTTAGAGTAAAATTAGCACTTTACTTTGGCATCAGGTTAAGTGGGTGGGGAAGGCAAAATCATTTTTCTTTTCATAGAATATATGTAATAAGTGTGTGACTGAATCCTATGCGAAATTAGGTCATTTAACGTAATGATATTTTAGAAGTATAAAGAAATGTAAAATCCAAACCTGTTTATTCGACGGAATATGTAACGTTAATTAAAATTAAATTGTTGAATCTAGAGATCTTTTTACTCCCAACCCAAAGCAAAATTCTAAAATCCATATCCGTGGGTGAATGAAAACTAAGTTATAGTATATATAATCAAAATCTTTAAGCCACCCTTTTTGCTATCGTCATTGTTGATAAATTTAACGTTGTTGCTTTATTGAATTTTTAAACGAATATTTCTAATTATTGTTTGCTTTTAAATTAAGTATAAAAGGGTCTTAAACACTAGGATGTTGATCTATGAATTCAGTAATTTTAATTTCAAATAAGGTTAAAGTTATATTTGCCACAAGAGTAAAGTAGGATCTCTCTCTCTCTCTCTCTCTCTCTCTCTCTCTCTCTCTCTCTCTCTCACTAATTTTTATATCTTTATATCTTTCATGAATTCATTGAGTCTTCACACCAGTAATATCTGTTAGCTTTCACTAGAGATCAAGAGACACCAAGTCTCTTCAATATCCCCAAACTCTCTTCCATTTTTTAGTGGACATCATCAACATGATTATTGAGTTTCCACTCCAATAGTATCTGATGGCTTTCAATAAAGATCAAATGATAGCAAGTCTGTTCAATACCCCAACACTCTCCTCCATCCATACTCTAGCAGACATCATCATCATTGAAGTGGGGGTGACCGTGGTGTAGTCGTTATCGTCGTAGGAAATGGACACGTCGACACGAGTTCAAATCCTGGACGAGACTGATTGCATTTCACATTGCACTAATACCCTTGGGGAAGGTATGAATCCAATTATTCTCCCTCCAGCTATGGGTAAATAATAGGACAAACTAGGTTCTTCAGCCTTGGTTAGGCAACTAGTCTAGGAGAAGGAAAACTCTGAATTTAAACCTGTTAAACTCCGCTTAAAAAAAATCGACCTTGTGTCATATCCTGCCCGGGCGGAGGGTTGGTAAATAGTATCATCATCATTGAAGTTCCATTCCAAAGACATCTGGAGGCTTTCACAGGAGACTAAGTGACAGCAAGTCTATTCACTATTCCAGCACATTCCTCTGTATTCTATTTGACTTAGTGGTACCATTGTCTGAATCATTTCGATCCATTCCCAGATTTCCGGTTCATCCGATCTTTACATGAGGCTCTTCGGGATTGTTCCCAATACTTCCGAAACGATTGACACAACTTTTATCTTCCTATTTTATAATTTCTTCCGTTTCCTCAAGGTCTACACACCTTTCGAATCTAAAAATTTCAGAGTATTTTGTTGTCTTTAAGACTGTTTCCGGTTTATATTAACTTTTTCAGCATGAACTCCATCTACTAAAATTCTCACTCTCTCTCTCACACACACACACATACACACATACACACACACACACACACACACACACATATATATATATATATATATATATATATATATATATATACTATCCTAACTTATATATACATGCTCTATCACTGATATTGAGCACCCTTTATATAGCAAACTATATTATAAATGATTATATATGAGGGTGGGGTGAAAAAAGTTTGTATCATGATGTCATATCTGGTATTGATGACCTTTATGACCAATGGTATCCAAGTACGGCAACACTGATGGAAGAAATGTGTAGACCTCATTTGGTCATATTCCATAAGAGTACTTTGGTCACCTGGTAAAATTTTCAGCCAACCCTTGTATATATATATATATATATATATATATATATATATATATATATATATAAACCGTACATCATAATGAGATTTTTTATTAAAGCAATACACCTAAACTGTTCACTAGACAATAAAACAATTTCTGGATCAATTTGCAACTGAACACCAATTTCTAATCATCCAAATTCTTGATATACTGGAGATCGGATATATGTTTCTTAGAATCCTTCACCCCCATCTTAAATAGAAACATCAACATCATTATGGATGGTATTTTAGAAGTATAAAAGAAACAAGAATAAGTTTAAAAAAATTAGAAGTACAAAGGAAACACCAAGCCGTTTCATGGATTGTCTAGTGTTATCATCAGTGTTCCATAATTTCTTTAGTTCCCAAGAAGAGAAGTCCATTTGTCTTTAACTGTTTTTTCTTTTAGAAGGACATTATTCAGGTTTAATTAACTTTTCAACATGAGTAATTGGAGAAGTTGATATAGAATTTTTTGATTGATTTGGAAAATTAACTTGTCTATTTGTCCAGGTAAAATATTTTACATTAGAAATAATATTAACTGAAGAGACAAAAAAATGTTACTTTTCGTTAAAATATTATAACAAGGGTAAAGTAAAAAAAAAAAAAATTAGAAAAGCTTCTTAAATTTGTTTTATGTCGTATGACAAACTCACTGTCTTTCTGTGATCAATGATTATTGATTTTTTTCATTCGATTTCATTGTGAAATGTCATTTCTGCCAGACAGACAGACTTTACGACCTTAAAGGAATTATTTTAATAGAACTGTTATTTTATTTCATTTAATTTTTGTAAATTCCTAATTTATTCATGCAAAAAATAACCTTTAAATATATTTTTTTGGTATGCACCCATTTCACAATTTTCTTTTTGGTTTGACATTTTGAAGGCTTTAAGATAAAACCTAAATAAAGAAAGGGTTGTGGAGTACTCCTTCATTGCCATTACTCCCAGGTTCACTCGGACCCCCAGTGGTTGTACCTGTTCGGGTCTCATCTATGGGTTAAATAAACCTGCTTTAAAATTATTCCCTTTCAATAGGACCATATGCAAAAGAAATGAATGTATAATGAATGCTATTCCCTGAGCTTTTGGTATAAATTAAACCCAGATAGGTTGACATGTCTTTAAAATCAATCAATCTATCAACCAAATTGATTACTAGTATATTCATAAAAATCTAAAATTTTAAACAAAGTAAAAAGTGAAAAAATAAAAACATGTATTATGTGATTGTGTGGCTATCTTTAAAAAAGCAACAATTTCTCTAATCCTATTTACCAACCCCTCCGCTCGGGCAGGATATGACACATGGTCAATTTTTAAGCAGAGTTAACAGGTTTGAATTCAGAGTTTTCCTTCTCCTAGACTAGTTGTCTCACCAAGGCTGAAGAAATCAGTCTGTCCTACTATTTACCCATAGCTGGAGGGAGAATAATTGGATTCATACCTTTCCCAAGCGTATTAGTGCTATGTGAAATACAATCAGTCTCGTCTAGCATTTGAACTCGAGTCGCCATGTCCAATTCCTACGACGATAACCATTACTCCATGGGCACCTCCATAAGCAACAATTTCTCTAATATCAGATTTTTTGGTTTGGTTTGTTTCTTCGTTTAATGGTATATCAACCTTCACAGGTTATTTAATGTCAAAGCCATCCTATTAGAACAGCAGTGATACTATTCATCCCCTAGCTATTGGAGGGGATAAGGGAGTTCATACCTTTCCTAAAAATTAGTCTGAAAGTAGATGTAATAATGTGATTGGAGTTCGAACTTGCTTACTTCAAGACTGTAGTTCTTTAGCTATTGATCCGTGGGGTCTCCCCCATCAGATTAAAAGAAAAAATCCCTCCCACACCAGGTACAAAAAAGGGTCTGGAAGGTAAATTTTTAATTTCGAAAGTTAAAAAGTAGGCTGCCATAGGAGTAAACTTTGATTTTATTTATTTATTTATATATCTATTTATTGATTTTAATTGATGGTCAACATGTCATGGGTTATTTTATGCCTTGAATCATATTCAATTCTATGATTTAAACTAACTATTTGTCTTTAATAATAATCATTTGTTTGCACACAGTTATATGATATCAAGTAACTATAATAATAATTCATAGTAAACAATGATACCTTCTTTTCAAAATTCAAATAATTTACTTATAGTTATATGGTATCAAGTATTCCAATTTAATACAAATAAGTAAGTTGGCTAACTGTAGTTGAGGGTGACCCGAAGGATCCCTTATCAGTAGCTACTTCACTACAGTGTAGGGAAGAGTGCTACTCCTTTCTTTATATAGTTCCACTTACCCTTGATCCATACATCATAATATTGAGTGCTAAGCAAGGAGGTATCAAGAACCATTTTTTGAGTCTTTGGTATAATTTGACCTGGGATCAAACCTCTGTCTCTCAGGCAATTGGCAAACACTCTAACCTATATGCCAATTGACTGGTTTAATATAAATAGTTTACACCAAAAAATTATACTTGATATTATGTTTTAAAGTAATTAGTCTTATTCAATAATAATTATTTGTTTGCACACAGTTATATAGTTTCAAGTATTCTTATGTAGCACCAAAATTTTGCAAGCAATTTCATGCTTTCAAATCTTCCTAAATTTAATAATTCTATTCAATAATAATCATTTATTTGTCCACAGTTTCATGTATTCATATCCAATACTAATAATTTTCAAATAGATCCATTTGACCCATAGACAAGACCTTAACAGATACTACCACTCTGGGTCAGAGTGAACTTGGGAGTAATGGCTAAAAATGGTACTCCACATTGTCCAGATCACTAGAACTGAACTCTCACTATCAGATGCTTATAATATTGAGTGTTAAGCAAGGAGGTATTGTTATCGAATACTAATAATTTTCAAATAGATCCATTTGACCCATAGACAAGACCTTAACAGATACTACCACTCTGGGTCAGAGTGAACTTGGGAGTAATGGCTAAAAATGGTACTCCACATTGTCCAGATCACTCGAACTGAACTCTCACCATCAGATGCTTATAATATTGAGTGTTAAGCAAGGAGGTATTGTTATCCAATACTAATAATTAGTGTCATACTAATTTGAGTACATGGTTGGGTTTGGTTTGGTTGTGTTTTATGGCCTATCAAACCCTGTGGGTCATTAAATTCTAAATCCTGTTTATATATATATATATATATATATATATATATATATATATATATATGTTGTGGGAACCATACCCATCTTACGATAATGGACTCTTCTCACCGTTATTAGTACAGAGATTTCATTGCCAGAAGGGTAGATCACTTTCGATGTTATACGAACAGTACAAGACTTCTTACCTTTTCTATGTAACTCTATCTTTCTTGTGTAATATAATCTGTTATCTAATATCCGTGTTTGCATTTTCATTAGTGACCCTTTCTGGGGCCACAACAATATATATATATATGTATATATAATGTATGATTTGTAAGTGAATAGTGTGTAGGTAACATATTACATTATTTCTAAATGAGCAGGAGGTCACTTGTTTGCACACAGTTAAATGGTTTCAAGTATTGTTATCCAATACTAATAATTCTTTTTGATATTAATCAATTCATGAGTATGAGCACTCATTTCATTGGCTGAGGGCAGTCATGTACAATTTAAGAGAGAATTGTATTTTAGATGTGAAAGGAAACATATGTATATTTGTGAGCTTAATATAAATTGTTCGCACACAGTTAAATAGTTTCAAGTATTGCTATTAGCATTAATACTTCTATTTATCAATGTTTGGTTTGGTTTGTTTGGTTTTATGGCATGTCAACCTTTGTAGGTTATTTAATGCCAAATCCATTTTTATGTAAATAATCAGTTCTATTGAAAACAGTTCAGTTTAGCATAAGTACACAGTTTAATTGTCAAAAACATTTCCATTTCAAACTATTTAAGCAGTTATATGTAATAATTCAGTTAAGTGTAAATACAGTTTTAATGTCAAAAAACAGTTCTATTTGAAATAATTCAGTTAAGCATAAGCACGCAGTTTAAGTGTAAGTACAGTTTAATTGTCAAAAATGTTTCTATTTCAAGCTATTCAGTTTACTCAATTCATTTTAGCATAAGTATGCTGTTAGTTCTATTTAACCCATAGATAAGGACCTATCAGGTGCTACCACTCCGGGCCAGAGTGGACCTGGGAGCGATGGCAATAAAGGGGTACTCCGCATTCCCCAAAGCTCCAGCACTGCTGGAACCTCACCATCAGATTTTTTAGTGTCATATCCAGGACACTTGTTAGGGGGGGGTCTTACCCCTCTGCAGAGGTGCAGTCAGTGTATTCTACAGCCCCAGCTGACTGGGCAATTCTATTTATCAAGTATCCCTATCTAATATGAACAATTACCACACAATTGTATGGTTTCAAATAGCTAATGATAATTATAATGCCAATCGTTTGTAAATGATTTCTATTTGATCCATAGGTAGGACCCTGACAAGTCAGAGTAGATCTGAGAGTAATGGTAATAAATGTTTGGTTGAGTTTCATAGCATATCAACCTTTGTAGGATATTTAATGGCAAATCCTGTTTATACATATATATTAAATATATATGATTTGGTTTGGTTGGCTTTTATGGCATATCAACCATTGTAGGTTATTTAATGCCAAATCCTGTTTATGCATATATATTAAATATATATGATTTGGTTTGGTTGGCTTTTATGGCATATCAACCATTGTAGGTTATTTAATGGCAAATCCTGTTTATGCATATATATTAAATATATATGATTTGGTTTGGTTGGCTTTTATGGCATATCAACCATTGTAGGTTATTTAATGCCAAATCCTGTTTATGCATATATATTAAATATATATGATTTGGTTTGTTTGGCTTTTATGGCATATCAACAATTGTAGGTTATTTAATGGCAAATCCTGTTTATTCATATATATTAAATATATATGATTTGGTTTGGTTGGCTTTTATGGCATATCAACCACTGTAGGTTATTTAATGCCAAATCCTGTTTATGCATATATATTAAATATATATGATTTGGTTTGGTTGGGTTTTATGGCATATCAACCATTGTAGGTTATTTAATGCCAAATCCTGTTTATACATATATATTAAATATATATGATTTGGTTTGGTTGGCTTTTATGGCATATCAACCATTGTAGGTTATTTAATACCAGATCCTTTTTATACTTACATATTAAATATATATGATTTGTAAACAGATAACATTCTTAAAGGAGCCTGAGCTCTTTTTTGCACACAGAGATATCGCTATATAACAATCACAATTTAACATCAGTCATTTGTTTGTACATATTGTTTGTTGTGTTTGACCCATAGATAGGACCTTATCAGGTGCTACCACTCCAGGTCAGAGTGGACCTGGTAGCAATTGCGATGAAAGGGTACTCCACATTCTCCAAATCTCCAAGACTAGAGCCTCACTATCAGATAGTTTAATGTCATATCCAGGACACTAATTGGAGGTGAAATCTTACCCCTTTGCAGAGATGCAGTCGGTGTATTCTACAGCACCCCCGGTCCCCAGCTCACTGGGCTGATGAGAAAGGAGTATTCACTATCAGATGCAATTTAATATCATACTCAGGACTCTGAGTACATAGACATTGAGTATATAGACTCTGAGTATATGAACACTGGGTACATGGACATTGAGTATATAGACTCTGAGTATATGAACACTGGGTACATGGACATTGAGTAAATGGACTCTGAGTATATGGACACTGAGTACAGGATGTACAGTGGCACGAAAGTCAACTAATAGAAAACTTATTGGAATAAATGAGTTGAAATAAAACTTATTGGAATAAATGAGTTGAATGCTAAGGGGACTATTCTTAAGAAAATTAATGTTTCATTCATTGTTCAGTTCTGTTTTGATAATTACAGCTTCAGTCTTGTACTTTTTCAACTCACACCTTAGTTCAGATCCAGCAGGATAGATTGTAAACTGGGTAACAAGAAGTAATCAACAATGATGATGATGATGATGATGATGAACAACAATAACAATAATGATGTTACCTGATGTCACAAGTATTCAGTGAAATTGATTGACCGATGACTGGTCAGAGTTCAATCTTCAACAGTTCCAAATGTGAGAAAGACATGAACATTCATTTCATTGGTTGTGGGCAGCTATGTGTGATTTAAGAGAGGATTGCATTTTAGATATAAAGGGAAACAGATGTATATTTTGGGGTGTAAATGAGACCCTCCCTCATTTGAGGTGGACTACAATTTAAGAGAGAATGAATCTTTCCAGAATGAAAACCACCTCACACCTTCCTGTTTATGAGACCAGTCCAAAAAAAAAAAAAAAAAAAAAATGGAAACATCCAGAATAGATGTGAGTGTGTTTTGTAATGATTTGTCTTTTCCTTTGTCATCTGGATCTAGTGATCATCTCTTCATTTCTCCTGTTTTTTTGACGACTTTTCAAACTAGCAACAATGTTTCAACAATAATATTAAAAGATACATTTTGTGCCAATCATAGAAACACTGAACAGTTCTTTCCGATGATTATCCTTACCTTGGTTATTTTGATCCAAATGCGTGTTCAGCCAATGTATGGTTTAAATGATACTCCCAAAATGGGAAAAAAACAAATCCATATTTTACTAGAATAAGAAATGACACAGCATTTTGATCTTAACAGAAAAATATGTATTTACAGTCCTATATAAACCAGAGAAGTGCCAAAGTCAGACATAGCAAAGATGTCAGCTTAATCCATGTAAAGTTGGCATTTAAATATATTGAAAATAAATACTTATTTTCAAACATTTATCTCATAAAATGTGCTTGGATTCACTGATCTTGTTAAGTAAAAAAAATATAACGCTAAAATGTACTAACATTATTGGAGCCATAAATCAATTCAAAATATCAGATCAATAAAAGCCTTATCAGTGTCAATGCTTTTATTCCTTACTGACTACTGACAATGCCTTCCTTCCTAACTTTCAATGAATTTCTTTAGTAAAATAATTAGTAATGCATTTATATTCTACATATAATAGTCCTATTCTGTTAGTAATACTTGCATTCATTCCTAACCACTGATAATCCATTTCTTCCTGTTTTTCATACCCCAGACACCACTTTTTGATTTTTGAAATTCCCTAATGTTGTAGAGATTTAAAATTGTTTTTCCAGACTTATTATCCAGTCCTACGATCATGTTCCCTTTCGAACTAATACTCTTAGGAAAGGCATGAACCCCCTCATCCGTCCAACTATGGTACTACTACTATTCTTCTATAAGGATAGCTTCTGGTAGTACTACTACTATTCTTCTATAAGGATAGCTTTGGCATTGAATAACCTTGGAATGTTGATATGCCATTAAAACAAAGAAATCAAGCAAAACCAGACATATTAAAATATTACCTCTGTTCTGTGATTGTTTTTGCACATAAAATTTATCCAATAAATGTATTCACTGTTATGGAACAAAGCTCTTATAGAGTGGTTATTTTTTCTAATTGTGACTTTATATGGTTACAAAAAATTAAAAACTTAAAAGAAAGTCTTTTGAATTATATGAAATATGAACAGGTATATCTTATTATCAGTTGCATTGTTATTGTATGAATAAAAATCAGTGTTCAGTTGATATCATATTGCAAAAAAACAGTTGGTGAAGTCCTTCGTTTAATTATTGTTTTGCTTTTGTCAATTACATTCTATTCAACAAGGCTAATTAAAGTCCAGATGGTGGGGGATGAGCAAGTAAAAATTGTTTATTCTGTAAGACACAAAAATTAGTTCACATCTTTCGTGAGATTATAGTGTGGCAAATTATTCTTAGGAGAGATGAAGTTCCTCTCTGATCCCTTCTTTGGCAACAGGCTCTTTCAAGTCAGTCAATGAGAATCCATTCTTCACCATTGCAGATTATTGTATTTATATACTTTTAAAATCTGAGGTAGGAAGACTGTTCAATAAATTTCTGAGTGCCAAATTTAATAGAATTAAAAAATAAACGAGGTGACCCAGGAACATGTTAGCTTCCCATTGTAATGGCACAATCCATGATATTGATACTTCTATTCAGGAAAGGGGTGAAGGATTCTAATTACCATTTCATAGTTATTTCTGTTATTTTCAGAATTTGGATGATTAAAGAATAAGTTTTAGAATATTCAATTACAAATTGGTCTGGGAATTGCTTTATTCTCCAACTTAGAGCTTGCCAAGTCAGCTGGGGTTATAGAATACACTGTTTGCATCCCTGCAGAGGGGTAACACCCCACCCAATGAGACATTAAACAGTCTGATGGTGAGGCTTCAGTAATGCTGAAGCTTTGGGGGATGTCGAGTACCTATTCATTGCCATCACTCCCAGGTCCACTCTGACCTGAAGAGGAAGCTCCTGATAGGGTCATATCTATGGGTCAAATAGAACTGTTTGATACTTAAACTGAGTGTAAACAAATGACTTATGCTAAATTGAATTGTTTGAAATAGAACTGTTGATCATTTATCTGTGTGTAAACAAATGACTGATGTCTAATTGAATAGTTATTGTCACATAGCAATACTTGGAACTATTTAACTTTGTTGACTTATGCTGGATTGAATTGTTTGAAATAGAACTGTTTGATCATTTAACTGTGTGTAAACAAATGACTGATGTTTAATTGAATAGTTAGTGACACATAGCAATACTTGGAACTATTTAACTTTGTTGACTTATGTTTATAAATCATGCAGCATTTTCTGGCTTTTCCCCAAAATCAAAATCATTGTTAAAAGAGAGGTGATTTAAAAACCATAAATGGGGTTTAGGATGCAGCTAAAATTCAGAGTTTTAAAGATGGCTTTGAAAAGGGGAAAGGATCAAGGGATAGGTGTGTGAGATCCTAAGAGGAGTACTTTGAAGGGGACTAAGGCACTGTTGCTCAAGGTAGGTTATTTTTTTTCATTGGTATCAAATAGTTGGATACTTTCCTGTTAGAGGTTAAGAGACTATTTTGAAAAGTGGAAAACAAGAAGATTACTTTAAAGGGGACTAAGTCACCATTGCCCTAGGTAGGCTATTCTTTCATTAATATTAAATAGCTTGGTATTTTCCGAGCAGTGCTTATATATTCTTATTAGAATTATAGAAAAAAACTGTTGTTGAATATGGTAATTGTTGAAAGAAGATAATAAAAATTTGGGAACAAGAAGAGCAGTTTCTTCCAAGCAGTGGTCGTATTGATACTGCTATATGGATGCACTACATGGATGCTAACTAGATACATGGAGAAAAAGTTTGACGGCAATTACACAAGAATGCTGTGAGCAATATTGAACAAGTTCTGGGGGTAGCAACCCACAAAACAGCAGCTGTACGGTCACCTACTACCCATCATGAAAACTATCAAAATTAGACGAACCAGACGAACTAGACTTGCAGGACACAACTGAAGAAGTAGGGATGAGTTCATAAGTGATGTACTCCTGTGGACCCCTTCACATGGACAAGCAAAGGCAGGACGACCAGCATGAACATACATACAGCAGCTCTGTGTTGATACGGAATGTAGGCCTGATAGGGAGGGGTGGCGAGAGAGGGTCAGGGATATCCGTGCTGATAGCACAATATGATGATGATGATGATATTGCAAAAATATTTCTTGTAACATTTCTGAGACCATTGATATCTCACATACATACATACATACAAAAACAAAAAAGAAAAGAAAAGAAAAGAAAAGCCAATAACAAATGTTACTTGTAATATAAAAGATAATTTATTGCTTTTACAAATGTAACTTGGCAGTCAATCAGAGGGCACTCTTGTCGACTGGGACTGTAGAATATGTCAACTGCATCTCTACAAAGGGGTAAGACTCTTCCCCAACTCCCAATGAGTGTCCTGTTATGACTCTAAACCATTTGATGGAAAGGCTTCAGTCTTGAAACTTTGGGAAATGTAGAGTACTCATGTGGTTCAGAAGATTTTGTTATTTTCAGGATGGGAGAAAGGAAAAAAAGAGACAGGAATACCTTTTACACTCAAGACTTTATTTTGGGGTTCATGAGGAACATTTTTTCTGAACCAGTCAAAGTGGTCGCATTTCCCAGACAAGGTGTTGAAATATATTAGTCATTTTCAGTGGTAAAAGTTTGAAGTTCATTGTTTGTCCAGCAGGCATTTTCAGTGAGGTATTTTTAGCAGAGGCAGCTTGCTAGCTGCTGCGTGGCTGTCAGGCCCTGAGGACCCAATCAGCATATGTACTTGCGGCTAGCAGCCAAGAAAAAAAAACGGTCCTTTCAGTATTGAAGTGGCAGAATTTCTCTTTAGTGTCCAGAAACCCCTTTTTTTTGGCGTGTGCCATTCTTGCTTCCTATCAGAGGGATTCTGAGAATGGCTACATTTTTTGAATTAATTTTATTTTATTCTATTTTATTTATTTAATTTTTCTTTTTCAATCCCCACACACTTCTTCATTGCCATTTCTCCCAAGTCCACTTTGACCCAGAGTAGTAGTACCTGCTAGGTTCTGATCTATGAGTCAAATAGAACTGTTTTATTATTTACACAAATCCTTTATGTTGGCAAATCAGTGTTAAATAGCAACACTTAAAGCCATTTGACTGAGGGCAAATAAAAGGATTTGTGTTAGAAAGAAATACTTGAAACCATTTAACTGTGTGCAAACAAATGAGCTCTGACTCATAAAAAAAAATGATGTTACCTACATGCTATTCACTTAAAATCATACATAATATATGGATTTGGCATTAAATAACCATCAAGGCTTGATATACCATTAAATCAAATACCTAACCTAACCAATCAAAGAGTATATGACTGCTCATGGGTGAACAGACACTCTTCCATAGGGCAACTCAGTTGGCAGTGTGACATCACTGAGCAATCTTGTGTACTGTGTGACTGTCACATTCACAATGATCAAATGAACAGATTCTTCACATTTTGGTAAAATACCCAACCCACTCTCTCCTGTCCAGATTTGGCATTTCATCATTGAAATGCCATAGATGAGATCAAAGATAATTCAACAAGGAAACTGATAATGATCCTTAAAGTGGACTTTGCAGACTGTTTAGAAAAATAGAAGGAATTCTGGGATTAGAGTGTAATGATCTAATGGAATTTCTTTGAAGGGGATAAAAGTGCCATTACTCTAGGTAGCTATTTTTTCCATTAATATTAAATGACTGGATACTTTCTGGAAAAATATTGCACATACTTGCATTTGTTTTCATATTTTGATAACTTACAATCAAGTTACATGATTTGGAGGTGGGGGTTGATTAATTATTTACTATTGAGTCTATATTTGAAATGAATATTTGTAGATATGTTCCATTGTCAGCTAATAGTCAGCGGAGTTTAAAATTTGCAGTTCTTTTTCAAAAAGTTGGTTTGTTCAAGATTAATAGTTGTTAATGCTAAGCAACTAATTGATGGAAATACCAAATTTTCAAATCAAAGTGAAGGGTTAATCTTTCTTGAAGTCAGTCTAGAACTATCTTGACAGTTTAGTTATTTGACCTTGAAAAAAAAATTCACTTACCTGTTCAATATTTTGACAAGCCAAGCCTTGGTTTTATATCTTATCAGTGTTTTTGGAAATCTTTTACCTGAAAAAAAAAGAAACAAAAAAACAGTAACATTCCAAATCTGTCAAGCAAAATATGACAAGCAAAATATTAAATAAGATAAGGGTAAATAAAAAAAAGGAAAAAGTAAGAAAAAAACAAAACAAAAAAAACAAAAACAAAAGCACTGTCGTACTTTAATTAAACAATATATTTATGTTACTTTTGGATATCCATACTTTCGGTTGTCCTCCCACAAGAAATCTGAAATAGACTATGTTAAATTTTTATTGTATAAGTGGACTTTTTTGTCGGCATTAAAAGACTTAATAAAGTTTATATGCAGGCAACAGATTTAGTCTGTTAAATGTAAATTTTGTAATATGTTTATTTTTTAAAAATCTTACTGTAAACAACGGATTCTATTTCTTCTCTCTCTCTCTCTTTCTCTCACAAAGAGCTATTGGCATTGTCTATGGATAAATAGTGCACAGTGCGTAGGAACACAAGTGTACCGATTCCATATCTTTTTGAAAAGTGAAGCTCCCCATAGTAGTTGACCGACAGTCAGCGCCGTTGGTTGATTTAGGGGAGAAGAAACAAATAACAAAAGAAAAAAAAAAACAACAAAAAACAATTTTTACTAAATTTTCCTTTTTGGTTGAGTTTTCACCCCACAAATTTACAGGATGGTGGAAGGTGGTATGAAATGTGTCAAATACTTGCTATTTGCTTTTAATCTTATTTTTGTGGTAAGTAAGCGCAACATTTTTTTTCTTTAAACTTTTAAGTCCTACCCTTTTAAAATTTTTCTCTCTTTATTTTTATTTTTTTTTTAGTGGATATGTATATTTTATTTCTCTTTAACTTGTTGAATGAGCTAAAAATTAATGAAAGAAAATACTGTAAAATGTATTTTCTAAAACCCAAGAGGGAAACAAAAAGTTTCTATCATTTAGTTTTTTGTTTGATTTGACTAACTTGGATGTGACACACCCGCTTTTCATTCTGAACGGACTTTTTATTTCTCTTGGAGAAAATGGCTTAAGTATTAAAATATATGACTTCTAAATATAAATTGCTAAATACCGTAAAAATCTTCTCGGCCAAAAAAAAATGAAAAGCATTCCACTTCTTTAGGGATGTCATTTTTAAAGGGGTGGGGTCCTAATAAAAACTTTATTTTAATACTTTCACGGATATCAATTTTCGTTCTTTCTCTTCGAATTAAGGATTAGAATAGTCAAAATAAAAGTTGGAAATTCTCTTGATTCTTGGACATCTTGAGTCTTTGAAAGTTTTCTTCTATGAAGAAAAAAAAACTTTTTAAAACTGACTGATCTATCGTTCGATACAATTTAATTTTAATTTAAAAGTAAACGAGGAGAAAACTTGTCTCCACCCCCACAACTATTTACAAACTTTTAATCTTATTTAGTTGTTGGTATTTCTGTCTTAATTAAAAAAAAAGAATCTTCATAGTTAGAGGATAAACAAATGTACACCTGTTTCTTGGATTGAAATTTGATCTAAGGAAATCGCCTTAGGGAAAATAAAGTATTTGAATAAGAAATGTTTCTTTTAATCTGAAGATTAATCTCTCTCTCTCTCTCTCTCTCTCTCTCTCTCGTATTCTTATTACTCAAATCTTAGAACAGTTAAATAAACTTTGAAGATGACAATATTCTTTTTACTGAGATTTTTTTTTTTTATTCGGAATACAAAGTTAAGTTCCTTTTTATCGAATTGAGATTCTTAAGATAGAAGATTTCCAAGGAAAACTCTGAAAAGACTTGGTAATTTGACAATTTAACACTGAAATGTAAGTTAAAAAGCAATTTTTTTTTTTTTTTGCCCTTTTATAAAAACAAGATTTAAATCTGTCATAACTTTTAACCGCCCCAATTTTTCTTGTCTAAAATCCGTTAAAAAAATTCAGCTTTACACGATTTTATTTGTAAATTTACACTCCGCGTAATTCTAGATTTCTGTAGAATTTGCTGCTAAAAATGTCAGGTGGAATTTTTTTTCAATCGACGTTTAAAATGTACTTTTTATTTATTAAAAAAAAAATGATAAAAATACTTTTTAAGACGTACTGAAATAATTAATTCCTAAAAAATTTGAATCTTATTTTTGCTTGTTGCTGTTATTCCACTTTTCTGTTGGTGAATATCTCAAAACCGCTGCCACTTCAAAAAGTCTTTGGTTTTTAGTAGTCGTCTTCTCATATACCATTTAAATCTTAAAAACGAATGTTATTTACTATTCTATTACTGGTTGCTTCTTTTTAGCCAATCAATCTATCCTTTACTTGCTTAATAACGAACTTGTATTTCTCTTTCATAAGGACGTAGTAATCATACGTTAATTAAGGTTTTTTTTTTTTTCCTCCTTGCTCGACGTAAACATCTTCCTCGCCCATTGCTGCTGCTACTTGTCAAGACTTTTGTTTTGTGGGTCAAGACGAAACATCCTTGCTATATCTGCTTTAACGACTAGCTTATTACTCATCGTGCGTACGCACATATATATATGTGTATATCTATATATCCCATTTCTTGCCTTGTTTTCATACTAGCCTATGTTTCTAGCGAATAAAGATAACCTCTGCCTGTACGTCCGTCTAAAATCCTGTTAGACAATTAATTCTTCTTTGTCTTCACCAATATGGCGGAGTTTGTTTTCTTTTCTGTTTGCGTCTTTTTTTTTTCTTTCTTCATTATTTCAGTCGCTTGTGTGTTTGTCAAAGTAAATAGATTCTGTCTGTCTGCTATATTCTATCTGCTGGCTTAACTGTCAGGTGAATGAAAATCTGACAATGAAAGCCTTGTGTGCTGAAAAAGGGCGGTACGTTCAAACTACAGTCTGTCCTCCAAATGTTTTTATTTTATGAGTAATGAGTTGAATGCAAGAAAGCCAACCTGTAGCAACAAACTGATGTGATGATTAGCAAGATTGTCTCTTTCCGATCATTACAGTGAATTCGATTCTCACTGAGTGCACCCTGCCGTACTTGTGGTCAAAATAAGCTACTCTTCGGTTTTGTTGGTAACTTCCTAATGACCCCCACCTCTCATGAATGTCAAAGACTGTTAAAGATTTTAATAAATGCTTTTGGCAGTTCAAAGAAAGATGCTAAATTTTGGCACATTTGTCTATTCGATTACTTATACTAAATGCATAATTTGGTTATCCTACACGATTAGTAATTTGCTATTTTTATTCTAATTGCTATTAGGTAGACAAACATCTATTTTATCTAAATTCTACACTATTGTTGACTATTTGAATAATAAAATGATCATGTGACTTTTGGCCGCAATATTGCAACTAGTGTTGAAGCTTTATAAAATGTGATTCTTTCTATTACTAGTCTTTATCAATTTTCTTTATTTTAGAATAGTCATTACGTACACTTTCGGTTGTCGTTTTTTGCCTTGTAACTACCACAAATGGAGTATTTATTTTTATCTTTGATAAGTTGTATTGCAGGTTGTGAAAATGAATTTTTCAAATGCCATTTTCTTTCAAACTAGCTTAAGCTGTTTAAAAATGAAATACTAATTTTAATGCTACAGAAATAACATGTATAATGGTTTGTATAAAATTCTTGACTGAACTTTAGTATCTCTATCATGTTCTCGTCTCTTGTGCTGATTAATTTTTTTAATAAGCATTTAACAAAAGAAATACTAAAGAGGTAAGTGTAAAACAAAAACAAAAAAAAAAAACTAAACTATTCACTTAACTCGTGCTGCTCAAATAAGTAGCATTTTAAAACCAGTATCCTTAATTTGGTATTTGTTAAAATCTTTGGATAATGGATGCCATCCTGCCATTGGGCTATTAATTTCCTTTTTAATAACAAGATTGTCAAAGTGCCAAAAGCAAAGGATTTTTTTCCCTCTTCAGGCCTTTTTGTACTAATCATGTATGATTACATGTGTAAAAGTAGTAAGAAAATTCTCTATTAAGAGCATTTATCTGTTCAATTTTATGGAAAAATTGAATATATTGCTCTTCAGACGAATCAATGTAAGTTGCTCTGATTTTCAGTTAATTTTTATTGAATTAACTTCAATTGGAAACGGTTAATCTCTTTTGCTATAGTGGTGATTACAGCAAACACTTGAATTGCTCTTCTCGGATAATTTGATTGAGCTCAAATTTCTCTTATGAAAATACAAGAATTATTAGTATCTTTCTCTCACACTCACACAGTCCCTCGTTGCTGATTATCATCTTAAAATGGTCTGAGGTAGAAACTTTATTGTTCAGAGACTGAGAAATGTTAATTATTTCTCAAAATAAAATGGCTAAAAATGGTGAATACTGCATATCCTTGCAAGATATTTACAAGGAAGGCTATACTTAAGATGTCACAGGTATTTGGTCTTTAAACGACCAGCATCGGACTGTAATTTTGTTGTTTCATTTCTTTAGAATGTGTTATTAGGCACAAGTCTTGCATTTTCTTATTGCCCAGAATTTGTCAAGTATTTGATACTCAACTGATCTAGTCTCTTTCGGGCTTGATACAGGTTTAATTTCCATTCTTCCAATTCTAGAATGGAGTTTCTAAGTTATGTTCATTTTCTTCATGAGCTTTACTATTTCTCCTAAATAGTTACAGGATGTAATAAGTTTAATGGTTTCAGAGAGTGTGGATAGCTGTTTGCTTATCAAGTTGTAAATGTTAATCCTATAATCTAAAATTGTTCATAGGTTAGTCACACAAACTATATCCATTTTCCTTTTTTCCTCTGGATGAAATTATCACTTAAGTTGACTTTAGTTGCTTGTACTGTTGGTTAAATTTCTTACATGTCAAAGATAAATCATAGTGCTGCTACCAAATTAATTCAGCCTGTTGAAAAAAAATCTTGTCAGATTTTTTTTCACTTAATGATTTAAGGGATTGTGCAAAATTTAGAAAAATCTAATGCTTCAAATTAATGGCTTTAATCTCATTTAATTTAGCTTTTCTTCATGTATTAAGTGTAGTTTAAGTTGTCAACTCGGATTATTTTAGTTTGCTATAGGATACAAATTTTTGGGCATCTCACTTCATGTGGTGGTTTGCAAGCTAGAATAACAGTACCAGCTTTGGCGGTACATATACTAATATTAAGTTTTATTCTCATTGAGTTTCTCATGCCTTTGGACTTTACTAAACTTAGCTATGGCATAACTAATAAGATGAAAATGTACATAACTTCATATTGTATGTTTTGAGAGTTGACCAGTTATGTTTTGATGGCTAATAAAATCCTTTTGACTTGTTCTTAAATATAGAATATTTTCTTTTTTTTTTTCTTTTTTTTTTTTTAAATGATTATTCAAATTGTTAAAAATGTTACCTTTGTTACAAATTATTTAAAATTTATTGCTTAACATCTGATCTGTTTTTATTTCAGATTGCTGCAATTGCATTAATTTCTGTTGGAGTGTATGTTCAGCTCCAACTTCATGACTACTTAAGCTTCTTCAGTGGGAAAGTGAATGCGGCAGCAATACTAATTATAGTTGTTGGTGCCATCATTTTCTTCATTGCAGGCTTTGGATGTTGTGGTGCCATCAAAGAGAACTATGTCTGCACAATGGTGGTAAGTGTTATGAGATCAATTCTGAAGTCTTTATCAGAATTCTAGTCAAATTAGAACTAAATATAAAATCTGGATCTTATAAACTACACAACTGTTTGTCATTGCTTGAAGTAATTTCAGTTTGATATTCATTAATGTCAAGGCATCACTTTATTTTTGTGATTGAATTTTAGTTATTGATATGGACTTGAACTATATGATATAGCTCCCTTTTTAGGGAAGCTTTCAGATTTGGTACCACTTACTAGCCTCTTTTAGATATTTTTATTACATTTTCCAGTATGTAGTTTAAAAATTGTTGTTGCACATAACATGTTAACTATAGAAATTTAATTTGGGATTCTCAGTGAATTGAAAATACAAATCTGACAAATGTTGCATAAAATTCTATTATCACATAAGGAATAAACAAATGAAAATTGACATGCTTAATATGGTGGGATGCTGAAAGGTTCATGTCACCTTTTCTGTTGATGACTTTTTATGATCAAAGTACTGCTACAGGAAGTAAAAATTGTTGAAAAATAAGCTTTGTTATATTCTTTGATAATATCTTGGTCAGCTTATGAGCTTTTCAGTTGACCCTTGTTATTTTATCTTACAATGACAGGATTTGGTCTGATTCTTTCAATGTGATAAGTCTCTTGTCTTGGTAAAAATTTAAACTGCACAATGTCTATAAAAACTTGTCGATGTAAATAACTTATGTAAAGTTGCTTAGTCTTGTGTGTGTCCAAGATAAATTTCAATTAACTTGTATTGTTTTTTTATCTATTTTATTTTTTTTTTTTAGTTTGCTGTTTTGTTAGCTGTTGTATTCATCTTTGAATTGGCTGGTGGAATTGCTGGATTTGTCATGCGTGATGAGGTTGGTTAAGTTCTGTTATGCAAAATATAATTTGAATAACTTCTCCACTTAGTTTCTCAACAGTTTAAAATAGTTTTTCAAAACATTACAAATTGTCAAACTGAATTTATTTACTGTCCTTATGGCTTGTTTTCCAATACGAATGAATAAATTTGCTTTAACTCTTATGAATTTATTGAATTTAAGTTTTTAATCTGGCATAAAGGTCAGTCACCCATCCAAAGTTGCTTAACTTTGGCAATTAATACTTTTTGAGTTCATTACAATCAGCAGCACTTTATTTTCCTCTACACTCTGCAGAAATTGCATTGAGAAATTAGGCTTGGAGCTTTGGATGACTGTACCATAAATTGAATAAAATTACTTGTGAAAAATTTTACTTTGTAAAAAGAATTTTGATAGAATATTGTTTCAGAATTTCTAAGTTGTCATATGAAACTTAACATTTGAATAAACAGATCACTGACCAAATGTACTATTAATGGTGAGCAGGGGGTAGGAAAGATCACTTAACATTCCATGCATTGGTTTTTCTATGCACAGTACAAGTCTTGTATGCAATTGTCTGTGGTAGTGTTAAAAAATGATTCCTCTAAATGAGACTTGAGCTGATTATATAATTTCTGATCAGTCAGTTGTGGGGTTCTTATACTCTTCAATTGATTGGGGTGGGGGTGGGGGGAAACCTTTGGGTAGAGATGAGCAAATCTTATTCTGAGAAATGGTTAGTGATGATTTCCAGGAATTAAACATTTGGGGTTGAGAAAATTTCATTAAGTTCTATTTGATAACCTATTTACAAATAATGAAGCACAACTCTATTGACTAAGGGTTAATTGTAGACTGATTAGGATATAATACTATTCATTTAATGATTTAATGCATCATTGACTGTCTATCCCTTATTTTATGGCATATTTGAATGTTTTGAAAAATTTCTCAAAGATTTTAATGAAATTTCAAAAGTAAAATGATTAGTAAATAAATATTGAGCATTATTCTAAATTTAGTCTTAAAAAACCTAAACATTTTTAATCTCATAGATTATACAAGTTTTTATGTTGAAGGTATAAAGTGAATTTTAGTAAATGCATTCTCAACAAAGCTTCTTGTATCTTTACTTATTCATTTATTTTTTTTTCCAGCTTGCTACAGAAGTTAAGACCAAAATGATTGAGGCAGAAGACAACTATGCTACTCATGAAGGAGTTAAAAAGTCCTGGGATGCTGTGCAGACAAACGTAATGTTCCTCATCATTCAGATGACTAGAATTTATTAATTTGCCAGGATTGTCATAATATAGACTATTTGAATGAAATTCTCTGTTATTAATCTGTGTGTGTGTGTGGGGGGGTAATTGTCATTGACTCCAATTGAAGCTGTTTTTAATAATGCTTTTAGTTTTGTGCAAAGATTTTAATGGGTTTAAACTTGAAAAAACAATTGTAATTCCCCTGTAAAACAATTGTTTATAGACTTGATATTGATAAAACTTCTTGATTATGGGAAGGGTGAATTTATTAATGAACTCTTTATCTTTATCTTTGTTGTATTACTCTTGTCTTTAATAGTTAAAAGGGATAGTTTTAAGCAGGATCTTCAAACTCTCTGAAAACAGATTTTTAGAATGTATAAAATAGCCTAGTATTGTGTGGATTAAGTGTACAATTTAAAATAGCAAACTCCACATGACATAGACTCAGTGTAGACTTGATTCTCTTATAAGAATTAGTACCAATTTTCATGTATCTCTCAAATCCAGGTTGTCTTAATTTGTGGTTATGTCTTTGGGTTGGAAACATGAATCTTCTAACAAGTAAATGGGACTGACTAGGTACTTTAACATTGATCCAACAGCCTGTCTAGAAAACTCTGAATTCGCTGTAGTTCTGATAAAACTCATACCTGTGGATGTGGTCAGTAAACATGTACACAGTGCCCTCTTTTTTTTTTTTCTTTTCTTTTTTTTTTTTTTATACTGAAAGTTAATCTTGCTTCCACATTAATGATGGGTTTCTTAAAGACAAATATCTGAACTTTAGTAAAACAGATGTATTTCAAAGCTTAGCATCAATACCATGTATTTCATATTTAATAAACAATTTCTTTTTATAAAAAGCTATTTTATAATTAGTATGTTGATTTAATCCTAGTACATGGTTCTATATGGTTTCTCTTATTACCACTTCAGCTTTTTCCTGTATTTTTGCTTTTTTAGTTCAAGTGCTGTGGTGTTGAGACATACACAGAATGGACTACCAAAATTAATGGTACCCTCCCGCAATCTTGCTGTACAAAGTCGAAGGCTTGCACTGTCTCTAGTGCTGACTTTCATAAACAGGTAAGTTAGCATTTAGTATATTAAAATGTCATAAATCTTAAGATACTTATGAGGAATTTTTGTATGGCTAAATTAACTTTTGTATGTATTAATCTTCAGATTAATACATACATACATACATACATATATCTTTAAGTCCCTATATATTTTTTCCCTCTTGTAATTTTAAAATTTTTTTTATAGCCCTGTCTCGATGGCTTCATGGAATTTGTCAGGGAAAATATCATGAAAATTGGAGGTGCTGGAATTGGTTTGGCATTTATTCAGGTGAGCAGTCTGTCAAAGTCAGCCTGATTAAACACTTGTGTGTGTGTGTGTGTGTATATATAATTTCAAGCTCATCGGCTTTTTGAACTCTTTAACTTTGTCAGAAAAGTACCCTTATGGAAGCTTTATTTTTGTCTATTTTGGTCTACTCGTTCTCTAGTTTTTGAAGAATATTTTGGTTAGATATATGAAAAAACAAAACAAACTTGTCAGTAATAATTGCTTCTTGCTTGGCTCTTGTCATTCTTGTCTCAACTGCTTTGCATACTTTTCTAGCAATTAAAGGATTTGCTTAGAACATTTTGGATCTAAATTTCACTAACTACAGTATGTACTCCTGTAATGAATAACTTTTTAAGACCAATTGTTTACCTCAAAAACAAGGGTTCAGCCACATTGGTGGCTAAAAGTTAGTTTTTTTTTTTTTTTTTCTTTTTTCATTACATGAGTATATAAGGTAGTTAAAAACCTCATTTCTTCCATAAATTTAATTTTCCAATGATATCAAATCTTTAAAGTGTGATAAAGTGTTGCTAACTTGGTAGACTGTTAGCTTTGCTACTGTTCTGGAGCTAAATTCCCCTCTAAATCTTAAATGAAAAGTTGGCTTAATGGCCAACTCTTAAACCAATATTATTTCTTAGCTCTTTGCTTTTCTTTCCTTTTCATTGAGGGGGGGAAAAAAAATGATATCCTTAAAAGTTTCATTTTTTTTTTTTTATTTGCTTTCAGATTGTTGGTATCATCTTTGCTTGTTGCTTGGCTCGTGCCATCCGGAAGGAGTATGAAGTTGTGTAAAATGTAAAAAAAAAAAAAAAGCGTCTATATATATATATGTATATAGCCTTGAGGCTGTGACCTCCTTGAAGCAACTTTGGAGTGAACCTCTACAGACTTTAACTTTAAAAATATAAATTTAATGGCACATTTAACTATCTTTTCCTTGTTTCTTTGTCCAAAGTATTTTTTCAACATTTTCATCTGAAGACTTTTTTGTCTGTGCTTCCAGACATTGTTTTACTGTATATTAAACACTTATATAAATATAATCCATATAGCTATTTTCTCAATAAAAAAAAAGCAAGCATTTTCTTGAGTTAAGATACTAACCCCACCCCACTTACTTTGGATTGCCTGAGGAGTCTTGTGCCATTCCAATCCCCTATTGTCTGAAATGTTAACTCCATGTTGAAATGCTTCACAATTTCCTACTCTCTGCAGCCAGAAAACACTTAAGGAATAAATTTATTAAAAAGAATGCAATTCGCTCTTATGTGCTTAAACAACGAATCTGGAAGCTTTCAATTCAAAGAAAAATTGGTCCAGTCTTAAGTCTAAAACTAGTTTATCATCACTCTTAAAAAGTGTTTTTTTGGTGTGGGCCTGAAGTTTTACTGCTCTTGCCTATCTTTCACTCATTATTGCTGCTAAAAAACCTTACTGGATATGGTTTCATCATCTCACCTGTCATCTTTAGAAGTGTCATCCATCATACTTATGTCCTTTTTACTCTTTAAAAACATTGGACCATTCTGATTCTTTCCTCTCTCCCATGCCAAAGGAGGTCTTAATTAGAGGGGATATATCAATAAAATGAACTTATGAAAGTGAATGACACCAATACAACCTTGTGTAGTATGTACTTAATGACATCTTCAATAAATCTTTCAGCTTGAGTTTGAAACAATCTCTCTTGCTGACACTCTTGATTTAATGTTGAAGTTTATATATCTTGCATTCTAAAAGGGTGTTGGCTAGTCTTTTTTGCATGTTTAAAAGCAAACCTGGTTCATACATGAAGAGTGTATACATTAAGATCTCCTTTATGCGTAAGAGCTCCTTGGCAACTTTTTTTTTTTTTTTTTTTTTTGTAAAGTTAAAACAAATTTTTCTCCATTTAGAGATGGAGAATTCTATACATATGCATTTGAAAGGAATATGAAAATGTATTGCTTTTAATCTTTAAAGTTTTCTTTCTCTCCCTATCACTCTTAAGGTACACATAAATCATGTTAAATCATTTATTAAAAATCTGATTGGCAAGCTATTTATCTATTAAAAAAATATATTCTCAATGATTTTAGATAATGAACCCTACATTTTTGGGTTTTATTGTTGGTTCTTCATTTTCTCTTCTGTGGTTGTGTATGAATTTGCTCATCAAAGTACAGATTATTTTAAAGTAAATTTGCTGTCCACTGTTTTGGAATTGTTGGTTTTGAACCTACTGTTAGTGCCTTGTCTTCATGCCTTTCTCTTTGTCTTACATGTTTGCCTACATTAAATAGGCAGACTGGCTGTGCCAGATAATGACACTCACAAACCTATCTCTGTACTTCTTTGAGCTAATAAAATCTTCTCTACAAAACCATTTCCTAGGATCTTGTTTTAATGGATTACATGCATGTCTTGATCTTGAAAACTTATTGCTTTTATTTATTTTCATTACTCTTAACTAAAGAATCTATTCTATGTATAGATGTTCAAATTCACATCTTTATAATGTTAAGTAGTGTGCTGTGGCAAGTGTTATCTTTTGGTTGCTGCCAGACTTGTAATCTTCAGGTTACTTTATTTGTCAAAGCATTGACCATACAAAGATGAGAATACTCATTGGTGTATAATAACTGGGCGACTAAAATATTAATTGCTGTTTATTAATTATGGCCTTGTTTTATCTGATGGAAAGAATTGTCTTCAGGTGGTACACAACTCCAATTTAGTTCAAGCCCCGCTACTGAACACTTTACCCCCTTGCCTAAAGTGGGTACTGGCTGGGATTATTGCTTGAGGTACTCTCCTTAAGGGAAATGGCAAAAGTTGCAGTTTTTTTAAACTGCAATTTAAGCCCAGTGTGTCAGACTAAGCTAAGTGTGTGTGTGGGGGGGGCTTAATATAAGGAAATATCAGTAAAAGATTTGGTTTGACTGTCCTTGGTTCAGTTTAGCATTACTGAACCCTTTGCTAAAAATTCTTTGACTAAAATATTGTTCTCATTAGTAATCAAAACTTGGCCACAATTGAGTATATATTTATTCATCTGCCACTGGCAGGATGTGACACAAGATCAATTTTTAAGAGCAGCACAGTTGCTTAGGTTTAAAATGTTTTTTTTTTTTTTTTTTTTTTTTTTTTTTTTTTTTTTTTTCCCCTAAACTAGTTGCCTTACCAAGGCTAAAAAATCCCTGTCTACTCTAGTTGGGGGAGAAGAAATGGGGGCATGCCAAGAGCATAAAGTATATTACAAATAGTGATGTAGAAGTGGGAATTTCTGGTCAAAATTTAGTTGATGTACTTGTGATTAGGTGCACAAATATCAACTTTGGTTCTTCAAAGAATTAAGAACACAAGGCCAGAAGTGTGGAATTGGGCACCCAGTGAGAATCTGGCTTGCTAATCCTTATAGGCACTTTGCCACTTTGTTTCTAAACAGATGCAATGAATAAAGTAGTCATAAACTGATTTCTTTTAATAGAAAGTCTGAATTTGTTGGGAGGAAAGGTTGTTTTTTTTTTTTTGTTTTTTTTTTTTTTGTGTTTGTGAACAAAAACTTGATCAACCAAAACTGGATTAAAATTTAATTCCTACAACTTTAATGTCACAAACATGAAGCACCTACAATTCAGTTGCTGCAGCTTTTGCTTTGGAAATTAGCCCAGCAATTTGAATTTAAAAATCCTGGTTGAGAAAGGAATAAATCCTCAGCTAAACAGGACAGTTGGCCTTTTAGTCTTGCTATGGTAACTGGTCTAGAAGGAAAATATCCATGTATTAAACCTTATATAATTTTTTTTTTTACATATTTAATTGAGGGTCCTGAAATGAATTTTCAGTCACTAAAATGAATGACCAAATTGTAATCATGTTTACAATATCTGGTGTAGGAGGAAAACTAACTTCAGACCAGTTCTACTCTTAAAAATTGTCCTTGTGGTGGAGGGGTTAGGTTACTTCTGTAGTAATGGTGAGACAAGCCATATGACTTGGTTGTTACTGATCTACCTTATTGACTATAAAGATTAAAACACTGATAACCCTTTATAAGATATATGTATGAAAACTTTTTCATATTATAGGCTCTGGGGGGGGAGTTGTGGGCACCCATAATTCAAGGGGATAGAAAATATAAGTTTTATTACATTTCCATCAATGATAACTGATCAATGAGTTAAAATCCTGGACAAAGTTGTTGGCATTTCGCTCTTTGGAAAGGCAGGAATTTCTTTTCTCCCTCCATAAGCTATGGGTAAATAGTAGGCAACCTATCTAGGAGAAGTAATTCTGAATTCAAACCAACTTGAAAATTGACCTTATCACATCTTGCCCATGGTGGAGAGTTGGGTTAAACAGGAACAGTAGGAAAATCTACCCCATCCTAGACATTTAACTATATATTTTTGTGGTGACTAAATATTTTAAAAATTTTATTAATCCATCTGTCCATTCTTAGGTCCAATCATATCACAAAGGAAAGCATTTTTTTGTGACCTCAGGAATTCTTCTATACAGAGCGAAATTTTGTGTGAATATAGTGTGGTAGAATAGATAGTAAAGTTGGCAACCGTAGTCGAGGGCGACCAGAAGGCTCCCTATCTAATAGCTACTACACCGAGGTATAGAGCACTGCTCCTTTCCATGGATTGCTACACTTTACCCTTGATATGTACCTTTTTTATAATGCTGAGTGTTAAGCAAGGAAGTATCAAGTACCATTGGCGAACACTCTACCCATGAGGCCAATGAGCCGGTAGAGCATTTTTGAAGATAGATGTGTAATTTGAGACAAAAAAAACGGCAGTCAGAAAATCAATAGGACAAATAGCATTGCTGAGCTTTTGAATCTCAAATTGGATTTTATGGCTTAACCAAGAGTCAACTTAATATGTAAATATATAGTTTGTCCATAGATTTGCTATAGTTCTTGCCTTGTACCATACTATACTTTAATAGGGCATGGTCCCTTTTATGTACTTTTAAAATTTCTACAAAACTTTGATATCTAATATTTTTTTGCTTATTTTTAAAAATGCTATTCTGAGTACCATTTTTAGAAAGGAAAAAATAATTGTAAATATCTAATTATCCCTAAGTAAATATTCAAAGACCCCGTAATATTACTATTAGTTATTTCTCCATTTGAAAATCACTTTCTTTATTCTTACTGTTGGCGGCAAGGTTAAAATTACAATATCAGATTATTGTATTTCCCCCTGCAAAGGAATAAGTCAGTATATTTTAAGCCTCGGTGACAAACAAGTTAAGAGATGTTCACTGCTATCTTTTTGCTGTAGGTTGCTAAACATTTTGAAATTTCTTATTTTTCTCCTATTTTTGTCAAAGTTAAAAGTGCGGTAATGGTTACCTTATTTTTCCGATGCACGTATCATTGAGGAACGAAAGTTTTGGTAAACGTTCAATGATATCTGCATCGAAAAAACTAGGTCTAAAAAAAAAAAAAAAAAAAAAAAAAAAAACTTCAGTTCGTACTGCATTTCTAACCTGGACTAAAAAAACATTTCAACAATGACACTTAAAAGTTTTAATTTTTGCTGGGGCTACATTTACGCACTTGTAGAATTATGGCTTAAGTGCTGAATTGTGACCTCAAAGCAAGCGATTTCGAGCTCCGGTTGCGCTATTATGTTCACTTTTGGACTTACACCTTTGGTAAAGGTATGAGCTCGCTTATCTTCTCAGGTTTAATAGTATCACTACTGTTCTTATACATGGATGGCTTTGACATTGACATAACCTTCTAGGGTTATTTATTCAACAGAGAAATCAAATCAAACCAAACCTGACAGACGTCTATTTGGGATGAGGAGCCATATACTCAAGGTTGATCACCGCAGCCGTTACCGTCTATTACCAGTTTTTAGAATAATGAGGATTATCAGAAGTTTAGGGGATCTCTTGTCACCAGACATCCAGTTAGTTAACTATATAAATTTACACAAAGCCTCTTGTCTATTTTTCTTTTCCTCCAGTGCAAATATATATTTTGTTCATTTACCTTGTATACTCGTGTATTGATATCCGATTTAACGCAAGGTTATTTTATTGTGGAAAGCTACATGAAATAACCACTCGTACATGGTTATTTGAAAAAAAAAGAATGCTTGGTTCCTTCGGTATTACTCATTTTTGCCCGTGGTGTAATGGTTATCGTTGCAGGATGTGGACACGACGACACGTATTCAAATCCTGGACGAGTCTGATTGCATTTCACATAGCACTAATACCCTTGGGAAAGGTATGAATCCAAATATTCTCCCTCCAGCTATGGGTAAATAGTAGGGCAGACTAGGTTCTTCAGCCTTGGTGAGGCGTCTAGTCTAGGAGAAGGAAAACTCTGAATTCAAACCTGTTAAACTCCGCTTAAAAATTGACCTTGTGTCATATCCTGCCCGAGCAGAGGGGTTGGTAAATATGATTACTCATTTTGGGGTTGCCTCGCTATGAACTTAGCCCTACAAAGCAGGTATTGCCTGGAGGGACGGCCCTCTGAGGCCAGGCGATTCAAATTAATAACCCACCCGATGAAAACGCTAGGCAGGACCATGTTTTAATTGTATACTCGGGTATAGGTCAGTCCTTGGTTTATCTTTTTCGAATTTGACCCTTACAAAACTGTTTTTCGTGTATTTGTCGACACCAATATTTAGCATAAAAATTAAACCTTCAAATTTCCATTTCTACGGGAGTATATACGGTATTTCTTAAAGAAATTTCTTTTTCTTTTTTTTTCTATCTTTGTTATTTTCAATTAGGAATTAAAAGATTACATATATGTAAGAACCCTGAGCCCTCCATGCGCGTGCTCTAATTCCCCCTGAGTTTCTGGCTGAGTTATTTTTTAGCCTCACCCTCAAGCTAAAATCGACACAAGATCATCTTTAATGTGGGTGCCAGGTATGAAGCAAGCCTCCTGTGGTTGCGATTCTGTCGGAATTTCCCTTGAAGGATGCCTCAGGCACCGAGCAGTAAAACTTACCCTTATTCCTTTCAGGCGAGGAGATAGGTGCTACCTGTTAGGAAGGCTACTTGGAATCCAGCAATTAACTTTTAGTACACTTTGTCAAAAGGCCGTCGAGGTTCCTTGCTGAAAATGTTGGGATCTGCTATTTTAAGTCTGACGAAGATATTTCCCTGACTGAAATTCAGGCTCCCCAGTAATACGTTCTTGTAAATAGCAAGACAACATTGGCGTAGCTAGAGTGTGTACCGCCTGGGACAGCCCTTGAGTTTCTCACCCCAACCCCTGTTACCCAAAAGTGTCGCTCGGGGCAAACTTCTTGTCAGTTATGCTATGACCCGAAGCAAAATCAATATAGCCCTTCAGAGTGTTGCAGTTTTTTCTGTTGGTATATTACAATATAAACGATATGTTTTGCTGGGATGGACAGAATTTTTTAAAGGCAATAATGAACTAAAAAAAAGATAATGAACTAAAAAAAAAAAAAAAACTAATTTTTTTTTTCTTTTTTTTTTTTTTTTTGCAAAAGTTGCGCAGTTAATCTTAAATGAAAAATTTAACGCAAAAATCAAATTCTGCTTGCAATTATATTTATATATATAATATGAGTGTGTGTGTGTCTGTCTGAATATATATTTATGTATATCTTGACTACATTTTAATTTTTAAACATCTTTGATTAAAAAGGATACATTTTCCTATCTGATTAATCTATCGTTTTTCCATCCATATTCTTTGAGTCTTTTGACTTTTGGTTGGAATGAATTTAACGCCGTCCGTTTCCCAAGTACTTACAACTCCATTTTTTGGGGAAGAGAATAATTAAATGACAAACGCCATGATTATATAAACGTACGGTGCTTTTTTAAATTCATTCCATCCTAAAGTCCAACGACTTATTCAAAGACTTGAACAAATCAAAGATAGTTGACAGTCACGAAAAATCTGTTCTATTTAATAAATGGTATAAGGTGTGTATCTATGGCCTAATAAGTAGAGTATTCGCGAATGGTCCGGGAGACCGGGGTTCAATCCTAGGTCGAGTCATACCAAAGACTCAAAAAATGGTACTTAATTCTGCCTTGCTTAACGCTCAGCATTATAAGGTAAGGATCAAGGGTAAAATGGAGCAATCCAGGGAATGGAGTTGCGTCCTCCCCTACACCTTGGTGTAGTAGCTGTTGAAAAGAGAGCCTTCGGGTCACCCTCAACTAAGGTCGCCAACTTTATTTTTTATATGTAGATGTATGTATATATAATGTGTATACATATGTGTATGTCTGCGTATATTTATGTGTACACGCTGCCCGACTATTTAGCCATATCTCAAACTGGAAATGGGATGAATGCTGACTCATCTGGTCATCGTCTTCACTGCACCGTGTCTTCGTTCTTGATTCCATACCACCCTCCGACTGCTCTGGACCCACGTCTTAGAGCCGACTGACCGGCCTGGAGTCTTGGGCTTGAATCTCCGGCGTCCTAGGCTTGAATGTCTGACTCTCTACTCCGGAGTCTCACTCCTAACTCTCAACGTCCTTCGTCCTTTTTTCCGATCTCGCAGGTTCTCGCAGACACAGCTCTTTGTGTGGTCTTCGCTCCAAAATAGACAAAGGGGTGCCTCTAGACAATCTGACGCGGGTAAAAAAATGCTGAAGATAAGATCCCTTCTTTGGCCATTCATCCATGAACACTCAGAGACCCCACGCGTACTATTTAATCCATAGCTGGGGTGATCAGGGGCTTCATATTTTTCCCAAGGATATTTGTCCGAAAGCTGAACGTAAATAGCACGACTGGAGTTCCAACTCACTGTGATCTCACAATCCAATACTTTAGGCACTTTATTATGGGAACTTCCTGATGATTTACTATTGTAACAGAAAAGGAGTTGTATTTCAGGATATGCGCTTTCAAGGAAAAGGATTTCAAAGAAAGGGAGCTTTAAAAACATAAAAACCAGACAAAAAAAAGTTGTTTACTTTAAATTGCACGCTTGGCAAAATAACCGCGAAGGATTATCAGGATGCTGTACTTAAGGGATGCTTATTTCTTCTGTTGTGATGTGATCATCTGTGTGGAAAGAAAAGGAACGTGACGAATTTTTTTTTTTTTCACATATTCGAAAAGCTTTTCTCTTATTTCTGTTGGTTCCGTGAGTTCCATTTTCTCTCTCCAACACCCTTCTCTATGTCTCTAAGCGCGAACTCGCTGCAACTCTCAAAATTCGTCCTTCTGACCGCATCTCTTCTCACACACACACACACACACATTTATATATATATATATATATATATATATATATATATATATATATATATATATATATATATATATATATATATATACCTGTCTTTCGTCCTTAGAGGGATGTTTCTTGCTTGAAACTTCTCATCAGACCTTGTACTTAGTAATCGTGTAAACAGCCAATGCAATGATGTGACTTGGTTCGGTTTGGTTTATTCAACAGCATATAAACTCCTTATAGGTTATCTAATGCCGAATTTTGATTAATTTGTAAAGGTTTGATTGTAATCATAACTATAATTTCAAATTTTTATAGAATTTAAAAAAATTTCCCCTTTCGTAAAATTTTTTTCTAAACTCATTTCTTTGCACACAATTATATGATATCAAGTATTCCTATCTAATATAAATAATTCGTACACAGTTATACGATTTAAAGTATTCATATAGAACAGTAATCATTTATACACATTTATATGGTAAAAAGGACCGGACATTGGGATAATGGTTAGAGTGTTCGCCAATGGAGACCTGGGTTCAATCCCAGGTCGAGTCATACCAAAGACTCAAAAAATGGTACTTGATGCTACCTTGCTTAACACTCACCATTCTAAGGTAAGGATCAAGAGTAAAGTGGAGCAATCCAGGGAAAGGAGTAGCGCCCTCCCCTACACCTTGGTGTAGTAGCTATCGAAAAGGGAGCCTTCGGGTCACCTTCGACTACGGTCGGCTTACTTATATGGTAAAAAGTACTATTCCTATTTAATAAAAATCATTTATTTGCATTTATATGGTTTCACGTATTTCCATCTAACACCAATAATTTGCTAGCAATGGGGTTTAATAATCCTCAGTAAACAATAATAATAATAATAATAATAATCCTCAGTAAACAACTATGGGGTTTAATAATCCTCAGTAATTGTGGTATAATAATAATCCTCAGTAAACAATTATAATAATAATAATAATCTTCAGTAAACAACTATGGGGTTTAGTAATTCTCAGTAATTATGTGGTATAATAATAATAATAATCCCCAGTAAACAATTGTAATAATAATAATCCTCAGTAAACAATAATAGTAATAATAATCCTCAGTAAACAACTATAGGGTTTAATAATCCTAAGTAATTATGTGGTATAATAATAATAATAATCCTCAGTAAACAATAATAATAATAATCCCCAGTAAACAATAATAATAAAAAAAAAATAATAATCCTCAGTAAACAATTATAATAATATAATAATAATAATCCTCAGTAAACAACAACAACAACAACAACAATAATAATAATAATAATAATAATCCTCAGTAAAATACTATGGGGTTTAATAATCCTCAGTAATTATGTGGTATAATAATGATAATAATAATAATAATAATAATAATCCTCAGTAAACAATTATAGCTTCAAGTAACTATTATTTATACAAATAATTTGCATACAATCATATGGTTTCAAATCTTTCCAATTCTATTTGATGATAATTTGTTTCACGTATTCTTATTCAATACTTATAATTTACAAACAGAACTATTTTGTACATATATAGGACTTCAACATGTACTACCACCCCTGGTCAGAGTGGACCTGGGAGTAAAGGCAATGAAGGAGTACTCTACACTCCTAGCGCTCCAAAAATAAAACCCACCAGTAAATAGCGTTCAGTATCACATCCAGGACAACTTTAAAAGCTATTTACAACTCTTGTACCTGTAATCTAAGAACGACTTGTCGATAAATTAGACCAACCACTTTTTGGGGAAACAACTTTTGAGTATGTTCCTCGCCTTCTTTTCAAATACAAAGAATCGTGCTAGAAACGGGGTGGAGGTTAGGGTGGAAAAAGCACAAAGTAACAAAGAATCGACTATTTTTAGCTGACCCAGCCTAGTAGGTGTTTCCTTCTTCCCGTTCCCATATACACATACATACGCAAAAAGTCCTACTATTTTTTCTTTGCACACAAGCAAACACAGAGAGAGAGAGAGAGAGAGAGAGAGAGAGAGAGATTTCTGTCGTATGTGTGGATTTTTTCTTAGTTTCATCGGTGGCTGCTCTTTGTTTTGTTTTCCTGTGGAATTGTATCGAGGCTGCCTGAACGTAGCAGATTATTATGAAGAGAGAAATCTGAGACTTAAAAAAAATGTCAGAACGATACCACCACGCACAGAACTTCCATCTTCTACACCGAACACGCCCTTCTATTTGGTGTGGTATTTCTTTCTTCTTCCAAACTTTTTATTTTCCTTTTCTTACCCCCACGTATTCTAACTCTTCTTTCTTTCCCCTTCAGCAACTTTATGATATTTTTTCTTTCAGTTCCTCTGGTCTATTTTTTCCCTATCAATTTTTGCAAACTTTCTATCCTGCAGTCTCTTGAACCTTTCGTTCTTTTAGTTTTTCTCTCTTTTTTTTCATTTCACTCTCTTTGGTCTTTCTTTCTTTCTTCATCCTCTCCAATCTCTATAATCTTTCTGCCATTCTCTCCATCTTAAATAGTCTCTTTTTTCAGTCTTTTTGGTCTTTTTCTCTCGCTCTCTCCAGTCTTTATAGCTTCTTCCTCTCGTTTATTTTTTGCCATCTTTCTTTCATTCTCTCTCCATTCTATCAAGTGTTTCTTTTTTTTTCACTCTCTTCAGCCTCTCTAGTAATTTTTAAATTTCTCTTTCTTTTTCCACTCTCTCCTGCTTCTATCGTCTTTCTTTCATTCTCTCCACCTTTTCTGGTCTTTCTTTCTTTCTTTTAAACTCTCCGGTATTTCTTACTTTCTTGTTTCTTTCTTGGTCGTTCTGTCTTTGTTTTTTTTTTTTTCAGTCCTTGTAGTCTCTTTTCCTTCTTTCTCTCTTTCAGTTATTTCATGACCTCGTATTTAAAAAAAATCTGTGTTTCTTCCTAATCTTCTAACTTTTCCATTGACTCCGATTTTTCTTCCTCCTTTACGTGTCATTCTTTGCTCCAAAATATTCGCTCTTTCTCCTTCTCTCTTTCTCCTTTTATCCTTCTTTTTCACCTTTCTCACTCCTTACTTCGCGTTATTTGTTAAGTTTTCTCTTCAGTCACTTCAAACTTTTTTCCTATCCTCGTCTTGTTTTGATTCTTCACTGAAGCAGTTAACATTTTTTCTTTCTTTTTCATAATTTTTTAAAATTTAAACACATTTTCATATATTTTTTATAAAAAACTTCGAGCAATATGTTCACATAATATAAAAAAGCGATTGTTCTTCTGTAAAACTTTTCGATGAATTCAAGACCTGAGAGCCTGGTTGTTCTGGTTAAGAACGGTCATTTGGGTATTGGACATATACGTTTTATAGCGATCTTAAACAGCCATTTCTAATAGAGTAAGGCTATAAACAATTTGGACAAACATAACACAAAATATAACAAACTGTTGGGTAGAACTCACATATTTTCGCACCCCCACAAATAGATTAATAAATAAATGAAATGAAAAAAAATTGATGAGAGACAACTACTTTTAGTTATCAGCTTTCTAATTCTTGATATTTAATGATGTTTGGTGCGATATCAACCTTTCTTTGTTATTTAATGCCAAAGTCCTTCTTGTAGAAAGACAGGAGTGGTACTAATCAACTCATAGTTGGAGGTGGGGTGGGGTATAAGTGAGTTCATACCTTTCCTAAAGTTATTAGTCCGAAAGTAAACGTAATTTCCCGACTGGAGTTCGAACTCACTTACTAAACTGTTGCAGTCTAGCACATTATCCTCTGAGCTACGTTATTTAATGAACAGATCACTTGTATTAATAAGCGAATGACTACCGGGTATCTGTTGACAGAGTTCAATCTATCTTACCCTGCGCTAGTGGTAACATGACACGTTTGATTTAGTACTCCGGGACCACGTCATCTAGTCGTGATGGAAACCGGAAGATGTCACACACCCAAGTATATATATATATATATATATTTCCAAACCCTCCGCACAAACAGGATGTGATACAAAGTCAATATTTTAAAGCAGAGTTTTACAGGTTTGAATTTAGAATTTTCCTTCTCCTGGTTTCCATATCAAGGTTGAAGAGACCAGGCCGTCCTTCTATTTACCAAAAGCTGGAGGGAGAATAATTCGATTCCTATATTTCTCAAGCGCAATGTGAAATGAAAATATTAGCACTAGTATATTCGTGATATACTAATCAAAACACAAGTGCAGGAAAGACAAGGTAAGCTCATTTACACATAGAAGAAAATTCAACCTTATTACAACACACATTATTCTATGAACAAGGAATACAAAGATTGAAAAAGGGTTACTTGATGAGTATAGGTTATATCGCTACATGGCTTTACCGTTCTCTGCCAGGGTCCGAGATAACGTCCCCACTGTTCAAAGAACAGTGGCACATAAAAGTCGAGAAGGAGTTTCTGACTGTCATGTGACACCCTAAGAGACCCCTTTACAGATATGCCGATTCTCTGGGGGTAAATTATTTATTATATCAATAAACGTGGAATTCACCCATTTTCGCACCCCTACTATAAAAAAAGAAAGAAAGAAAACAAACAAAAACAAAATAACGCTGCCACTTTAGGTTATCAGACTTCGATTTTTGTTATTTAATGAATAATAATTCGAAGACTATTTTACTTTTTTGAGAGTTTTTCACGCCAGCGTTTGAGTCTGGGTGACTTCTCGAGTCTCCAGGACTCTTCCCAGTATTCTGGCTGATCTCAACACTGCTATAGTTTTGGATGGTCCACTTATTTGCAAGTCCTCCAGTTCTTGTACAAATCCTTTGGTGACTGTGTTGAGCGCACCAATTACAATTGGTATCACCGTCACTTTCATGTTCCATAGTTTTTTCAGTTCTCTTGCAAGGTCTAGGTACTTTCGCTTTCTCTCAAATTTACCCTGTGGTCAGCCAGTACGGCAAAGTCCACTATTTAGCTGGTCCCTCACCTTTTTTTTACTATCACTAGTTCTGGTTGTCTGGCCGAGATTAGATGATCCGTTTATTATTATCATAATTATTTTTTTAAATTTTCATTTATTTTTATTTAAAAAATTTTTTTTTTACCATTTCAACTGATCAATTCGACTCTTTTCGAGGTAGAATTTGGTCATGTGTCGAGTCAGTTTCTGGCATTTTAGTTGCAACAAGTTACTATTTCGTATAGTCGAGATCATCTTGAATGATGTAACGGTTTGCAAGGTAGGATAGCAAATGATTGTTTCCCAAAGAGTGACCCATTCTTCAGGACTAGTACCAGACTAAACTAAACACAGAAATTGACTACCGAGTACCCCTTCGAGGTGGAATGGTTAACAACAAGACCTGCCAACCATTGTTAGTGAATTTGGCCACGTGACACAATTAAGCTAAGCTTAGTAAATAATCATAAGGAAAACATCTTCAGAAAAAATTTTATTTCGCGAAAACGAAGTCTAAACTCGGCAAGGAGAGAAGCAACCCTCCACCCCTTTTAATGCGTGCAACTGCCATCATCATTTTATCTACATTATATACCTTATCCTCACCAAATAAATACTCCAGGAATGTGGGACACTAAAAGATACAAGCAACGACAAAAATGAAACTAAACAATTCATACAAATAGGGTCCAAAACTTAATCGATATAGGATAAATATCCCGCATTGATTAAGTTTTGGACCCTAAAAGAAAGACAAAACAAAAAATTGTAAACTTCTCTACACCCTTATCACGTAAGGACCAATTTAAAAAGTTAGATGGGCTTGCCTAATTTGAAAATAAGCATCCTAATTCCAGCTTTCATCTCGGATTTAACACTGGCCACTGGTGACTGCATGGAAAAGATGTTTTTATCCCCTCTTAAGAAGGTCCAATTGTTACGATGAAACCTAAGCATTCGTACTTGGTGTTGTGACAAATAAATCAGATTAGCTCAGCTTCTGGTAGCATCTGCGCCCTCAGTAGTAAGAAAGTAAGGGCTAGGTTAACGACCCGGCGCCCGAGGCATCACAGAAAAGGAAATGCCGACAGATCAGGAAGCTTGCTCCCCATATTAAGCCGTTTTTGTGTCGTATTCCGACACCGTGTGTGTGTGTGTGTGGGGGGGGGTTAAGTAAATACCAGTATGTCTTTTGGTCTGCCTATGGCGTATGGTTAATAATAGCTGTGAGAATAAATATAACATTGTATCTATGTTATTTCATTGTTGCTCAAAACAGACATGAATTGAATGTATTATTGTCACGTGTCTTTGGTTAGGGTAATGATGACGTATTCAGTTCTCATTGTTTTTTAATATGTCCACTCTATCAACACGCTGCTGGCGTGCTGATATAGCCAACATTTGTGTGCGCCGAACGAATATGTTTGTCCTAACATCAAGAATGAACTCTTTGGTGGGTTGGTGTTGTTGTGAGTGACATAAACTTCCAGAACGTTCTGTTTTTATTTTGGGCCTAATCTGGTCTATCATCACTTTTCGTGACACATTATTTTAGCCATGAATAAAAACGACCACATGCTTTGGGTCAGAATCTATTTTCATTGGTAGCTGGAATCATTGTAGCCTCCTACTTTGTTTTATACAGAAACTGTACCCAACGGATTTAACACAAAATCATCTTGAAGTACAACGATTTTGAATTCAGGGTTTTCCTTCCCAAAAGCGTAGTCTGCTCAACTATTTATCCATAGCTGAAAAAGGGATTCAACAGATGGATTCATGCCTTTCCCAAGGGCATTAGCATGAAATGTAAACGCAAGCATCTTCGTGCAGGATTTGGACGGCGATTTCATTTCTTGCGACTATAACTGTAATGCTAAGCGCATCTCATAGATTGCAGTAACCACGAAATCATTAGGTGTGTAATTTAAACGATATTTGCTTTTTTGGTGTGTCTTTGTTTAATAGCATATCAACATTTCTAGATCAACAGAAGGGCTACTAATTAACCAATAGCTGGGAGGATAAGGGGCTTCATACCTTTCCGAAAGTGAACGTAATAGCGCGACTGGAATTCGAACTCGCTTACTACAATTCCACAGTTCAGATCTCTTTAACCATTATACCACGAGGACACCCCAATATTTGCTTTTTGTGATAGATGGAACGACTATAGCCACTTATTTTGTTTTATGAAGGAACTTACTTCCTAACACGGTACACAATCGATAGATGGAGGTATTGAGAATAGTTAAAACGTAAGTAATTATAAAGAAGGGAATAGTAAGTAATTATAAAGAAATATCATTCCTGTTTGTCTTACCACTTTTGTTGATCTTTATATATAAATAATATTTTGGCATCTGTCAGTCTCGATGGTACTATAGATCTGCATATCTCTCCTCTTCAAGTCACTGATATTGTACAGAGGAAGGGCAAGGTACTATCCAACTTGGCATCTATGTCACCGTAGTAAGTGCCAGAACGATGTTGAATACAACATTAGTCTTTAGAGTTTCCAGCCTCAGCTTTAACCACTTCACCGCTGCAAGTTATTCTGTCGCGCTGATAGGGAGTCTGAATTCAGGGTTTAACTTTTCCTAGATTCGTTCTCCTTACTAATATATATATATATATATATATATATATATATATATATATATATATACAGAAAGGAATTAAAATCTTACCTTTGTTCTGTTTCATTACTAAAAGTTTCATATGTTTTCTATTAAATTTTCGCTAAAAGTTTCTCTTGATGATTGGGCATTCTATTTCATAGAAACTTATATACCTCTGCTGGCTAGTATTTGAGTAATATTAATTTGGGGGTTCTTCGTAGTATTGTGGCTAAAATACTAGCCGATCTATTACTTTCACTTTTGGATTAATACCTTTGCGAAAGGTATGAACCCCCTTATCTCTCCAGCTATGGGTTAAATAGTACCACTTCTACAAGGATAATTTTGGCATTAAATGACCCTCGAAGGTTGATATGCCACCGAAGAAACCAAACCGAAATTTTGATTTTTTTAAAACGATTATTCAATTATTTCTTCTCATCTTTAAATATATATATATATATATATATATATATATATATATATATATATATATATATATATTAGACTCCCTGGGATTATTATTAGGTTTCCAAAGATTTAAGGAATTCGGCCATAAGCATAGTTATTTACCCAAGACTTAATTTCCACCCTCTTCAAATTATTCCTCCTGTTCGATTCAAAGAGCAGTTTGCAAAATGCAGCTTAAGAGTCCGTACTACATTTGGTTTGCGTGCGCTGATTAGATTCCTCTAATTTTGGAAATACCCTCGTACATGTAAAGATATATAGCAATGAAATAGAAAATGATTTCTTTTAGAAGATTGGCAGGTCCAGTTATGATCTCGTGATGTGTCACATGACAGTCAGAAACCCCTTCACGACCTCTTTTTGCCTCTTTTCTTTAAACAGAGAAGATGTTGTCTCTGTCCCTCCCAGGGAACGGTAAAACACTAGCTAGATTACCCACACTTGTCAAGTAAACCTTTTTCCATTTTATACCTTTTTCATATACTGTTTGTTCATTGAACAATATATGCATAATTTTTATCATGGAACACGTTTGTATATAATCTATTTTAATACTACTTGTATGTATATTATGTACATAAAAGGTTAATTCTTTTTTTAATGTAAAATTGAATTTATTTTATCTTTCCTTCCGTTTTGTGCAGTGTTCACTAATATGCTAATATTGGGGACTCAACTAAATATTTTCTCTACAACCGAACATTCCAGTAGATATGAGCTAGTCTCTTTGATGGTTCGAAGATTCGAGTTTACAAAAATAAATTAAATGTTAAAGAAGAATAATGTCTGTTAGGAACTTCCATACCCGAGCTTGCTAATGATGAGATTGTAGTGTATCTCGTTCGACAGCGTGACAACATAATAATGTTTGTGCTGGCGTTTGCAATGCATATCGTCTAACGTTTTGTGCTAAATCAATGTCATTTTCTGTCCTAGCTTAACCCAAATCTTAGTTCAAAATTACCAGTTAGCGTTTTCTCATATGCCATAGAAAAAAAAAAAAAAATTTGGAATGCGGCATATTTCTCCTGGCATTTGAAATAAGCGCATCAGGTCGTAAAATCGAGTGCGAACTCTTAACAGTTCAGTCCTATCATTTCCCAAATATCCTCTGCTCAAATTCTGTAACGATTCCTAAGAACAATTTTGTTTATTTGGAATTAAACGAAGCAATTAAATTCCAAATCAATAATTTATGTTTTCTTTATTAAGTTTATGATAACGATTGAGTGTTTTGAACGAAATATCGGAACTTCGCATTCGCTGGTTCGCTGCTTTTATCTTTGAAGCAAACGTCTATACGCATAAATATAGACACCCTCGCACCTACACGTGTAGGCATTATTTCACCCAAATAGGTGTATCCAGTGACAGAAGAGATTATTGTGTCACACAACAACAGTCCATTATAATTGCGATATTCATATTTAGGAAGTAGTGGAAGACGCTATTTATATTTTTATAGTTATCTTAGATACATTGAGAATTAGCGTGATTAGTAAACGACAATCAGTGCTAATACAGAACACACAAAATTATTCAGCTGCAAATTGAATCAAGCGTTTTTCTCTCTAAAATCATTTTAAATGTATTGGGTTAATATAAATGTCGCCGTTCAGTGCCGTTTTTGCTGAGTTACGCGTGCGCTCCCCCTCTCTCCCCCCCTCTCTCTCTCTCACACACACACACACACACACACACACACACACACACACACACACACACACACACACACACACACACACACACACACACATGTAGATATATGGATGAAACACCCGATGGAATAGAAGAAAATATGACTTGAAAACAAAATTTGGTGGAGTACTTATTTCATATATAGAAAACGAAACATTATACTAAATAAATAGTCAAAGAATTTTTATTTTTTTTGTCATGCTTTCTTCCATGTATATATATATATATACATATATATATATATATATATATATATACATATATATATACATATATATATATATATATATATATATATATAATGAGAATTTTATGTATTGCTATATATAATTTGATAAAATAAGATTAAAATCTGTTTATATTTGCTGGGCCTGTAATCTAGAAAATTGCTATCGTTTCTCATCCAATGAATCATGAAAAATATTCGAAGAGGCGGGCTGAATTAAAAAGTGCTTTATTTCAGAAGATAATTGTGAAAGAACTATCAGTTTGCAGCCGACAATATTGCTGCTAAAAAAGGTGTTAAACAAGAATGAAAAGATACTAGGTGCCAAAAATATTTAATCTGGAGAAGGTTGTGTTTCTCATTTTACCCTGTTTGCATTAGCCAGAGCCAGGCTGCGAATATTTCCAATACAACCTGCCGCCGCTTCTTGTAGGTGAATGTCTGTCGAACCGACCATTTTCATCAGAGGCTGAAATTAAAATTAAGAAATATTATCAACATCAAATTCCAAAGAATTTCATACATTTGTTATATATAACCGAGTGAAAAAAAACAAAAAAACAAAAAAAAACAAAAAACAAAACAAAAAACAACAAACAAACAAAAAAAAAAAACTTCTGATAATTCCTGTATTTTTTCTAGTCTCGAGTAACAATTCATTATCGTATCTTTCGTTCGCTTTTATATCACCACACATAAAAGTTACCTTTTCACTTACATTTTCTATTAAAAATAATATTTTTAGCAGATAAAATACTTTTCTCAACTGAAGTTTTTTTCATTATTGTAATGATTTATAATGATGGACTCTCCCGTCGATTTCTACGTATGAGTGTCTAAAAGCAAAATCAGTTCGAATGTTAATGGTGATTGTGAGATTTTAGTCCAGCTAGCGATTTGCAGACAAGACCACAAATGGAGCAGGAGTGTGGAGTGTCAGAAAGAATTGATGGTTGGGTTGAACTCACCCTTGTCCCTGATCTTGCCACCTTTAATTTCTCAATGCGATTTACATCAACATCCCTTATTCCATTCTGAATGGTGGCTTTCCATTTGTTCCTGTCTTGTGCCAAGTTCTCAAAGCTTCCAACAGGTATTTTAGTTGCTGAAAGATTGTACTTCAGTTTGTCCATGTATCGAAGCCAAGGCCGGCCAGTATTATCTTTTCTCATCTTTTAGCTCACTATACATTAGGATTTTTGGTATTTGCTCATCACTCATTCTTACTACATGACCAGCCCATCTTTGTTGAGACTGCATGAGGAACGTTTCAATACCTCCAATCCCACATCTTGCGAAAAGATCAACATTTAGCACTTTATCTCCGAGTGTGTATCCACTTATTGAGCGAAGGCCGCGTTGGTGGAAGACGTCGAGCTGATTAATCTGCGATCGATACGGAGTCCACGTCTCAAATCCATACAAAAAGATGGAGAGCATGACAGCTTTATAGACCTGAATCTTGGTGTCTAGCTTCACACGCCTCTGGCCCCAGAGGCGATAGCGAAGCTTATCAGAGGCTATCGATGCTTGGGCCATGCGGTTGTTAATTTCATCACCAAGCGATGCGTGCAAGTTCACAATAAAACCCAAATAAACCCAAATAAGACTTCACATATTTCAGGTTTTTGCCATCTACGGTTATTGGGATGTTTTGGAACCGGTGAACGAGTGGTTTCTGTTTTACACCTCTGATCTGCTTGGGAGCAGAAAGAAGCTGATGCACAACCTCAGTTTTCCTTATGCTGATCGTGAGTCCAAAATCCCTACAAGCATTCGAGAAGCGATCCACAGCCTCTTGAGCTTCCTAAAGAGATGCTACTACCAGAGCAGCATCGTCCGCAAACAAGAGATCATGTATGATGCTCGAACGCACACGATGATGGTTAAAACGATGATGGTTAAAACGGCCACCACTTGTGCGAAATTGAAAATGAAAACCTCAAGTTGAACCAGCATAAGCATATTGGAGCATCACCGAAAAATACAATGCAAACAGACACAACCCTGCTTTGTTCCAATGGAAACCCCCGAACGGTTCAGAAACCTTCCCGCCAGACACCACAGCACTCTTCATACCCCGATGAAAAGATATGATGATACTGAGCATGCTGTTAGGAATACCAAGTATATCAAAATAGTATAGATTGTCCTTTTTTATAATAGTTGCATATTTTGTGAAAGTATTAGTTGGTATAACAGATACCGGCACGAAAAAGAGAGTGAACTTATCGTAACGATTATTGTTGAAGGAAAGGGAATCGGTGACCAGAGATCAAAACGAGACTGTTTGTCTTTCACTTTGTACTAATGCCCTTTGGAAATGAATGAATTCATCAGTTCTTATATGGTAGATAAAAGAACAGACTGAACCCTTTAGTCTTAGTATAGCAACCAGTATAGTAGAAAGAAAACTCTGAATTCAAACCAGATGTCCTCCACTTCAAAATTGACTTCGTGTCACATGCCCGAGTGCGGAGGGGTTGGGTAAATATATACCTATCACTGTTTAAAAAACCTTCTGAAAATTCTTGTTTGTTGAATTAACTTCAGGGCCTAGCTTTTTTTAAGTCTTATTAAGTCTTTTGTGTGCATTTATCACACCATACTGTAATTTTTCACTTACTTGTACAATTAAAAGTAGCATTTTTAGTTGATTAGATGCACTCCTGTTTTACGTTCTATCCCCAATGTATTAAATGCATGCACAGTATGGAAAAGGGAACCAGCAAATCGAAATAGAATTTCAATTGAGTGTTTATGTTCACTTAGTTTCAAGGCCAAACTTACTTCAAAAATCATTTTCCTCAAATAACACGTAGTTTAAATCTTTTGATCATGAAGCCGTTAACTTCTATGGCTTTCGCTTTTTCCAGGAATTCCCGGCAAATTTTTACAATGCTTTGTGTATGCATCTATTTTATTGCTTTTTGTATACTTTAAATATACGCCTTAATATATTTGGCGCTGGAGAGTGTCGTCAGTGATGTGTTTTGTCAAATTGTGCATTTTTTCTTTTCTGGCTTGACCGAATGTAATGCCGCCTATTTATTTCCATCAATACTACTTCATATATAGAGAGGACAATAACACCGTTAGATAGAACGACTTTTCAGCCACAAGACACTATTTTTCTATAGAGTAGCAATCATTGGCTGTTCCTTTCTGCCTTGTCTCTTTCTGTCAGTGTGGTTATGTATGTACGTATTTGTTCCTTTTCTTGTGCATGTATTTATTACATTGCCTTATATACACATTTATTACATTGGCTCATGTATTTTTCCCTTTTCAGTTTTACCTTTTCTATTTATTAATAAATGTATTGACCATATGCCGGCCTTCACTGATTTATGGAGATAAAAACATTTACTCTGACGGTGAAGGTTTACGCATAAACTGAAGCCAGCACACTTGGAAACAGGTAACTACTTATACAGCTATGCATGTATTTGTTCCATTGCCTTTTGTACACATTTATAGTTTTGTGTACGCTTTGTATATCCATTTAATACATAGTTTTTGTGTTATTTCTTTTACCCCTTTACCCTTTTGGTTTTATTAATAAACCTGTCGACTTCATTGCAATCTTTAGCGCAAAAATTTTTGTTCTGGGTGTTATACTACCCCAGGCCAAAAAAAAAAAAAAAAAAAAAGAAAAGAAAAAAAAAAAAGATGGAAAGTGTTTCTCCTATGATTTTTAATCCACAAAAAAATAAACTATATACAAATCTGAGACAAAACTTATTTTATTTGATAGCTAAAATTTTTTGCTTCATTAAACATACATCAAATCAATCAAAATAATTCATCTAATTGATAATTTATAAGATTTTTTAAAGTAGAAGAACAAATTATGGAATCAGTGAATTCTAGATAAAGGTCACTACAAGTAATAAATATCTTCATCACACAATCGGTGAGGCTTAGAATATGCTGACTGTATCCCCTGCAGAGGATTAAGACCTCCTCGAAAGTGTCCTATGACACAAAACTCCATCTGATGCTAAGGCTCCATTTCTGGAACTCTGGAGAGTATTGAGTACTGTTTATTGCCATTACTTCACGGTCCACTCTGACCTGGAGTAGTTATACTAGTGTTATATAGTCATCTACAGCATCACAACGACACAATAATTAAACAGACGCAAGGACAAACGACGCATGATAAAGACGCAAGAATGAAAACGCAGGAAGGATAACGCAAGAAGACTTCTTTAACAACATAGTTACCTCTCACTTTATTTGTAAGGGTTCGAAAGGTTAGCATGTGAGAGGGTGCTGGAGACCGAACATAAACTTCATATTTTGACCCCACTGTTATGACCGTCACGTTGTGTCTTTCTTGTTCTCTTAGATGCTCAACCAGAGGTCTTGGGGTCCACTCCATCGGGGCTTTTCCGAGGGCCCCCTCGTTCGGGTGTGGCCTTCCCTACCACATCTGGTCTCTACTGTCTGGAAGTCTGCTGGCAACTGCTCTGGGACCCAAACTCAACTGAGTTAAATAATAACTCAACGCCCACACGATCGCCAACTGGATCTTTGAAATCGAATGTTTAATCGTCATCAAGCGGAAATAACTGTCATGCAGTTCAGAGGTTACTCTCTTCCGGTGCATGACTGTAATAGTACAATGGGACCTTCACCTTGTCCCATATCATAAGCCTTAATCCGCCCACGCGATCTCTTTCGATTACTGGCCGTTGGAATGTGTCACTTCCTTCCGGTGTATTACCTTGGAATAGTATTTTTGGGCCGGGTCGAAGGTCAAAATATAACACTAGTTAAGGTTCCATTTGTAGGTTAAATAGATTGAATTCGACAGGAGTATCATATGGCCTAGTGCCACATCTAAGCAACTGAGATTTATTTGTTTTAAAAATGGTTACTTAAATCTATAATTGTTTACTCAGAATTAGGATTACTTACTTGACACCACACAACTGTGCTAGCAAATAACCATTATTAAATAGGAATAACTACATGAAACCTTATGATTATTAGTCTTAGATAGGAATAAATGAAACCGTACAGTTGTGTGCAAATTATTTGTATTAGATGGGAATACGTGATATTATATAACTGTGTGAAAATTATTTGTATTAGATGGGAATACGTGGTATTATATAACTGTGTGCAAATTATTTGTATTAGATGGGAATACGTGATATTATATAACTGTGTGCAAATTATTTGTATTAGATGGGAATACGTGATATTATATAACTGTGTGCAAATTATTTGTATTAGATGGGAATACGTGATATCATATAACTGTGTGCAAATTATTTGTATTAGATGGGAATACGTGATATCATAATAATTAAGTGAAAAAGAAAAACCTTAAGAAAGAACTACACAAAAAATATAAATGTACATTGAATGCGTTTTCCTAACCTCGTGGCATATAATAACCCAAGATAAGTTGACATCCCGTGAAAATCAATCAACCAAACCAAATCAAATCAAATAATATATACATTGAAATAAAAAAAAAACTAACAAAAAACAAAACAAAAAACAAAATATATTTTGCTTAATGTTTGATCCAACAGGTTTTACGGTCTGAAGCCATCATAAGTGAACATATTACTATCGATAGCAGATCATCTGTGTCTTGTAGGTGACCTAATTTGATTTGAAGGAAACAATCTTATCCTCAAGCTTTCAATCAATGAGATAGTTTCTTGAAATAGTGTTTGTATATTTTTAAACAGATCGATATTAATGTTTCTGTACCTACGTAAATTAATCAAATGACGCTTACCGAGTGAAGATCTCAATGGACGCTTAATGTAAACCGTCTTCAATTACTTAAAATTACGTTTCTGTCTAGATTTTCCTGTATGATCATTGCCTACATATGAATAGTATTTAAAAGTAATCGAAACCTTTTCGTTGATAATCCTGCCAGGTTCATTATGCCCCGGAATGGTAATACATGTTAGGGTCTCATCTATTTGTTAAAGAGATTTGTTAGAAATTATTTGTATTAGGAAATACTTGAAACCATATAATTGTGTGCAAATTATTTGTATTAGGAATACTTGATACCGTTTAATTGAGTACCAAAAAATAGTAATAATTATTATTATTCCATGTGAGTTTCTCACTTCAGTCTGAACTTTTTCCTCTTTACCACTTTTAGAATATTTTGGTCTTTTTATAATTGGTCATTTATTCCTCTCGCTCCTTTGTGACATCCCTTTTGTTTTTCAGGAAATAGCCCACAGCTTTCGAGTGAGTGAATAGATTTATTTTCACTTTATATGAATTTTTCACACCAGTTTTTACTGCTGGTCTTTCACTGGAGTCTGAGTGATATCAAGACATCCCAGGTTTCCTGGACTCTTCTTAGTATTCTAGTTGATTTTATCAGTGCTGTGGTCTGGATGGCCTCAATTCTTTCCCTGATCACCAGTTCACCCAGTCTCTTTTCCAGGACTTTGGGGACCGTTCCAGGGGTACCGACTACATTTGGTATCACCATAATGTTCCATAGCTTTTTCAGCACTCTAGCAAGATCCAGGTATTTGTCTATCTTTTTGCTTTCTTTTATTATTCACTCTATATAGTCTACTGGAACGACAAAATCCATTTGATGACAAATTCTTTTCTTGTTAGGTTTGGACTTCTGGTTGGGAGTCGGTAATCCGTTTGTATCTTAAAATCTCAGAGAATGTTATAGGTCTCATTTTCTCCGATAGATTCTTATTTGTGCATATACCATTTGTCAGTAAGGTCAAATTTAAATGTCTTGCACAATTACTAGTGGATCATTTTTCCCACCCAGTCGTGCCTAGTCTTGTATTTCATTTGTGTCATTTTGAGTTCGCTTAAGTAATTGAATATTTAAAATTTGTCTCCACATAACCAATATATTTTATATTCTTTTGTATATTATCAATTTTTACTTTGACATAATTGATTTTTTATGACATTATTTTGTGGTTGATAATAAAAGAGATTCAGTTTCTTATTTCAGGTTTCCCATTCTTAGCCATGTCTGTTAGCAGTTTCCTCAGCTTGAAGCATCCATATATTTTTTTCTTTTTTGTTTTCTTGATTTGTTTTCTTGTTGTCTTTCTTATTGTCCTTAAGTTATTTCTGTTGATATAGCTGCTACTATCTTTTTTTTTGTATATTCTTTGAGTTTCTGAATTGTTGCATCTGTACAATCCTCGACGTTGGCGAGTCTTCTTTCTTTTCTTGACACATAGAATCTGTCTAAGTCGTCTATTTGGTTCACCATCATCAGTTTTGTTGTTTTATGGTCCATCCGTTTGAATTTCTCCCTTGTTCATTTTAGGAAGTGATTGGAATATTTTACGCTGGAGACTATCCAGATATTTATTCCTTTGATGCAGACTTTGGGTTCGGGAGGTTTTCTTGTTCTGACGAACTTTTTTATTTTTAAATCTTTTCTTTCATCTCTGTTTGCTTGATGGTATCCACTTCTAATATTCCCAGGTATTCGTAGTTTTATTTTTCACCAAGGGTTCTGATGTTTTCCTGATTGGGAGTTATATTCCTTCCAATCTTTCTCTTTTCTTTTTTTTCATCATAAACAAGGTACACTTTTCAACCTGAAATTCCAATCCCATATCTTGGCTGTAGATTCTAATAGCTTGTATGAGGGTACTTTTTTAGTTTTTTTTTCTTCTTAAGTAATATCTTATTATCATCCGTGCATATGAGCTGGTTTATCTGTTCCTATGCATTTCCTTAGTATATGGGATTTATCCGAACTGCCACTAGGTCAGATTTGACACGCATTTCCTTAGTATGTGATTTCGTTGAATTATTTTTATAACAAAGAGTTGTGGCGATAGTGAATCTCCCTGGAAGATGTCTCACTGGATTTTTACATCTGTTCGGATTTATCCTCCTGCTGCTTATTCCACTCTTGTGAAGAAATTGACAGTTTGTTTTGATATCTAGAACATTTTCAGACACCCTATTATCTAAGTTTTGCAGTATGCCTTTTTGTAGTCTATCCCCCATGCCATGGTTACATTTTTCAATCTCATTTTTACTTCCTTGACAATTGTGCTGCTCATCTGTTCCTCTTAAATCATATAATTATTAGATATGAATATTTGAAACGATATAACTGATTTGAAATTATTTGTATCAAATTTCAACATTAAATAACACATAAGGAATTGACATGCTGTTAAAGAAATAAATAAAAAATCAAACTCGTTACAATATTAAGAGCTTACTGGTACAGAACTGGACATTGGCATGATGGTTAAAGTGTTCGCTAATAGCCTGGGAGACCTGGGTTCAATCCCAGGTCGAGTCGTACCAAAGACTCAAAAATGTTACTTACATAACACTCAGCTATTTAAGGTAGGGATCAAGGGTAAAGTGGAGCAATCCAGGAAAAGGAGTAGCACCCTCCCCTACACCTTGGTGTAGTAGCTATCGAAAAGGGAGCCTTCGGGTCACCCTCGACTAATGTCGCCAACTTTACTTTTACTTACTGGTACAGAAGGCCGGTAACACCATATTCTTTATTAAAACGAATACAAAGTGGTCTTATTCTTTTACCACGCGTTCCGTGATATTACCGAAGAACTAACAAAAATTAAAAATAGTGAATTCTTTGTTCATACGAGGGTGAGACAAAAGTTTTGCAATATTTTGGTAGTACGTGTGGCACAATTCGGCAGCTATAGATGCTTTTGCCAAGGTTATGAAGGTGACCAATCACCCCGGACTGTGATATACACTCCGAGTGCTACTTGCCGGATTTGTCTCTATGACTAGGACCACTGTATCGGAATCCATGGTTTTAGGCCTACCTGACATTGCCTGATTGTCGAGGTTCTTGTAACCAGACAGAAACTTCTTGAAATATCTGCTTACTTTACTGTGATCAACTGCGCATTCATCTATCCCACAACAAATGTTCTTGGCTGTTTCCGCGGCGTTATAGCCCAGTTCGAAATCGTAAGGTATAAGTTTCTGAGTGGCTTTCAAATCACAAACTAAGTTATGCACAGCGTGTCAGCGCACCAACAACCATGATTCTACCAACCACAACGAGTAGCTCCAACGACTTGAACTGCTTCGGTCTCGTGATATATACGCCGTAAACAATCATGTACGCAAATATTGCAATACTTTTGACTCACCTGAGTAATTCTTCGTGGAGAGAGTCCCCGAGGTTAAGATGGACAGCGATATCGTTGTAAGGGAGTTCGAACTCCAGTCATGCTATTACGTTCACTTTCAGACTTTTACCAATAAAAGCTCCAAATCCCACCAGCTACGGATTAAATAGTATTATTATTGTTCTTTTACAAGGATGGATTTGACATGAAATAACCCTCGAAGTTTGATATGCTATTAAACAAAGAAACCGAGTTTTTGCTTGTAAGTTAGTTACCCAGTATTGTAGTCGAAGATGTAGTGGCGGATAGAATCAAAGTTTAAAACATTTTTGAATGGAGAAGACAAGTTATAAAAACAAGAAAACCTACATAACACCCCTTACTGTTTGATTCAGTGTCAGCTGACAACTTCATTCTTTTCTTTTTAGTCATGGCAGACGAGAAAGTTCGTTTACTTAAGAGACTTCTTGTTGATCGTTCATTCTTAATATTAGCGAGAGTATGTGTTTTATGAGAGAGAGAGAGAGAGAGAGAGAGAGAGAGAGAGAGAGAGAGAGAGAGAGAGAGAGAGAGAGAGATAATTAGTTCTTTATAACTGACATTTTATTTCTTCAAACAATTAATTTAAACTTTTCGCTTTTGGCTAGAATTAAACAGGATTTTCTCTTCTCCACAAACAGATTAAATCGGATTATTACTTGATTTAATCTCTTTGCTCGTTTCTGTGGAGGGGTTCAAAAGACGTGGAAAAATGTAGCTTAGGATTTTTACTGTCACTCCCAATGGTTAGCAAGATAAAGTAATAAAATGAAACGTTTGATGAATAGTGGTAGGTGGTCGAAATACCACTCAGAACTTTGTGATTGTGATTAAGAGATCTTACGAGTGAGTTATGTTGTGAATTATGCGTAACGACTTTGTAAGAGAATGCTGCTTAATATCGTTGCAGAGGGGTTTTCCAAGTAAGTGATAAAAAGTTTAATACTGAAATGAATTATAAATAAAACAAACAGACATTAAAACAAATAACAAGAGGTTGAGTTGAAACAGAAGTTGTCTTTTTATGTATTGTTTATTGGCGATGAGTAATAGTTTACGAAAGATATGTTGTGTGAGTATTAATTTTTGTATGTGTATAATGTATGTAAATGTTTTAGTGTTTAAAAAAAAATGCTCACCTGTGTGTCAGTCCTGAAATTCATTTGTGACTGATATTTTAGATTCGGCGTGGAGAATCTAAACGTCTGTCTTCGACTACTGGATTGCTACAGACTAACAGGGAAAAAGCTTGTATTCAGCCGCACCAGCTCTTAGAGACAAACTAGGGAAACCATGGCGCGCACATAGGTATTTTCCTATTTTTAAATTTAGTGACGCACGTGGATTAGGGACCAAAACAGAGAGCTATTGTTTGATGCGAATATAAAATGAACAGATAATATGAGACATAAGGGACGCTCCTCTCATTGAGTTATATTACGCAACAAAGACAGATGAGGATGTTGGTGGTATGACATTAGAAGTTGTGTCTTCCTATCAATAAACATAGAGAGGTTTTTATTGAATTTCTCAACGCAAAAAATATCCTATTCTAAGTCAAAGCGTGTCAGGGAATAATGGTACTTTCAAAAATTGCTTAAGAACAGGAGCTTCAGCACTGGATGCATTTATATGTCATCACCAGGGTACCTTTTCGGGTGTGGGTCTTACTCCCACTTTAGAGGATGCAGTTGGTATATTCTAAGCCTCACTGAACAGGGCGGTGTCCTTGCTTGAGGAAAGGATTCTCTCGTATTAATTAATTCGTCTTATTTGTGCGGCTGCTTCTGCTTATTGGTATACGAGGAGTTGATTGAACTCACGACCTCCAGTTATTACAATCAGCGAGTATATTCCCTTGGTCGTTGATCTTCAGAATATTATTTTGAAGCCTTAAAGCTGATATCAGTATTTGACTACATTCACATTGTTTAAGAGACGCACTTACTTATCGTATGAAATGGAACCGGCGAATCGAGTACAAATCCTGGACGAGACTCTATTTCACATCGAGTTAAATCCATTGAGAAAGGTATATATTCACCTCTTCTTCCCCTAGCTATTGTTACATAGTAGAGCAACCTGGGTTCTTTAGCCATGATTTGGCAACCAGTTTAAGAGAAGGAAAACACTGAATTCAAACCAGTTTTACTCCGCTAATAAATTTGTCTCGTGTAGCACCCTTTTTGTGGTGGAGGGATTAGGTAAATACATACACAAAAACGGGTTGTTTGGTTGATTTTACGGTATTGTTGGCTTATTTCATGCCGAAGTCAGATTAACAATTATTTTCTGCGATTACATACGGTATATAAATGTATCTTTGATTATTTAAAACTGACAAACACTTCATTATCTCAAACATATATCTTTGAACCACAAATAGAACACTAATATATACTACCACTGGGTTAAGAGTGGACATGGGAGTAATGGTTTATGAAGGGGTGACTCCATACTCCCTAAAGCTCCAGAACTGGAGTACTATCACTGGATGCAGTTTAGTGTCATACCCAAGACAAAACATCGATCTTTATTACAACGGATATTCAACAAGTTCATGGTTCTTGTGAAATATATATATATATATATACCAAAATGATTATAAAAAAGTTGTTAACATTAACAATAAGTTAAGAACAACTTTGGTTTGGTTCGTTTTTTTGTTTAATGGCAAATCAACCCTCGTAGGTTATTTAATGCCAAAGCTATCCTTGTAGAAGAACAGTTCTATTTAACCCATTGTTGGGAGAAAACTTGTTTTGAAAAGAATACAAAAAGTACTCTATGGCAAAGTTGGATAAAAACCTTTATTGTAATTGGAGCTTTGCGTAACTCTCTAGTAACGCTGAGTTTTGTATTTTCACACACACACACACACACACACACACACACACACACACATATATATATATGTATATATCACAAAATTTGATCCCGTGTTCCATTTTCGTGACACAGTAAACCAAACTACCAGACCTCCCTACCGGATGCAGTTTAGTACCATTAACATTGAACGCTTAGTAGATATCTATTTCTGTAGAACAAAAGCTAATAAGCTTGTCTTTCAGGCAAATAGTATACTGAATCTTTATCCTCATTGGGTACTCTAGACCTTGACCATTTGCCGGACGATAATATATTCTGTAAATATATACACTCGGTATCTACACCTTTTTTAGCTTTAAATTAAAATTTCTTCAATTTGATGAAAAGCTGAAGTTCAGTTTAAAACAGTTCATTTTACAATATATAAATTTATGTGTGAAGAAATATTGTACGGATTCAGCAACATAAATTAACGAACAATTGTTACTAAATCTTTCAGAGTATATGTTACGTACTTGGTTATATTACGTTGTCTTAACTTAGTACAACGCCGTTCATTGTCCTAATCCTTTCTTTTCACTTCATCCTTCAGTCGTTTTGTTTGTCTTCTCGTATAGTTCTGTCTGTGTAACTTTTGTGTCGCTATCTTTGTTCTTGTTCGACCCCAACTGCTTTCAGTTCTGTGTTGGGATGAAGAACAATTCAAACCCACTTTATGTGCACATATTACTTTTATTTCTTGGCGACTTCTATTTCGCATCACTCGTCCGACTAAACGAAGAATCTGTGATTAAGCAGACATAGAAATCGATCTGCTCTCGTTGACGATTTTTGACTGATTGAAATTATCTAAATTTCTAAACTTCTAGGATCATCCGATCACGTGACTTTTCGTCCGATTAAACCTTGTTCTCAAAAGGATTTTAGGAGTCACCACACATCAATCAAACTAGATGACCCAACGGTTATTCGACGACACCATTTTAAACCATTCTATACTACCTGCTTAATAATCGATACCACTAATCTATTATTTATAACAATCACAAAGAAAAATAATCAAATTTATAATTAGTTCACAGATTGTTGTCCTAAGGTTGTTGTATCCTGAGTATAACACTAAAATGTATCTAATTCTGGAGCTTTAGGGAGTGTGAAGTCATCCCTTACTTCAAAATACATTCTGACCCGAAGTGGTTGTACTTAATAAAGTCCCATGTATTGGCTAACAAGATCGGTTTGAAAATTATTAGTATTTGATAGGAATACCTGAAAGCATATAACTGTATGAAAATTAAAATATTGATTCCACAATTAAGTATGAAGAGATTATCTGTTTAAAATGGTTGTGAATTTTAATAATATATTGGTTTTTAAAATATTGATACTGCAACTGTATGAAGTGATTACCTGTTTAAAATGAGTGTGAGGATATATTTTCAACGGATATAAGAGGAGATAATTGTTAAATTTAATTCTGTATAAAATTAACTAACAAGGGTTGACATACCTTAAAAAACCAACCAACCGACCAACCAACCAAAGTTGGAGTAAAATACTTTTACACATTATTGTCTGCCTTCATACCAAACTCCGGGATAATGATGTAACGCTTTAAACAACAAACTGGAACAAAATAAATATTGGCTGCATTCGTTCATGTTCACTTTACGTTCTTGGAAAAGGCATGAATTCACTCTTTCCTGCGCTCTATTCAGTAGTCTGCTATCTTGATATTGTGTTTCTGGCATGGTACAATGTTTGACGGAGAAAAAGAGTTGGGTTATTCAATGTGGAGGTCAGTCTTTTTTTTTATAATTATATGGTTTCAAGTAACACTTTATATTTAATAATAATAATTTGTTTGTATACAATTAAATGGTTCAAGTATTTTTATCTTATTCAAATAATACATTCACAGTTATATATATAGTTTAAAGTTGATTGGTTGGTAGGTTGTTTTGTTTTACGGCGTATCAACCCTTTTGGGGTCATTTAACGCTGAATTAAGTAATTCTGATGAAAGTTCGATCAATTCAGTTTAGCATAAGAACAGGTTTTTATTTACACATAGTTAAATGTCAAAACAGTTCTATTTCAAACAATTCAATCTAGCATAAGTACACACAAAGAGTCCCATCTCAAACGATTCAGTTTAGTATAAGTACACAGTTTAGTTCTATTTGACCCATAGATAGGACCCTATCAGGTGCTCTCACTTCGGGTCAGAGTGAACCTGAGAGCGATGGTAATGAAAGGGTACTCTGCATTGCCCAAAGCATTACTGGAACCTCACTTTCAAATGGTTTAGGGTCATATCCAGGACACTAAACAACTTCAAGTATTCTAATCAACTACAAATATTTTTCAAAACAGCTCTATTTGACAAATAGATGGAACTCTAACAGAGAACACCCTGTTGTCGGGGCTTAGAATATGTCCACTGTATCCCCTGCAGTAGGATAAGACTCCCTTACACCAAATTAGTATGACACTAAACTACATCCGGTATGGGAACTTTAGTTCTGGAGATTTGGGGAGTGTGGAGTACCCTTTTAGTGCTATTATTCCCAGGTCCACTCTGACTCAAAGGGATAGTACCTGTTAAAGTCTTATCTATGGGTCTGTTTAAAAATTATTCCTATTCTATCGAACCACGTGCAAAAAAAAAAACTCTTAAGAAACAAGATGAAAAATGTAAATATAAACGTACAATGGACACAATTACCTAACCACTTGGCATAGATTAACCTCAATACGGTTTGACGTATTAAAATCAATTAACCAATCTAACAGCTACTACTGTTCCTGGTCAGAGTGGACCCGGGAATAATGGCTTCACATTGTCTACAGCTCTAAAGCTGGAACCTCACCAACAGATATAGTTTATTGTCATCCTCAGGACACGCTTTTTGGGGATATAGGCGGCGTTTATTTTAGACTTGAGCACGAAGACCAATTAAGTTTTTGCGTTGCATATGCATATGCGCACAGGACAAGAATTTACTCCTTCCTACGACGGAGAAGAGAATAGTCAAGTGAGAACTGGACAAACCATTCTCTCATAACTACACTAACTGTCCTTTCTGTAACTTCTGAAAACCTGTTATACCGAGAGTAGAATTTGAAAAGGTGTGATCAGTCGGGTAATGTTCAAGTGCAAATCTATGAGCAACAAAGTTGGTATTTTCTCACATTCTTCTAATTCATTTCAGTTGGATATTTATAAAGTCAGCTACTTTATTGCTGTTGAGCAAATAATAGCAAATTTCATTATTGTGAACTTGTTAGCACACAATAAAAAAAAAAAATGAATGTTGCTCGTCTGGTGCAGACGTACTTTTAATAATATATGCCTACATTAATAATAAGGAATTTCAGAAGTTTGTTTGTTTGGTTGATTTTTTTATGGTATATCAACCCATGTAGGTTATTTAATGCCAAGTCCTGTTTATATATATATATATATATATATATATGATTTGTAAATGAGTAATTTTGTAGGTAACATTTTTAAAGAAGCCATAGCTCATTTGTATGCACACATAAATAGTTTCAATTATTGGTATCTAACACGAATAATTTAATTAGTATTAATCATTTGTTTAACACAGTTGAATTTGTTTACACACAATATTACTATGTAACACTAACAGTTTATTTTAACTGTTATCTATTTAGGTTATTTGATCAATTGACAAATCAACCCTTGATATTATTTAAAAACAAATCCTGTTATATATATATATATATATATATATATATATGAAGAAAGCAGAAAAGCATAATCCAAATACGTGAATTTATTATGATGTAATCGACGTTAAACGTTTCGATTTCAGTAACCATCATCAGGATTTGGATATCAGAATAGTTCTCATAGCGATGGATGCTTGTCGAGATAACAGGAGCAAATGAAAAGTATACAACAAAAGATACAAACGTGCACATAGCGTTCGTAATTCAAAAGTGTTAAAATGTCGGATTTATATATATATATAATTTGCAAGTGAATAGTTTGTTAGTCATTTTATTTTTAAATGTGTTAGCAGACAAATGATTTCAAGAATTGCTTTTGTTTGCACGCTGATGGTTTTAAGTATTGCTATCTAACGCTAATAATTCTATATAATATTAATCATTTGTTTGCATACAGTGAAGTGGTTTCAAGAATTGCTTACATAAAAATAGTTTTATTTACACAGTTAAATGGTTTCAAGAATTGCCATTTAATATTAATTCTATTCAACTCTATTCATTCATTTACACATAGTTAAATGGTTCCAAGTATTGATAGGTAATACCAATAATTCAATTTGACATTTAACAGTTTGATGTAGTACTATTAAATTTATAATGCATTTTTGTAGCAAAAAATGTTTGCAGTCCATTTCATAGTAAAATAATTTTCTAATGAATTTATTAAATGTATTTTCAATGCATTTTACAGTAAAATAATTTTTCATAAATTTTAGTAGTAAAATAATTTCCAATGCATTTTTTTGGTAAAATCGATTGCAATGCATTTTAAAAGAAAAATGATTTTCCATACATTTTATAGTAAACTCTTTTGCCATGCATTTTAATAATAAAATAGTTTTCCCAGCATTTTATAGTAAAATCGTTTGTGAATCTATAAAATCATTTTCAACCCATTTTATTTTAAAATCCTTTTTAATGGATTTTTATAGCAAAATAATTTCCAATGCATTTTAATCAGAAATCCATTTCGAATTCATTTTATAGCAAAATAATTACCAGTGCATTTTATAATAGAATAATTTTCAATGCATTTTACAGTAAAAACATTTTAATGCGTTTTATATCCAAATCATTTCCAATTCATTTTTGAATAAAATTGTTTGCAATGCATTTTAATAGTAAAATTATTTCCAATGCATTTTAATAGTGAAATCATTGTCCAGTGTAATTTAATAGTACAATCATTTCTAAAGTGTATTAATAGTAAAATCCTTTCCAAAGTGTATTAATAGTAAAATCATTTTCAATGCATTTCAATAGTGAAATCATTTTCCAATGCATTCTAATAGTATTATCATTTTCTATGTATTTTAATTCTAAAATCATTTCCAGTGTATTTTAATTGTGAAACCATTTTCAATATTAATAATTGGGAGAAGACTAGACAGAAACGAATAAAATCAACAAGATGCAAAACTTGTCTTAGTATATAACTTGAGAAACTGCTTATAAACCGAGCATGCCTTTTAAAGAGATGAAGCAATGATAGAAAGAGATGCAGAAAATAACTGTGAATATAAAGACTTTAATTAAATACTAATCGGATTGACAAAAAGCATCAAACGATAGGACATCAACGAGAGTGTACTTTAAAATTCTCGACCCTACCAAGGGTGATGACCTAAAGCCATGAAACGTACATAATATTATACACATTTATCACGCCGTCCAACATACTCGGGACATAATTTTTCAAGTTTCTTTGACCCTTTCAAAAACATTCAATACAAATTCAAAAGAAAAAGGATTACTTATTTCTAGGGTCAATTTTCCAGCTACTTTTTGTATCTATTTATCTATCTGGGGGTAATGACTAAAATGCTGGATTGCGAGGTCGTAGTACGTGAGTTCGTACTCTAGTTGGGCTATTACCTTCACTTTTGGACAAATACTCTTGGGAAAAGTATAAACCCCTTTATTCTCCAATGGTTTCGAGCTGACAAAGAAAAGAAGCAGAAAGTACCCCGCAAAAAACAATTACCGACGCCGACTACGCCGATGACATAGCATTACTGGCGAATACACCCAACCCAGCCGAAATACTACTGCATAGTGTAGAACAAGCCGCCTCAGGCATTGGCCTCCATGTCAATGCACAAAAAACTGAATATATGTGTTATAACCAAACAGGCGACATTTCCACACTAGACGGAACCTCTCTGAAACTAGTAGACAAATTCACCTATCTATGAAGCAGCATCTCATCAACCGAAAAAGACATCGACACGCGGCTAACGAAAGCATGGGCAGCTATCGATAGGCTCTCGATCATATGGAAATCAGACCTGACCGATAAAATGAAACGCAGTTTCTTCCAGGCAGCAGTCGTATTGATACTGCTATATGGATGCACTACTTGGACGCTTACTAAACGGCTGAAGAAGAAGCTAAGCGGCAATTACACAAGAATGTTGCGAGCAATATTGAAAAAGTCCTTGCGGCAACATCCCATAAGGCACCAACTATACGGCCACTTGCCTCCCATCACGAAAACTATACAAACCAGACACGCAGGAAAAACCAGAACGCAGGACACTGCTGGAGAAGCAAGGACGAACTCATCAGTGATGTATCCTATGGACTCCCACATATGGCCAAGCAAAAGCAGGACGACCAGCTCGAATATACATACAACAGCTATGTGAGGATACGGGATGTAGCCCTGAAGACCTGCCAGAAGCGATGAATGATAAGGAAAAGTGGCGAGAGAGGGTCAGGGATATCCGTGCTGGCGGCACGACATGATGATGATGATGATGATGATGATGACTTTGTCATTAAATAACCCACGAAGGTTGATATCCCGTTAAAAACAAACAAAGAAAAACAAAGTATGTACGTATGTATGTATGTATGTATGTCTTATCTTACAACTCGTATATGATATATGTCAGTATTGCTTACGGTTAATTATCTTAAACTTTAACAAAAATGATGCTTTATTTTTAAATAATGACCATTTTACAACTCATACTTAATATGAGTAAATACTGTTTGAACAAGAAGTTGAATTTCGCTAAAAAAATTATGAGCAACATTGGACGGTTCTTCCGTAACCACCCTCTTTGCAAACATTTTCTCAGATGTAATCATTCTACTTCGTTAATCAGATCTGTGTTTGCATTTATTGTCTGCCTAACAACTGAAAAGATCCCTCTTTTTCCTCTGTTTGTCTCCTTTTTATAACATCCTACTCTTGTATGCGTTTCTTTTCTTTAGCCACCTTACTTTTCTGTTTCAACCCTCAGTCCTCAAAGATGCAGGGTGGGTAAGGATTTATGTTTGACCGAAGCAGTTACCGGGGTAACTTTTTGTTTGTCGTAGAATTCGATCTTTTTTTTTATCGATCGCACGCGGCATTATGACGCGAAAGGAAGGCAAACATGTTTGACGAATTGTTGAATTTTACACGCATTTAGTTTACGTGGAATTTGTATGACCGCCCACTCACTCTCTCTCTGGGGGGTGTCCTCGTGGTGTAATGGTTAAAGTGATGGACTGCGGAATCGTAGTACGCGAGTTCGTACTCCAGTCGCGCTATTACGTTCACTTTCGGGCAAATACCCTTGGGAAAGGTATGAACCCCCTTATCCTCCCAGCTATGGGTTAAATAGTACCACTACTGTTCTTCTAGGAGAATAGCATTGGCATTAAATAACCTATAAAGGTTGATATGCCATTAACCAAACCAAACACTCTCTCTCTCTCACACACATACACACGCATACAAAGACGTACACAAACGTTGTTTGGTTGGTTTTACGGCATGTTAACTCTTGTTAGGTGATTTAATGTCGAAGTCAGTCTTTTTTCAAGCAATTATATGGCTAAGGAATAGAATTACCTAATCAGGAAAACATCAGAATATTTGGAGAGAAAGAAATCTCCAAATACCAAGGAATATTTGAAGTAGATACTTTTAAGTAAATTGAGATCAAAGAAAAGGGAAGAAGGAAAAACAAGAAAACTTCTCGAAACCAAAATATGTAGCAGAAATCTAATCAAAGGAATAATTATTTGGATAGTCCTCCTTGTAAGATACTCTGGGCTAGTTTTGGAATGAATAAGGGAGGAATTCAACCTGATGGACCAAAGAACAAAGAAATTGATGACTATGCACAGGCCCTTACAGCCGAGAGATTACACAGAAAGACTCTATGTTGCAAAAACAGAAGGAAGAAGAGGACTCGCCAGCATTGAGGTTTATGTAGATGAAATAATTCAAGGACTCGAACGATACTCATAAAAGAGAAAAGAAAGATTGATTATGGCAGTCAATAATAGCAATAACAGAAATAAGTTACGGACAAACAATGCCGAAGTCAGTCTGCAATTATATTCGGTGTAAAAATGTTTTCTTGCCAAGAAAAATATTTAGCCGAGTCCCAACTCACCAAGGTCCAATATTAGTATGAGTATATCCGTGATATACTAACATCGAACTCAACGGAAGGAAAAAGAAGATAAATTCATATACACATACAAGAACATTTAACCTATTATATAGGTAATATACATGCTAATATGGGATGTTGGATGTTGTTTCGAGGATTTGTTCACTATAGCTCGTAGCATTCTTGTGCAATTTCTCTCTAGCTTTTTCTCTATTCGCTTAATCAGCGTCCTTGTGGTGCATTCATATAGAAGAATTGACATGACCACAACTTAGAAAAAATTGCGTTTTATTTTATAAGTTTAACTTACACATGATCGATAGCTTATCAATAGCACTTCATGCCTTCACTAGTCCCATATTGATGTCATTTTCAGTAGATGAGACACTGCTTCCGAGGTAGGTGAATCTGTTCGCTAGTTTCAGAGAACCGCCATTTAGCGTGGAAATCTAACCTTTTTGATTAAAACACATCTACCTCCCATCTCTAAAACCATCCAAAAAGACGAACAAGACATGCGGGACACTGCTGAAGATGTAAGAACGAACTCATAAGCAACGTTCTCCTATGGACCCATTCACACGGACGAGCAAGTGTTGGACGACCAACAAGAACTTATCTATATCAGCTCTGTACGGACACAGGATGGAGTCTAGAAGACCCGCTGGAAGTGATGAATGATAGAGACGAATGGTGAGAGAGAGTCAGGAAAATCTGTGCTAGCAGGACGACATGATGATGATGATGATGATGATATACCAATGGTATTAAGAAGAAAGAATATACAAACATTTCATCAACAGCTTGAAATATATATATATATTGTTTCATGAACAAGCAGTATGTAAAAGGGGTACAAAAATGGAAGAAAGTTTAATGAAAGAAAGAAAAATAGCTACGTGACTTTACCATTCCCAGGCAAGGTCGAGGACACATATATCCTTGTCAATGAATAGCAGCAAAATAGACCGAGAATGGGTTTCTGTGACTGTTATGTAGCACCTCATGCGGCACTGACAGATACGCCTATTTTCTTAGGAACATGAGTATTTATTGTCTTCCTACAGGTCTTCTAACATTTTAAACATGCAAACTCTTCATCATCTCGAACATACTTCTTTGACCCAAAAATGGGACAATAACAGGTACTAGAGTGGACCTGGGAGTAATGGCAACGAGAGAGTAACTACAAACTCCCTAAACTCCAGAACTGGAACCCCACTACCGGATACAGTTAACCCAAAATTCTGTTGAATACACCGACTGCATCTCTGCAGAGAGGTAAGACCCCATTCCAACGAGTGTCCAGGATTTTACATTAAGCATCTGATGGCGAGGCTCCAGCCATGAAGATTTGGGGAAGGCAGAATACCCCTTCATTGCCATTGCTCCCACGTCTACTCTGACCCGAAGTAGTAGCATTTGATAATGTTTCCAAATTATATATATACTGGATGTATATGTATAAACAGGGTTTGGCATTAAATAACCTACAATTGTTGATCTATTAAAAAACCAAACCAAACCAAACCAAACCAAACCAAATTAAATTATAATAAACGAGTTGATCCCATTAATAAGTTAGGAAGAACAACTTATTTTGAAAAGAAGGCTAAAAGTGCTCCATGCCATTACGACATAGTTGGTTTAAAAACCTCTACATAACTTGAACCCTACACTTGTAATTCTGAGTTTCGTATTTTTAGACTCATCAGACGGACAGATATTACAAGAATATATATATATATATATATATATATATATATATAGTTTTCTGAGTAAATTCCTGCGTTTGAAAATCAAATCAAAACCAAGCAAACAAAATGCAAAAACAGTTTTCATATGCACTATGCTTCGGGATAAAGGACATTAGCGATCTTTCTTTTTAGGACAAAAATGATCAGTCTTGGTGGGGGGATTGTACTCGCGAATAACTCAGGACACAGAACCATTGTCATATCCAGGTCACATACATAAATGATATCGTCGATAGTGGCTCACTTGAGGATCGGCAAAGTGAAACTCATGAATTTTTACCCTGTTTTTACAGTTATTCTATTCTATAGTTGAAAATATGAGGTTATACGTTTTACAGTTATTCTATTCTATAGTTGAAAATATGAGGTTATATATATATACTCTCAAAGTCACCTTAAGCAAGGCCAAATTGCCACTATAGATAAAGAGTTACGAAATAGCAGTTGCATAATAAGGATATAACAAAAGAAAAAAGTATTATAAAGAGACAACAAAGCAGAAGCCCAAACTAAGATAGGGCAAGACACACGTTAATCCAGTACTTTAAAAGGTTGTAGATAGTAGGAAAAACATTAACGAGGGAGTTTGAAACATTTTGCTGATGTTCTAGCAAAGAAGCTGTTTGAATGGAATATGTGTAGAATAAGATTAAAAGAATGGATGCTGCTTCCTAAAGACAGTAAAACGTATTCTCGTTCGGGGAACCAATCAATAGAGCTCATCTGAACATCTCGAAAATCAACGATAGAAACAGGTGAAAGTGACTGGATTTCGGCGGAAATGATGAGAAAATGATCTGCAATTTTCTGTAGTTCAGGAATGACCAGGTCACAAAGTCCCGAATTAAATAGGTATAAAATGTATCTTCGAGTTAAAATTTAAAACAAAAATCTGACAGTGTAAATTGTTGATATTTGAGTTTGAAATCTTTTGTCGTGGATGACGGTAGCGTCGCTTCAAATTAATGTAAATTAATGTCGCTTCAAATTAATGTAACTGAACCGACTGTATCAATTGTAGATAAGTAAACAGAGAGAGAGAGAGAGAGAGAGAGAGAGAGAGAGAGAGAGAGAGGGCAGATACCTTGACGACTCCAGCTTCATACATGATGATGCAGTTGTTAGCATTCTTCGACAGCTGATAAAGAGCTCTGGCTGTAGAGCGATGGACATTTTCATCTCGTGACTGCAGGTATTTTACTAATGGAGCCACAGCATGGTTGTTGCCAAAAGAGACGCGGTTGTGACCCCAATTACAGCACCGGGCGATCGCCTCTGCTAAATGTTGACGCAATCTGTCATTTGTCTGAAACGAAACATAAAGAGTTAAAAAGAAATTAATAACATTATCGAAATTAAAAGAAAGCTAAAATTTGTCTTTTGCTGTTGTGTTGATATGATACTAAATGGTTTTTGGTGGTGAGACTCTAGTTCTGAGGTTCAGGGGAGTATGGAGCACTCATTGCCATTATTCCCAGGTCAACTCAGACCCGGAGTGATAGTACTTGTTAGGATCACATCTATGGGTCAGATAGATCTATTTGAAAACTATTGGTATCTGATAGGAATGCCTGAAACCATGTAACTCAGTGCAAACAAATGATTATAGGAATAATTATAGAGAAGGTTATAATTGCTCACAGGTTTTGGATATTAAAGGGGAAAACTTGAAAATATGTGTAAATTATTCGCATTAGAAATAGTTATTTGAAGTCGTAATTGTTTGTAAATAATTTTCATTATCGAGAAAGAAAATTTAAATTACTTAAGACCACATTGTAATTAAAAAAAAACTAGAAATTAACATCGGCATTAAATATTCCAACAACGTTTGATTGGTTGTAAAACCAACCAACCAACCAACCAACCAACTGATTCTTTCAATTGCTTTATACTCTAATCTTGTCCTCTCTTGTTCAAGAAAGGTACAGGGGCCAAAACAAAATGACTATAACAATCAAGATGAGGACAACAGTTTGAATCAATCAGTGTATAATAACTGTTTATAACATTCATAAAAAAAAAAGATTTTCTTGAGATTTTAGAATACATCTTACAAGAAAAGAAGGATTTTATGAGAGATGTATCATGACATTAAAAACTATTCTGTCCCTGAGAGTACATGCAATAAGGAACATACGTGTAGTTGAGAGCGTGTCTATACAAGCATGTATGCGTAAAGGTGTATCGTATATGTATATATATTAATATATTTATGTGGGTGCAAGCATATATGTATGAGGGCATTGGGTATCATATATGCATGTACGTACATGGATTTGTGTGTATATCAGCATCAAAACGATCGCTAAAAGAAGTTAGGAAGGTTGGTAGATTTTAATAGATAATTAAATAGAAAGAGTAGGAGTTCTCGATTGGGATAAAAGAGATAGTTTTTAATGTTTGTGATCAACTGGTCTTCAGCGCTTGTACAGTTAGAGGTCCGTATACAAGGATATAATTTTTTAAAGGTATTTTAGTTTGGAGAGGTTTTCTTTTCTGGAAGTGGAGGCTCCATATATTCAAAGAGAATCAGGTATTAGAGCATTGCTGATTGGGTTGGTCAATGGTTGGGCAAACATAACTTACCGTATTAGTTAAATTAGCCAACATCGGTACGACATTGTGGTCAGTTATCACCGCCAAGTTCTCTTCATCTTTAGCGACTTTTGCAATGGCAGCACAAACACTGGCCAATACTTCGATGTTGTCCGACTTGAGGAGATTGACTATTAGTTCCAATCCACCGACAAACGAACGAACCATCTCACCTGCATCCTGAAAACAGAGAAAGACAAAAAAATTACACTATGACTTTGTGGTGTTATTGTGTGAGCCCAATTTGAACGGCTTGATAAAGTAATCATCGAATCGTGAGAAAAGTCAAAGAAAATAACAGCCGAAACTTTAAAGTGTAACAGACTAGTTCTTGAAATGTTCTGTTTCCAGGAATCAGTCTTTTACACAACATTAGCTAATTATCATAGGAGAGGAGCTAACAGTTATAGTCATAGAAAAAGGAATCAGTGATCGGATTTCAAATCATATAACGCTAATACCATTGAGATAGGTTGGAATCCGACTCTTCTCCCCTCTATGGATAAATAGTAGGACAGACTGGCTCTTTAACTTTGGTATGAAAACTAGTCTAGGAAAAAGAAACCTCTGACTTCAAACCGCTTAAAAATTAACCTTGTGTCGTATCCCGCTCGTGGCAGAGGGGTTGGGTAGATACATACATAAGCTTATTACAGAATTGACATCTTCAGAACTACAGGATTGAGATATATAATGTCAGCGTCTATTGTGATGGCTGGTTCCAAAGAGACATATGAGTCATGGGATGTGGAAGAGGCGATACACCAGATCATGTGGTTTGGGATGTTGAGTCGTCTTTTAACGGTCCGAAGTTCTACTAGTCACAGCTGAATTTCTGGTAGTCGGATGTGGCTTGCGCAAACAAGAGGGAAGAATTTGCGTCTTGTATCTGTAAGCATTCTTCCAGTTCTCTCCCAGCACATCCCTACACTCAGCCCAAACTCCTTTTTATCTCGATCTCCGGAATTTGTTTTCTGTCGTGACGTTAAATTAACTTAAATTCCGATTCAGAATTACCTATTTTTATTTTCCCTGGCGCCTGTCAAACAACCTTAAAGTAAAAACTAGGAGGAAACTCCGTTGAGTAATGGCTTAAATTCTGGACTGCAACATCGTAGTGAGTTCGAACTCCTGTCGCAATATAACGTTCACTTTCGGACTAATACTCTAGGGAAAGACATAAACCCCCTTATCTCTCCAGCTATAGGTTAAATAGCCCCACTACCATTCTTCTACCGGAAAGGCATTACCTACGAAGGTTGATATGCCATAAAACAAAAAAGCGAAAACTATTCTATTTTTAGTCACTAAACTGTCAGCTAAAACCATAACAACATCACCGATTAATTGATTATTAATTATTATTAATTTTACTTTCCAAAATAGTCACTGGGACATTCTTCTCTTGGGTCATTGCTCTAAACAAATAATCTACTGGCATTGTGACTGCAAGGGTACTTGCAACGTGCTTGTAAAACTCACAGTACCCTATTACGTAACAACTTTTTGTGCTTATTTTTTGTTCGCTTGTCTTACTTTCGGGTTAGAGTGTAGTGTCTGTGTGCCTTGATTAGGAACAAAGTATTGCTCAGCTGTGCAAGCGATTTATTAGAAATTGCTTAGTCTCTACGGCCAATGCTACAAAGGCGCCAGGGTGACCCATAGCCTTTCTTTTTAGACTGTATTTAACTTAGTTTAGCATAGATAGGGACGGTGAACGAAGAACTTGGCGCTATATCGTTTTCTATTTCATGACCCTCCTCTTCATGCTGTCGTTAGATTATTCTAGCACAAGGACAGAAATATGGGGTATCCAATGAGAATCAAATTCACTCACTTGTTTTACTGTTAATCTCTACAACAAGACTGTTCTTTAATGATAAATCAACGCTTGTGGCTCATTTAATGCCAAATTCTGCACACACACACACACACACACACACACACACACACACACACACACACACGCACACACGCACGCGCGCGCATACGTACGAGGTGCATACGATAAGTTTCCGGACTTTTTTCGTATGGGCACTTTTATTGATAGTACACAGATGAAACATTTTTTCCAAGTTTAAAACAGAATTTTATTGCATATCGTTCTTCTAAAGTGTCAGAGTGCATTTTTGAAATTCACCAGCTGTGATAATCAGGCTTTAGTAGGGTGTATTCCAATTACTACTGTAGCTGTTGATTTGCACCTGAAATCATAAAAATTGGTCAGTCATCTCATACGATGTATAGCAATAAGATACTGAATTTTCAAGAGTCTATGACAATTTTAAATGCCTATACAAAAAAGTCTGGAAACTTATCGTATGCACCTCGTATATATGAATAGTTTGTAGGTAACTCTATTTTTAAACAAACCAGAGCTCATTTGTTTGCAGACAGTTAAATGGATTCAAGTATTGCAAACACTAATTATCTTATCTAATATTAATCATTTGCTTGCCCACAGTTAAATGGTTTCAAATATTGCTATTTCATACTAATGAGTTTATTCATTAAATAGCTTCAAGTATTGCCGTCTCAACGTAACTGATCGTCAGCCAACACATTCTAACGCCTTCATAATAGAATAGGTTTGGGTACTTGTTTGCCACAAGAACAATTTGAAGAATATAGTCTGGACAATCATATAGGTGCGAGGACTTGACATGACCAGCTAACTGATTGGATCTGGCTTCTCTGACCGCCTTTCTAGCTCAGTAAAAGCTAAAATGGAGTGCTGCGAGTCACGTGACTCTGCTGGGTTAAGGACTGCTCAACCATCAGGATCCCATCCTCAAGCATTATTGGTGGCCTCATTGGGGAGGGTGTCTTACCCCATCGCAGAGTTGCAATCAGTGTATTCTACAGCTCTAGCCAACAAGGTGGTCAAATTTTTTGGGTAGAAATGATCTGAGATTGATTATTCAGTGATAGGAGAGGGAGACCAAATATTATCATCATTCTAGAAAATAAATTTCAAATGATCTGCAACGGTGATTTTTTTGGGGGAGTAGTGGTGGTGAAATCCCAGTGCATCATTTTTTTCCGTATTTCAGAATGTCATTTTTTGCTTCCAAGATTCGTCATTGTAGAATTCTGCTTAACAGAAATATGAACAATAACATGAAATGACCACGATGTGATTTCAAGTTCTAAAATTCATCCCAGGAGAACTCCCAGCCTGGTTTCCAAACCGCAGCCTTAGAAGGATGGTTAGTAGGCCACTCTCGAAGATTATTGATAGTGAGTCACATCTTCACTATTAATGGCCTTGTGCCAACCAGACTAAGCTTAGCTTAGCAATTATCTGATGTAAGAAGATGCTCATGAGAAATATGCCAAAGCTACTAAAGGAAAAATGAAAGCCTGCAGTATTTGCGAGACACTGGCAAACATCATGGGCGTATTCGTTTAACTTTATGATTCAGAAAACTTGACGTCTGAAGTTAGCGAGACTCTAAGAGATTTGTTGGCATAGAACTTGCATTTACAGCCTCGATATCTACCCCCCTCTCGCATCTGCCGAATCTTTGTGTTTATTTGCTGCTGGTGCCACTACGTAAAGTCTCCATTACTTATTCGCCTGTCTACTTGCCTTGTTCTAAGAGACTGGCTTACTCGCATACTTGATACAGACTGAAGTGTTGTGTGTGGTGAGGTTGACCAGCTTAAGGGGCCAATAGCACTTACGGTGTGAACTTCTCATAAACCAAGAAAAAGTATGTACCTCTGCTAAAAACATCGTTCAGTAAAAAAGTTAGATATCATCATCATCATGTTCCACTGACAGCACAGAGAACCTTGACTCTCTCTCGCCATCCATCCCTATCATCCATTGCTTCTGGTAGGTCTTCTAGGTTGTATCCAGTGTTCGAACAGTACTGATGTACATAAGACTTTGCTGGTCGACAAACACTATGTCCAGGAGTCCATTCTTCAGTAGAAGTGAAAAATATTTAGACTAGCATCTTCATTTTCATAACGTATCATATTTACCCAACCCCTTCGCTCGGGCAGGATATGACACAAGGTCAATTTTTTAAGCGGAGTTTAACAGGTTTGAATTCAGAGTTTTCCTTCTCCTAGACTAGTTGCGTCACCAAGGTTGAAGAACCTAGTCTGCCCTACTATTTACCCATAGCTGGAGGGAGAACAAAAGGATTCATACCTTTCCCAAGTGAAATGCAATCAGTTTCGTCCAGGATTTGAACTCGTGTCGCCGCGTCCATTTCCTGCGACGATAACCACTACACCACGGTCATTTTGATAACATATAGGTTCGGTTTGGTTTATTTGTTTTATGGTGGGGTCGCAAACTCAATGATCCCAAAAGACCAGGCGTAATAGAAAAAGTGCTGCTCTCCGGCATCGAAATAAGCGAATTCGAACTCTAGTCACACTATTAAGTTCACTTTCGGACTAGTAACATTGGGAAAGGTACGTGCCCCCTTTTCCTCCCAGATATCATTGCTGTTCTCCTACAAGGATGTTTTTGACATTAAATAACCCACGAAGGCTGATATGCCATTAAACAAAAAAAGAAAGAAACAAGAAACCAAAGAGGGTCATCACGTTTTCGGTTAGAGACACAGTGGGCCAAAGCAAGTTGAGCTAGGGACGTGATTTCCACCAGTTATAAAGCTAATCTGCAATGATATATAGCTGATATAGGAGGTGCCCGTGGTGTAATGGTTATCGTCATAGGAAATGGACACGGCGACACGAGTTCAAATCCTGGGCGAGACTGATTGCATTTCACTAGCACTAATACCCTTGGGAAAGGTATGAATCCAATTATTATCCCTCCAGCTATGGGTAAATAGTAGGACAGACTGGGTTCTCCAGCCTTGGTGAGGCAACTAGTCTAGGAGAAGGAATACTCTGAATTCAAACCTGTTAAACTCCACTTAAAAATTGACCTTGTGTCATATCCTGCCTGAACGGAGGGGTTGGTAAATATGATAATATATAGCTGATGGGTTACTATTTTTTCTCATCAAATTGAATACGCATGTGATTATAAGTGGGACATGTGAATTTGTAAAAACTGTAGGCGAGGAGCTAAATACCTTTTTTCTGTTTTCACTTTTGTTAAATCCCATTTTCCCATTTTATTATGTTTCATGGGTAAACTGCAATAAATCAACATAAATATATATATAATATTATTGCTCATCTTTCGTGGATGTTGTGCGAGATGGGAGGTAAATGGCCGTGCAATTGCTACTATTTGACTGCTGCTTTCAGGATTTTTTTTAAAAACAGTACGCATTATCTTTGGGTAGTCTCTTTAAGGATTTCAAGTGGCGCAACTATACAGTAGTACTCGCACAGCTACAGCTTGAAAGAATTCTAGTTTTATTTAATCAGAGAAATCAGATTTCTAGATGGTCGATAGCCAATCAATAACAGTCCATGCTTTATGTTGACATCGCTTTTAGTTGATGAGATATTGCTACCGAGGTATATGAATGTGCCTACTAATTTCAGAGGCTTGTGGTGCTAGCGAAGTAAGCATGAACTCATAAGTGACATTCACCTGTGGACTCTTACACATGAACACAACAGTGTTGATTGACCAGCAAAATATTTCATTCATTATCTATGTACGGACATTGTGTGCCGACTAGAGGAATTACCAAGTTCGATGGCCGATAGTCACGGATGGTGAGGGAGAGTCAAAGGAATCCGTGTTATCGACTCGCCTTGATCGTGATGATGATGATAGATATTATTAAAGCAAAGAAAATAAAAGCAAAATTCAAAGTTTTATTACATTTAAAGAAATGGCAGATATAATTTCTGTTTATTCAACAACCCGCTTTGAAAAATTTTCTATGATTTTTCTATTTGTGTGTGTTGTCTGTCATTTTAGGTACACTTTCCCTAAATAAAATGAGTTATCAAACCAACCTCTGCTTATTTTATAAAACAAAAAATTCCCCATGTTATGATGTGTCAATTAATTTTCCATTTTCTCTGTCACCCCTCCACCACCCTAAATCTTAGAAACAAGCTCATTAACGTTATAATTAAGAAAGTTTTTTTTCTTAAATGTATATAAAATTGGATTATTTCTACTTTTCAGCTTTTGATCTTGAAGTAGGAACAACTGAAATAGTGAAGAAATTTCTACCCTTCGCTGTAGGTAATGAGGAGAAAACGTGGTAAGAAGCGAGAAACAAATTACCAGGTGCGCAAAAATTGTTCTTCCGCGTACCATAGAAAAGTACTTCACGAGTCCCTTGTTTAAGACCCCTAGTTTAACGGTATATAAATTCCTTATGGTTTATTTAATGCCGAAATTTGATTCATTTGTAAATATTTGATCATAATCATAACTATAGTTCAATGTTCTAAACCAGTTTTTATTGCATCTTTTAAAAATTGACTATGATAATTTGTCTGCACAATTATATGGTTTCAAGTATTCCTATCAAATACCAATGATATCCAAGCAATTATACAGTTTCAAGAAATTTCTGTTTATAATCATTCAAGTAACTATAAATACAAATAATTTACGCACCATTATATGACATGAAGTATTCATATTAATACGAATAATTTTTAAACAGTTCTATTTGACTCATATTGGACCCTAACACGTACTACAGTAATAGAAAATATGAGAGAAATCTTCCTCACATGTTCATATGTAGTGGCATCTGGCGATTAATTTATAGTAATTTAATAAATGATTGATTAATTTTAGTGGCATGTCAACCTGTGAAGGATTATTTTATACCCAGTAGTTAGGAAAGTACGTTTATTGTACGCTTTATATTTAATTTTATTTGTGTAATTGTTTCTTTACATTTTTTTCTACTTATATGATATCAAGCATTCTTATCTAATATTAATAATTTGCACACAGCTGTTTGATTTCCGGTATTCCTACCTAATACTAATAATTATATCATTTCAAGTGATTATTTCCTTTTAATAAAAGTCATTTTTGGCACACAGTTATTTATTTAGTTCCATATAACTAATAATAATCCTTTCTATTATAGCTTCAATTATCTATTCTTAATATGAATAATCTTCAGGTATATGATATCATGTATTCCTATTAAATGATTTTTGCACAGATATATTTGATCTATAGACTGGACCCTAACATGTACTACCACTCCGTGTCAGAGTGAACAGAGAGTAATGGAAATGCAAAGGTACTCTAAATTCCCCAGATCTCTTGAATTGGAGCCTCACAACCAGAAGCAGTTTAATGTCATATTCCCTACAACCCTATTTAGGTGTGTCTTATTCTTTATGCTAGGGATGGAGTCGGTATGTTCTAAGCCATGCCAACAGGGCTAATAATGTTAATGTTACGTCTAATTTTCATCAGAATTATCTTAAATTCTAAAATCAATAAATTGAAAGGATTTAAACGGGTTGGTCTAATTCCATTAAAAGAATAAAAAAAAAAAAGAAGGAAAATACTGTACATATTTTCTCTTTGGATTATAACATTACTAAAACATTGAAGTTAAGTTAAATACCTTTTCAATATGGTGACCACTTTGTAACAGCAAGTGGCTCTATCTGAAGTCAGTATGCCAAAATCAGGGGTAGTCATGAGTTTTGCAATATTTTGGTAATGTGATGCACAATTCGGCGGTTCCGGATGATTTTGCGGAGATCGTGAGAGTGACGAACCACTCTGGACTGTTAGATGCCGAGATCGCCTGATACTCTCCGTGTACAACTTGCCAGATTTGCCTCTAAGGCTTGGGGCACGGCATCAGAATCCACGGGTTTAGGTCTACCTGACCTTACTTGATTGTGGCAATCGGAGCAAAATTTCTTGAGCAATCTGGTTACTGTATTGTGATCTAACAATTCAATTTAGCAAAAGTCATTTGTCTGCAAACAATTTGAATGTCAAACAATTTTATTTGACCCATAGATAGGACCCTATCAGATGCTACCACTCCGGATCAGAGTGAATCTGGGAACAATGGCAATAAAGGGGTACTCTATATTCCCCAAAACTACGGCATTACTCGAACCTCACCATCAGATTATTTAATGTCATTAACAGGGCACTCATTTGGGGTTGGGGTTTTACCCCTCTGCAGAGATGCAGTCAGTGTAGTCTACAGCCCCAGCCGACTGGGCTAGTGAACAGGAGAGCCTAAGATTAGAGTACGAAGCAATTGAAAGAATCGGTTAGTTGGTTTAACAACCGATTAAACTTTGTTGGAATGTCTAAGTCAATTTTGGTGTTATGTGATTTTTATTTATAAGCAATTATTAGTTCAAATAACTATTCTTAATACGAATAATTTCTACACAATAAAATGGTTTCAAGTATTCATCTTTAATATCAATAACTTGCAAGCTTCCCTGTAATTATTTCGATTTGATAACAATGTTTAACATCCGGTAAAACTACCAACCAACCAACCGACCAACCACATTATAGCGGACACCATATTCTCTACAACCTTTTTCTGTGTCTTTTTTTCCTTAAAATAAAATAAGCGTAGATCGATTTAGTCTCAATTGATGAATAATAGATTCCTTTAAAAGACGATATTTTCAGTTTGAAAATCGAATTCGTTTATAAAAGTCGCCATTAATAGAAGTTCTGGAATCGATTAAATCTGGAGAAATCCAAAAATATCCGCATTCGGCAAGTATGGCATCTGCTTTCATTCCCTTCTTCATCAAAATAATGAACAGTTATTCTTAACTGCGCCATTCCAAGCGTGGAAGAGAGAGAGAGAGAGAGAGAGAGAGAGAGAGAGAGAGAGATGACACAACATATCAGCCTATTAAACGCCAGTCATTCGAAACTTATTTCAACATATCGATGAAATAGAGAAGAAATTTTATCCCTAATATTCTCAATTCGGCCAATTAATAATCAATGATTTTTTATCCCATGAGTTCGGAGATTATATACAATCATTCAACTGTTGGCGTCTAATGTGACGATACAGCTCGAAAGCCTGACTTGCAGACAAATTCACTTGTGTATTGCTTGCTTGCTTGCTTGCTTGATTTTATCGACATGTCAATCTGTTTAGAATTATTTTATGCCTTGAGGTTAGGAAATTACGTTCATTGTACGTTCATATTACACTTCTTTTTACACACGGTCCTATCAAATACGAATGATTAAAGAAAAGATTAGTATCATATCCACTTTTTCTGGTGGCGGGTATCTGACTTCGAGGATACAGTCAGTGTATTCTAAAACCCGCCGACCCGGCAACAGTGTATTGTGTTCGATTTTTACATGGTACATCTTTAGTGTAGCTTTGCACCAGACTATTGTGCATAAATACCATGAGTTATACGTATAGTGTAAATATATGGCTAATGATTTTACTATAGAAATGCATTGAAAATCAGTGGTCAAGAATTAAGGTAAGCATTATTGATGGAATGAAGCTATTATATTTTGACGAATCGTATCCCGTCACTAAATCTTTCAAAGCTACTCTGCTTACCTTACAAGCTGGGCGCTTACTAAAGCAGCGGCCGAATTGCGTAACGAAAAACAAGGTAGGTAAAATGAAGAGCAACGGCAGACAATTAGATGGACACCAGATACATAAAATTAAAGAACAGAAAGGAAAGAAACCTCTCTGTCTTTATTCAACAAATGAGTAACTTCTGTCTGACAGTTCAATGGCTGTTGGCATCACGAACTCGAAGATAAAGCAGACTCTGGAACCTCACAGACACACCATTTCCAAAAGGATAGCGTGATAAGAAAATAATCTTCGACGAGGCTGATTGCATTTCACATAGAACTAGCAAAGGTATAACTCCAATTATTCTGCCTATAGCTATGGGTAAATAGTAGGGCAGACTAGGTTCTTTGGCCTTGGGAAACCAGCCTAGAAGAAGGAAAACGGAATTCAAACTTGTCAAAATATTGACCACGTATCGCATATTGGATTGATATGTATGATTATCGTTATAAGACGGCATGAAACCAATAGTCGCAGATAAGCGCCCACGCTATTAAATATATATAAAAACAAATATATATTCATTATATATATATATATATATATATACATATTTTGTGGTTCATTGTGTTTTATAGTGTATCAACACTTGTGGGTTATTTAATACCAAATTCTGTTTTTACATATGTGTGATTTGTAAACGAATAGTTTGTTGGTAACATTATTTTAAAACGAGCCAGAGCTCGTTTGTTTGCACACAGTTGAATGTTTCAAGTATTGTTGTCTAACATCAATAATTCTACTCAAAATTATTCATTCGTTTGCTCACAGTTAAACGGCTTCAAGTATAGTAAGTGATTATATAGTTCTAATTGACCTATAAATAGGACTCAAACAGATACTACCACCACGGGTCGGAGTGGATCTAGGAGTAATGGTAATGAAGGAGTACTCCACGTTCCCCAAAACTCCAGGGCTGGAACCTAATCATCAGATGGTTTAGTGTCATATCCGGGACACTTGTTGGGGAGGGGTTACTCCTCTGCAGAGATGCATTCGCCGATTGGACTATATATATATATATATATATATATATATAAAGTAAATATGACAAAATAATTTAGATTGATAAAATGAACAACCGAAAAAATATTTGGTTCATTTCATCTTGATGATAAGGAATATTTCTCGTAAAAGGGATTCTTTTAATATTCTTTCTTCCATGCTCGATTACGAAACTTTCGTTTTAACATTAAACTATATGAGAAGAATTTTTGTAATTAAAACCATAATCAATGTTGAAGACTTGTTAATTAAGTGTTGATATTTATAAATCATCACAGTATTCCATTATCTTCAACTGCTTCAATGATATCAAGTTGTGGAAATTTCATGTATTCATATTAGCTTATTAAACAGAGTTAAATGTAGTTACGAATTAAAATTTGACATAGTAACATTTATAATTATCAGTATTAAAAGCAAAATAACACTACATATTTAATAATTTTATGCATTTCAAAAATTTAAATTCACCAAAAGTTAACATTTTTAATCAAAGTTGTGTCTATTAAAAATGTAATTAAAATTTTTAGATATCTTTAAAGGATTTTTGAATCAAATTAGTTCTGAGAAACATAAATTAACCGATTTATGTAAAAGTATTACTTACTTGATAACTGCATCACTTACAATGATATTTAAATCCAAGTGGTAGCTCAAAATTAAAGGCAGTCATCTTCTTTGGTTACTAGTCCGTCAACTATTAAGGTGCGTTTTGGTTTCCCGCCAAAAATTATTAGTACGGAAAGCTAGACCCTCAAATTTTTTATTACAGAAAATCGTATCAGCAATTGTTTATTTTTAATATTTAATATCGAAAAAGGAAAAAAAAAAAACGCATTAATATGATTTTTTAATATACAATTAAGAAAACTCTATTAAAATATTTTTAAAAATTTGAAATTTATTATTAAAATACTGGAATAATAATATTTTTTAATTGTCTTTTTAATATTCAATGTTTTACCTGATAATAATCTACAAATATTTCATTGCCCTTAAAACACTAATTTTTCTATTTTTTAAAATTACCCATTTTTATAACAAAATTTTGCTTTTTTTTCCTTACATTTTTACTTTAATATTCAACCCGAATTCAAGGGACAAAATTCGAAATTGCTTCACAATTGTTACCGCAGGTTTCCATACTTTTTCGTCAAACATTTTTCATATCTTAAAAAAAATAATTGAAAAAAATCACAACCACCACCGCAACAAAAACAGCTCCTTGTTTTTTGCTTCAAAAATAACATTACATATCTAATAATTATAAAATATTTATATTTTTCGTTTAGTAAAAATCTTCTTTATTTAATAATTTACATTTAGTCGATTATTGGAGAAAAGTAAGTAAAAATCTAATGCAAACTTTAAGTCTCCCCTTTTTAAGTAGAATAAATATCTATATAGAAATATTTCCCTAATAATCCAAAAAGAAAATTATATTCTCAATTAAATCATAGTATTAAAAGTTCTCAAAATATTAGGAACCTTTTAAAAAAAACTTAAATTTACATTTGGGGCTCTATTTTCTTTCAACAGCTCCCGATTAAAAAAAACTCCTTTATTTTATACACACCTCAGACTTTTATCTTTTTAATACATACAGAAAGTATATGCCACATCATATATCCCGAATGATTAAATAGCGCCCCACACAGAAGGGGGAAAATTTAAGTGACCAGGAAAAAATCGGCGAGTTTTTTGATAAAATAACTAATGCATTATAAAATTCATTCATTAATAAACGAACACTGAAAATTTCATTAGAACTGGATTATTCCCTGATTTTTGGTGTGGAGTGATTTGTTGCAGTAGGAAGGGTTATTGACAGCCTTATTGTTAGTACCTAATTAAATGTTAAGAAATTTAAAGAAATAAAGCATTTGTGATTTACAATTTCAATACTACAGTTGTATTTCAGCAAAAATGAGAGATCGGTTGGCTGAGACAGGTGTCATGGCAAAGTTTACATGGAAAGAGCTACTGTGTTAAGAATCAATTTTGTAACCTGATTCGCTTGCTGATCCATGTGGGAGGGATAGTTTAGTTTCACTGAGATTAGTCAATCTATTACTTCTCCTTCCTGTGTCCTGACTAAGACATTACACTGCATCCAGTGGTTCTGTAGCTGTCAGGACTTTGGAGTCAACCATGGAAGACTTCTCCAAGCCATAAGGACAATGGCGGGAGAAAGTTAAGGGGATCTGTGCTGTCGGCACGTCTTGAAAACGATGATGTGAGTCTAAGCCATTGAAGTTTCATTAAAATTCGTGGCAATGATAAAAAAAATAGTTTTCTTTTTCAGTCGTTTTTTTTTTGTCCAGTACTGTAACTAAAATAGTAAAGAAAAGATAACAGCTCTTTAAACAATCTATCAATTAAGAAACAAATTTTGTAAACATCTTTCATGTTAAAAGAAGTCGGTTTAGATTCTGTTTTTTGTTTTCGTTTACGTTTTTTAGATTCACAAGAGGCTACCGGAGAATTGGGTGAAAGAGTGCGATAAAGAATAGTGTTAGAGTTGAGGTATGTGCGTGGGCTGGTTATATATATTTTTTAAAGCCTCTGGGCCAGTGGGAGAAAATTGCAGAAAGAGTAGTAGATTGGTGGGCTTGGAGAATGGTAATGAAAGGTTTTAGCCTATACGAAAAAAAAAAAAAAAAAAGAAAGCAACACACACACACACACACACACACACACACACACACACACACACACAAGACGACCTAAATTAGGTCAAACAAATCACCGGGTCGGTTTTTTTAAACGACAAAGACGTGAAAATTGTCAGCTTTAAGCGTCGAAAAGGTAGTTGGTTAAACGAAACTGGCTAAGACCATTCAACCGGCTGTTAAAAGAAGTGATTTAGATGGTCTGTCCCTATTATTATTATTCAATGCGGGAACAACAGTATAACAGGTTAAAGTAATTAGGCAGTTAACTTGAAATTTAAAACAAATTTGGCAATTCATTTTATATATGATATATAATTAATGATAATCTTTGTACGTATATATAATAAAATATTTCATATCGACGAAGTTGATCTGACTTTCAGGAAGACTTCACCTTATTTCTTCATATTACACAGCACAATGGTAAAAAATCAGGAACCAAATTAGAAATGGGTTCATCTACCACTACCAAACTAAAGTGAAAAAAAAAGGCCTTCCGCAATAAAGTTGGTTGGTGTTTTATAGCGTATGAACTCTTGGGGTTTATTTAATGCTAAGTCCTATTCACATTATTTGTAAGCGAATAATTAGGGGGTAACATTTTTAAACGAGTTATTAGAACTCATTTGTTTGCACACAGTTAAATGGTTTCAAGTATTTGTCGTGACCCGCCAAAAAACGTAAGCAAATCGGATCACTCAAACCCTTAAAAACACTACATTCTGCTACGACCGGAAATGATGAGACCTTTCATAGCCCTGACCTGCTGTAACGGCTAAAAAAAGGAATAACGTACATTGCACAACATTGATAGAGTCCGTATTTCAAAAGTAACTCTACTAAAATAAAGTGGATTATCTTTCGAAGCCTATCCCAGGCTAAAGAAGGACTGCATTTCGACTTTTATTTTTATGGACGAACTTTCTGTCTGCGCAGCCCAATTAGTGTGACATAGTTATCCCCCTGTATAGATAAGGCTCCTCTCAGCAGTTCGTGCATGCCCGTAAGACTTAGGCTTAGCCACCTTCGGGTGGGCGAGCTGCATCATAGTCCAGCAGGGCTCGAACTTCGGCTCGTGCTCGACCTTCCCCTCCCATAAACCCCCACTATAATCGACCTTCTGGTCATTGACCTTGTGTCAAGTACTGTCTGGTGGGAGGCAGTGGCAATTATTGGCGGCCCGCACATTTCTCTTGTGGTGTGACTTTCCAGTGTTTGAGTCACATATCGGCCAGCCGTGTTGTTCGGGTGTGTCTCTTCCCTGGATTTAGCCCTGGCCTCAGGGGGGCCGTCTCCCCTGGCTTTTACCCTCTTCGGAGGGGTTAGGTTTATCGCCTGGCGCCTGAAGCGCCCTTTTTAGGAAAATGCCGACGAGGCCCGTGGCATTTTGGGGATTGCTGGACGCGTCTGGGTTACAGTCCTGCGACCGGACCCACCTAAAAAACGGACTTGTACCACACTTGTACGCTGGTGAGGCGTATACCAAATATCGGCACGCACATTTCTCGTAGCGAAGCTCTTAAAAGCGCAATCCTACATCTCGTGGTCGCATTCGCCTTACCTCAACATAGATATGCTAAAAGGTCCTTTTAAGGACCACGAGATATCTCCTTCTCCGGGTTGGAGTACCTCTGACGGTTCATACGATCATGTCGAAAGAGACGGCCTGGAGGCAAACACGAAGAAGACTCTAAGACCACCCGGTCTTAACCATTTCGGTCGGTTTAGCCACGGCTTCCCTGTCCGTTTGCTCGATTGTGCAGAGCTATGGCTTGGTTCAGCCTTAGTCACCGTTTCCGGTTCGTTTGCACGATTCGTAGAGTAAAGGCACGGTTAAGCCTTAGCCATCGGTTCTCGGTCCGCTAGGCTTCGCATGCACTAAGGTACAGTAACCTTAGCTATTCGGTTCCCTGTCCGTTCGATTGACTTTGCTGAGCTAAGGCACGATAGTCTCAGTATACCAACTACGGCCATACCAGCTACCGACATCGATCATCTATCTAGATGTCCCTATACCAACTACGACCATACCAGCTATCTTCATCGATCATCTAGCTGTCTCTTTACCAACGACGACCATACCAGCTTCCGACATCGATCATCTACCTGTCTCTATACCAACTACGACCATACCAGCTACTAATATCGATCATCTAGCTGACTACACTAACGACGACCGTACACACTAATTACGATTCTGTAACCTACGACAAATAAATTGCCATTTGTTGTACTGTTATCTCGCCTTTGTTTCCTTCATTGTTCTCTGGCTGTCATTACTCGCACGCTTAACTCTAAAATAATTTGTGGGGTCGACGTGCTTATCGGCTCCGCAACATATTGCTTTGTAACACAGTTCTATTTGATATCAATAATAATCTCTAGTAAAAGATTGAACAGTTCTATTTGACCCATAATAGGTACTACCACTTCGGGACAGAATGGTAATGGTAATGTAGGAGTACTCCACATTCCCCAAAGCTCCATGACTGAAACTTTACCATCAGATGTAGTTTAGCCTCATATTCAGGATAATTGTTGAGCGGGGATCTTTCCTCGCAGCAGAAGTGTAGCCAGTGTTTCCTTCAGCCCTAGCCTTGAGTGGTGTCAGGGTTAGCAAACTAGGCTAGCAAACCTTCACGAGTGAGTACGAATCTCATTAGGTGCCCCATTCATACGGCTTTGTGCCATATCTAAGAGAAGAACTTATCTGACTCTTCATATAGGATCTTAACACATAAACACAATTATAGCGAGATTTGAAATTAGAATATACATATCTACATGAAGCGCTAAATCATCTGCATAGTCTGCATCTGTCATTGTTTTTACAGGATATCGTTGTAAACGTTTTGCTCAGATGTGGCATAAGGCAGTATAAATGGGACACCTAATGAGAATTGAACTCACGCGTGAAGCTTCACTAGTATAGCTTATACCACCCGAGATGGCTTTCTGCGGGGTATCGTCTGTATCTTGTCTTTTTAAATGTGAAACCATTTTTATGAGATCTTTTGACTTTCGCAGTACGTAATTTAGGCAGATTATCATATTTACTAACCCCTCCGCTCTAGCAGGATATGACACAAAATTAGTTTTTAAGCGGAGTTTAACAGGTTTGAATTCAGAGTTTTCCTTCTCCTAGACTAGTTGCCTCACCAAGTGATAGCATTACATTATATATATATATAGTTATATATCAAGACGGATTTTGACAGTTAAGGCAGCAGGTCTCAATCCACACTCTGGCAGTCATTGGAAGAGGTTGTCTTGCAGGCGGCGCAGGAGGTTGAGGTCCCTTTTGGGTTACTAAATATTAGTATTACATTTTCAAATGCACATTTAGTTTTCAACTTTGCTTTCAACTTTGCAGTCCCGATGGTTTGGAGAGAGCCGCGAAACCACGCAGATGATTGTTATTTTTGTTTAACTAATATAACTTTCGTCACGAAAATACTTGATCCCGTCCACATTCTCCGATTGGGACACCTCAGGCACCAAGCAATGAAGTCAGCCCTCGAAAGCTGGTATTGTCAGGAGGAATGGCCTCCTGGAACCAGGAGAGTCAAATGAAACGTTCAGTACCACCTCTCTCTTACAAGGGGCCGATGGCAGCTCTGTGCGAACAGTGGATGCAGTCTAGAGGACCTGCCAGGAGCAATGAACGATAGAGATGGATGAAGAGAGAGAGAGAGAGAGAGAGAGAGAGAGAGAGAGAGAGAGAGAGAGAGAGAGAGAGAGAACGCCGACCTAACAGATTTGATTCTGTGCCAATAGTTATTTTGTCTAAAGTAAAATGGTCATGCTCAGTCAGTTAAAATACGAAAATACTTTTTATACTAACTTCTGTTAGTAAGTATAAAAAGTATACATAGACACTGACACACACGCGCATATACACACACGCATACACACATATGGTAGATGACACAAGAGAAGTTAAAATGAGATATTGTGGAAAAAAGCCCAAGCTTATTAAAAAGGTGACAATAAATGTAGATTATGTCTCGAAGAAAAGCTATACATTCAAAACAAATTGCTGAATAAAAGAAGTGAATTGATATGCAGGTGTAGACATGTTAATAGATTTCTCCTGTGACGTCTACCACCTGACACTGATTAATCCCATAATTCATCATCTAGTCTATACCTTACGCCATACAGACAAGTGATTAGCCACTTTTCCCTTTTTTGTCTGAAGATTGTATTATCCAAATGGAATACGCCATTGATATTTAGGTGTAGACATGTTAACAGATTTCTCCTGTGTCAATTACCACCTGACCCTGACTATTCCTATGATTAATTCTCCTCTATTTAAACTGCTCTAAATTACATCTACATACATTTTTTTCGTGTGAATGTCACGTATACTAACGTCATATCACCAGTCTATACTTCATGCTATACAAACGATTGACAAGCCACTTTTTTCATTTTTTTTCTGAAGATTGTGTAATCCAAATAGAATTTAAAGAACGAACATTTAAAACAAAAAAGTTTGCGACTGTAGTCGAGGGCAACCCGAAGGCTCCCTTTTCAATAGCTAATACACCGAGGTGTAGGGGAGAGCGCTACCCCTCTCCCTGGATTCCTCCACTCAACCCTTGATCCGTACGTTATAATGTTGAGTATCAAGCACCATTTTTTGAGTCTTTGGTATGACTCGACCTGGGATTGAACCTGGGTCTCCTGGGCCATTGGCGAACACTCTACCTACTAGGTTAGTGACCATAATAATAGTGTTTTGTAGGTTTCATACCTGCTATGTCATAATAGAATCAAGCACTTTTTTATGCAAAAACTTTTCTTATCTCTCTCCAAAGGGATACAGTGGGCGTATTTTAAGTCTCGTTAACAGGGTGTCTAGTGATTGGTTGTCGATGGAAGGTAAATGTTGATTTTCAAGGCTGGCATGAATTCTTACTTGGATAATTGCCTTGACACAAGATTCTATAACCATGTCATCTCATAGCAAATTATCCTTTATCCAAATTAAATTCTTATGATAAGATATTAATCAATACAAATTCATCGTCAAGGTGGATATCATATAAAAGGGAAAAAACAAAAAAATAAAGCAAAAACAAAACAAAGAAACAAAAAAAGAGGAAAAAAGAAAGAAAAAAACAGGATCTTTGGAAAATCGTCCGTGTCAACACAAACCCCCAACTCCCGTACGCGCTCGTTAATCGATCACCTACTTTTGTACAAAATCAATATATTGATTAGTAACGGTGATATTCTTCTCACAAGTATTCACCTGGAATATATTTGTGATGGAAGGCAGATAAAAGCTGATGTTGTCTTAGCTTTACTAACAATCAGGTTATCATTGGAGCAGAGCTGACAATGATTGCATAAGAAACACCTCCAAGCATTTTGATATATTGAATAAACAAAATTTGCCATTATATTAAAAAAGAATTATGTTACTTCTTTTTTTTTCACGGATCTTTAAAGTATATTTCGTGCACACGCCTAAAAATTATAATGCATCATTATCATCATCAAGTGTGCTGAGAGCACGGATTCCTTTTATTCTCTTTCTCTCTCACTATCCCTCTTCATCGACCATCGCTCTTAATAAGTCCTCTAGACGGCATTCAGTGTCCTAACAGAACTGACGAAAGTAAAATTTTGCTAGTCAGCCCGCAGTGGTGTGTCTGAGTTTTTCATACCAATTTTGACATACTTTTTAACTGAAGTTTGAACGACAGCAATCACTTAAGATCTCGAGAACTCTATTCTAGCTGATTTTAACAGTGCTGTGATCCGAATGGTCTCGATTCTTCCTCTGATTCATCTAGTCTTTTTTCATAGTTCTTGGTGACCATTCAACACCCCTCATATATACATATATATATATATATAAGTTAGGATAGCATTGTCAAAGGTTGGTGATTCTCAATTTCTCGCTTATGCAATCATCGGAACAAGACTTGCTCTATTTCAAAGAGATAGATAGATAGATAGATAGATAGATAGATAGATAGATAGATAGAGAGAGATAGAGAGAGAGATGAACAAAGGTGATAGGACAAGTAGGAATTTTTTATGATATTTATTTTTCAATTGTTCTCAACTAAATTTTTTTAGGATTTTTAAAAAATAGTTTTTTAAAGATCTAATATATAATAAGAGAAGTAATAAACAATATTTGCTCTAAAGATATTGATATTGCAACTAAGTATGAAATGTTTACCTGTTTAAATGATTGTGGAGATATACTTTTGTACTGTATAAAATTGAAGACCATAGTTGTTAAAATGACTTTGGTATAAAATAACACAAGAGTTAATATATCAGATAACAAACCAACCAGCCAGCCAGCCAGCAAACCAACCAGCCTGCTAACCAACCAACCAGCCTGCTAACCAACCAACTACCCAACCAGCCAGCCAGCCAGCCAGCCAGCCAACAAACTAACGAGCAAACCAGCCATATATTTAACTAATCATTTGGCTAACCAGCTGGCTTACCAGCCTACAAACCAGCCCACCAAAGAACCAGTCAGCCAACCAACATACCAGCCAGCCAGCCCATCAACAAGCAAGCAGCCAGCCAACTAGGTAACCAACCAACCAACCAACCAACCACTCAGGTAGCCAGCCAGCAAACCAACTAGTGAGCCAACCAGCCATCTAGTCAACCAACCATCCAATCAATTAACCAATTGGTCAACCACTTAGCCAGCCAGTTAACCAACAGGTTATATATATATATATATATATATATATATATATATATATATATATTATAACGTACGGAATTAGCTAACCAGTCACCAAACGAGCAAACCAAAGAACCAATCAGCCAGCCAGCCAGCCAGCCAGCTAAAGCAAGTAAGCAAGCAAGCAACCAGGTAAACAGTAAACCTACCAAACAAACAATCAACCAGTCATCCAACCAACCAATCAACCAACACTAGTTTGGGGCAGCTACGCAAGATGTGTCGTGAAGAGCCTTTCTAGTACACAAAGGGTAAGCTAGAGAATCACTCTCCTCACTTCTATCTGTGAAGATCTGCCAGGCTTGCTGGTATGTTGTAGCCTGTCTCGACTAAACACACACACACACACACACACACACACACACACACACACACACAGTTATTCATTTTTAAAAATTGTTCTCAACTAGTTTGGACCTTAGGTTATTGTCAGAAAGGGAAAGATTTTGTGAAGAAATGTTTTTCTTGAAAATTTTTAGAATAATTTTTAATCGATCTGATATGATATAAAAAAAGCAACGAAAAAAGAACTAGTAACGTGGCATATCCATTGCTTGGAGGAAAATTATCAACTAACCATTATATAATATCTGATATCGTAAACATCTGGTAGTGAATTCTTCATTTGGAAAATATTTGCTCAGCATGGATGGGGTGTGTTTCAAAAATCTTATTATGATGGAGATTTTGTGTCTGTCTGTAACTGAAACTACGTCACCACCGATATCGCAATTTCCTCATTTATTTACGTAACATTCTCAATTCTTTAACTGGTCCAGTCGACTGGGGCTGTTGAATACACCGACTCCCCCAACGAGTGTCCTAGATAAAACACTAAACAATCTGATAGAGATTGATTGTAAATAGAATTATTCGTATTAGATAGAAATAAATGAAACTTTTTAACTGTGTGGAAAAGAATGAGTTCAGACTCGTTTAAAAATGTTATCTACAAAATATGTTTAGAAATCATTATATATGTATATCGAGCGGGTAAGGCAGTTCATAGAAGCGTTTCAGGGAAGGATGAAAAAGTGCATTAAACTCGACTTGAGGAGGAATTATTTTGAAGGGGAAACCATGTGGTTTGTTGCTTGGAATTGAAATAAATTGTTTATCTTGTTATTTTTCAGATACACCTCGTATATATTATTTTCAGAAAACATAGCAAAACAGTAATATCGAAGTGAAAGATGTCTAAGCTAGCGCACTAAAAAAAAAATTTCTTACTTGGAAAAAACTGAAAGAAGTGCCCAAAGAATATATAAAAATTCTAAATTTTTTATTAAAACAATTAGAAACTTCTTTAGACTTAGAAAATCTGAATGACTGAGATTTAGTTCATTTTGTTTTAATTTTATATTTAAATCGAATATGATAGGATTGCTGTTTATTTTATATCCATATTTATGTTTTTATATTTATATTTATTTTATTAATAATTCATCATCATCATCATCATCATCATATCGTGCTGGCAGCACGGATATCCCTGACCCTCTCTCGCCACTCCTCCCTATCGTTCATCGCCCTAGGTAGGTCTTCAGGACAACAACCTGTATCCTCACATAGCTGCTGAATGTACGTTCGTGCTGGTCGTCCTGCTTTTGCGCGGCCGTGTGTGGGGATCCATAAGAGTACATCTCTTATGAGTTCATCTCTGCTTCTCCAGCAATGTCCTGCATGTCTGGTTCGCCTAACTTGAATAGTTTTCGTGATAGGGGGCAGGTGGCCGTACAGTTGGTGTCTTGTGGGGTGTTGCTGCCAGATGATTATATAGTTGATTTGTAGTTTTCCTTTTTTAAATTTCGTTTCGTAGAATCACAGCCGGCACTTGATACCTTCGATGAGCATTGCATATTTTACAATAACAAAGAAATTTAATCCGATTGATGAAAATGTATCACTGAAAACATTTCCGCATGGATTTGAAATTCAGTGAATTTTTTTTCAGAAATGAAGACAAAAAAATAAAAGGTTTATTTTGAAGTGAAAGCTTTAAAAAATCGTTTTATTGGCGTTTCTTTTCTTGATGTTTTTATTATTTACCTATATACTCGAATAAAGAACGATTTCTTATAATGGACGATCCCTAATCTTTAGCGTCATAAAGGTGTCTTTATTGTATACTGCGGGTTATGAACAATTCCTAACTTTTGGTTGCCAAGTCGGTTGGGGTTGTAGAATACACCAACTGCATCTCTGCAGAGGGGTAAGACCTCCCATCCTAACGAGTGTCCTGGAGCAGTAGAATACACCGACTGCATCTGCAGTGTAGTAAGACCCACCCAACGTGTGTCCTGGATCTGATGGTGAGGTTCCAGTAATGCTGGAGCTTTGAGGAATGCGGAGTACCCCTTCATTGTCATCGCTCCAAGGTCTACTGTGCCCTGGAGTGGTAGTACCTGATAAGGGTCCGATCAGTGGATCAAATAGAAATAAACTGTGTACTTATGCTAAACTGAATTGCTTGAAATAGGACTGTTTTGACATTTGAACTGCGTACTTGTGCTAAACGGAATTGCTTGATATAGAACTGTTTATTTGTATAAAAATAGATTTAGTATTAAATAACCTACAAAAGTTGATACGCCATAAAACCTAAACAAACAAACAAACTTTTGGTTGTGCTAACATACAAAAATATTTCTTCAACATCGAATGACATAAAGATAAAACATTTAAACACTTATTTATACTTTCAAAACTATTGTAATACAAACAAAATCAATGCAATGCCCTCAATAAACAATCTAGTTGACACCTTGGTGCAGCTTACTGTGTTTACGTAACTTTACTTACAATTTATAATATACATATTATATACACAGGTGTTATAGATAGAAAAAATAATAAGTAATTAATAACCTTTGTTTAGGTATAGACTATGCGAAGAAACTCTGAATCGAAGTTACGGAAAAGTTAGGCTTAGAGAGGTGAACTTCGACATTTCAAAAACATATGTGTAATAAACAAACGCTTATTTTTGAGAGGAAATTTTGGTCTTAAAAACTATTCATTACACCAGTACATAAGCTATTTGTCATTCTTTAAAATGAGGATTTGACTTCGTCATTAGGACATAAGATTCTATTTTTTTACAGCATCATATGGTGACGGGAAAAGAATGGCAGAAAAAAATAGACATATAATCATGTACATATATATATGAATGATAAGAGAAGGCGTATAAAACATAGGCTTATTTGTTACTAAGTTGAGAAGAAGAGCAAAGAGCCAATACTTAGTGCCAGCGATATGCTTACGCTGAACAATCAGAAAGAAATAAGAGACTTTAGAATTGCGTACAAATTGTTCTGGAACGGGGAGATTTCTCAAGAAAGCCACTGAGACGCCATTCTAAGAATAAAAGAACCAAATACAAGGAATTTAATAACGTGGCACTTTCATTGATTTCCAGTGATTTGTACTGGCTTCAGAAGGTTGAAATATTTAATGGATGCAGAAAGAAACAAAGTGAAAAAGGACCGTCGTCTTTTAAACAGGCAACCCTCCTACCCGACTGTCTGTGAAGGAGAAATCGCAAAGAGAAATTACAATCGCAGAGTTTCAAGCCTTTTGTATTAAATCCAATAATCCATTGATCGGTTATGCAGCGTTCCTGGATTGCCTAATATGGCGGAAATTACTGTGTACACTTTGTATACTTATCTTGGGCATTATCGGATCAAAACGAATTGGGCAAAAGTTTGGCTCTATGATTTGACAATAGATTAGATTAGATGTACACGAAACGGAATTCAAATTTTGGCTCCGTTTACTTCCCACGAACGAACTCAAAAGCACGGATACACGACTTACTGCGCTCTATTCTCTCGTCATATATCTTGACTAGACGTCTTGTTACTGACATGCCATGATAGCTTGGGAAAAACAGTAATTAGCGACATTTGCGGAACTAGGCAAGTATGAACTGTTACACCTATAGTCAACCTTTTTCAGAGCTTAATTTTGGCACCTAGATCTGGCCCTTGGTTTAATTCATGTATTGTTGTAGCTTCTTCTTTTTTATGCTTATTATTATATTTCTTCTTCGTAAGTTGACTCCATAACCATCCTTGTAGAAGAAAAATTGTGGCACTATTTGACTCATAGCTTGGGAGTGGCCATAAAGGAGTTCATACCTTTCCCAGTGGCATTAGTTCGAAAGTGATGGTAATAGTGCGCCTGGAGTTCAGCACTTTAGCCAATATACCAAGAGGACTTCCCAGCACTATTTTGAGAAAAGATTAGTTTGGAGAGGTCAAATTATGACACAAGATTGGTTTAGTGTTAGGGCACTCCACATGAATCGAAACTCAAACAGGGTAGGGACAAAATTTTTGCTTAGTTCCGTCGGTACTCCTCTTCCCATTGCTCTCAAGCAACGGGCAATAAACTCAGTCCTTACTTCTTTTAAGAGAGGAGACAGGCACAGCCTGGGAATGGAAGAGCTAAAATTAAGCTGATAATCTTGCCTCACTCACACGGTAAGTTGAATGCCTTACCCAGGTAAGTAGAATGTGCGCTGTTTCTAGTACATGAATCGAAAAATGCACGCCCGAAGTTGTACACACACACACACACACACACGCGAGCGCGCGTGCGTGTGTATACAATATTGGGCATGCACAAGGTATGAGAAAAGGAAGGCAATACAGAAAATCGAATTGACATGCTTCGCTACAGAGAGAATTTCTTCAGAATACTCAAAAATGAAATTAAGACGTGACAAGGAGAAGAAATTTTGGATATCATTAATCAGAATTATTGCTTCATTTTTTTGATCAACAATTCAAATAAATAAGGCTAAAAAATGACTCCTTATTATGTGCCACTTTCATTTCTTCAACATGCAATTCTTGAACAGTTGGCTGGGATTGTAAAATACACCGGCTGCATCTCTACAGAAGGGTAAGATACCCCCATCCAACGAATGTCCTGGATATGACACTAAACAATCTGATGGTGAGATTCCAATAATGCTGGAGCTTTGGGGAATGCGGAGTACCCTTTCAATGCCATCGCTCATAGGTCCACTGTGGCTCGGAGTGGTAGCACCTGATAGGGCCTTATCTATGGGTCAAATAGAACTAAACTGCGTACTTATGCAAAACTGAATTGTTTGAAACAGAACTATTTTTTAATATTTTTTAATTTATTTAATAATTCTAGTACGTCACTATTACTTACTTGTGTTTGTATTTGTATGTATGTCTGTTTGACAATAACTTTTTCTTGATATTCAATGACTTTTTATAGTTAAGTAATTAGGAATACAATTCTAGGGCAAAATTATTTGCAATATTTTATATGATGTAAATATATTGCTATAAAAATGCGCTGTAAATCATTTTAAAATATAAATGCATTGAAAAAAGAGTAAAATGACACAATAGGCCTATTATATGTATAATGTAAATACATTACTAATGATTTTCTTATTCAACAATGGAAAAATCTTGGAAAAGAATATCAGTAACGTAACGTGACTTCCACAAGAAACACTACTGCTTTTGTAGAATCAAAGAAATAGCTCACTTCATCACAGAAACTGACAGCAATTGAAAACAAGCCCAATGAAGTACAAGTAAGAATTCTGCTGAGTCTTTTTTACTATGCCTAAAGGGACCAAGCACTGTATGCTCAAGCAAACAATGTGTTGGGTCTGCCATTGTGATATCAACTGTCCCCGGCCGTGTGGTAGATTTTCTTTCGATTCTTGCCGAAGGACGTTGTTGGGTGGGAACGATAGAGAAAACGATACTATTTGTCACGTAGCCTTTTATTAGAAAACGTGATGAAGAGGCTCGTGCTTAAGACTTGAAGTCGATCGAAGAATGGCAGCTGTCGTCTGCTTCTTCCTTCTCCAGGTGAGACAAGCGTAGGAGGAATCACACACGCACATATTCGTTTCCGATCTAATCTGTTTGGGAATGAAAGCTAATTGTACAGTGCCTTATTTGGCATAAATATGAATAACCCTTTTCAATACAGTTACTGTGATGAAAACAAAATCCATAGGTCAAACAATAAAGTTATTCTAATGCAGAAATTTCCAACCTTTTCACAGCCTTGTTAGTTGGGACTGTAGAATACGCTAACGAGTGTCCTAAATGGAATTAGATGGTGAGACTTAAGTTCTGGTGTTTTGGGAAATGTGGAGCACCTCTTCATTACCATTACTCTCAGGACCACTCTGACACGGATTGGTAGTACCCGTTAGGATCTCATCTATAGATCAAATAGAACTGTTCTATCATTTACTAAGAATTTTTATCATTAGTTATTTGAAACCATACAGCTGTGTGCAAAGTATTTATATTACATAGTGTGACAGATTGCTACCCCTCAGTCATAGCAACAGACTGCTTAAAGAGTCAACTAGTTGACATGACCCATATCAGAACGAAGTGTGACAAGGTGATTTAGTACCACTTCACCTCCTCATCAGCTGCACGCTGAAATCAGCAGATACTACCGTTTGAGAAGAGAAGTCGCTGATTGGCCGAAAAAAAGGCACACAACAAGGACGGCTTGTCGCGCGCCAAGAATATAAATCTGATAGAAAGTCAGTTGGCGAAAATCTTTGAAGTGGTACACATGCAACAGTCAGCCGACTCGCGGAACGCGCACTGGCTAAGCAACATAAGAAGATGTCTTATGAAAAGAAAAGAACCTCGGAGATCTGTCGCAGGAGCCTCCTATTATCAGAACGATAATAATAAAGGAAAACAACAAGAGACTTTTTTTAAAGGTTGAAAGCAAGAAATACCGCCCGGCCTTTTTGTTAAACCACAGAAAAGGAAAAGAAAGAAAAAAAGAGACTTTGGTCGTGAACCGCTCTTGTTTCTCCGAGAAAGACAAAAGAAATGGATTAGCGAAACAACTTGAATGAGATAAGTAAAGACAGTTAAACCTCACTACTTTTCCACTAATTTTCTCGGTTTCACTGCGTACACCTAAGCCGCTGGATACACACATTTACATACATCATTCCACTACCAAATAATTGAGTGACTTGTTTCTGTGTTAACTTCTCCTCTTGTACAATTCTATCTTCATTTCCCTTTTGGCGAATAAATCTTGTTTTATTGTTCTACCGGATTGTCGTCATTTTGTTACTTTAAGGATTTCTGCCTCACTCTTTTATTTTCAAAGTGTTCGAGCAGATCTCGTAGGAGATGTAAGAACATTTTATGTGAAAGATATAGTTGCAAGTTCCGACATCCTCCCGACTCGTAACACTAGGAATACGTAGTAAATAGAATTACTAATGGTAAATTGCTATACTTGAAACTATCTGTGTACAAACAAATGAGTAATATAAAAAAATTATTTGCGTTAGATAGGAATGCTTGTAACTATTTAAATGTGTGCAAACAAATGAGTTCTAACAATTCGTTTAAAAATAAACTTACCATCAAACTATTCGCTTACAAATCATATTTATAGGTAAACAGGATTTGGCATTATATTATGGCATGTCAACCCTCGAGGGTTGCCTTAAGAAACTAACCAATCAACTAACCTTTTCAGCTCGAGGATCACAAAGCTTACCTAAGAAAGGCTCGGGGCTGCGATCTTAAAAGGAGAGAGAGAGAGAGAGAGAGAGAGAGAGAGAGAGAGAGAGAGAATTCAGCAAAATTCACAAGAAAATCATGATTTATTCATGAGACATCTGATGTTGTTTGCAATCACAAACAGATATATTAGAATTGGATTGATTGATTTTTGTGAAGGAGTACTCCTCATTACCCAGATCTCTAGAACTGGAGCCTCACCATTAGACGCATTTTAGTATTATACACAAAACACCTCTTTTAGAAGGATCTTAGCCCTTTGCAGAGGATTCAGTTAACCTATTCTAAGTTCCATTGACAGAGTGCATGTAATATTAGGGTTAAATGAAGAGGCTGAAAAAGGAGCACATCAGACAAGTCGCGAACGCTGCGTGCTCTTAGCACGCTTCTTTTTGGAGAACAACTTTTCACAGCGGTATGTATTGCCAAACATCCTCACTACTTGCTAGGTGTGGGAAATCGTTCAAATGGAAGTATGTTCACTTCGAGTGACAACAAGCGTGTTTTATAAGAATGGATTATTATTATTCCATTTCCCTCATCTCAATGGAAGGGATTATTCTGGTAACGTGTTACATACACTCATATATATATATATATATATAACGTGTGTGTCTTAGTCTGTGTCTGGTTGTGTACTCGAGCACTCACGTTACAAAAGAAAATTTTAATAAAAAAAAAAAAGAAAGAAAAAATGCCAAGTTAAAATAGATAAGTATTTTTGGTTTTATTCTTCCCCCCCTCTTGTTTTTTGAAATGCAAAGTTTATAAAAATGAAATTATTTAAGATTTTCTACTATTTAGATCGGAGAACTTGAGAAAATGTAACTGTGATAGTTATTTGTTTTTTTTTTCAATGGCATATCGACCTTCGTGGGTTATTTAGTGCCAAAGCTATACTTGTTGAAGAACAGTCGTGGTACTATTTAAACCCATAGCTAGTGGATTAGTCCGAAATTAAACGTAATAGCGTTATTAGAATTCGAACTCACTTATTTCGAAGCAAAAATCTCACATTTTAGCCATTACGCCACGGAGACTATTATAGCGATGGGGATAACATTATCATTATTATAATTGTTGGGTTTTTAGGTTTAGGGTTTAAGTTGGTTTTGTTGGTATTACTTTGGTGGCGTTGGTATTTCGTTGGTAGTTATCCCTCGCTAAATGTTGATGGAAAATAAAGGTGGTGGAGAAGAACGAAAACGTCGTTAGGTGTTAAAGGAAGGTTTTAATGGCAGCGTGAAGTAAAGTGTTTTACGCTGGTATGCTGCGAGACTAGTAGTAAAGAAAGAAGGTAGGGAGTTGTTAGAGTGTATCATCTAATTTGTTTGTAACTAGAACCCCTTAGTCTAGAAGAATAGACCTAAGAGATCCATAAACTAGACGGCTCTCATCATAATGGTTGATGAGGCTACTACTAGTCGGGAACAGACGAATAGACGTCCGTTCCCTTTGAGGATTTCTGGCCGAGAGAGAGATTCGCGGGCTTTCTTCAATTTTTAGTGCTGCTAGGAAATATGGTTCGGGCTGAATAGGACAGGTCATCCTGATTGGGTGAAAATGTTCGGCGACTCTAACGGTCAAATTAAATTACGCGCCAAACAAAAAATTTAAGTGTCTTTCTGCTACACTATTCTTCCATTTCACATTAAAATTATTGTAATACTTACAGAAATCTGATATTTTTGTCAGAATCGTGAAGTTGTAACTGGTTGTTTAATTAATGAATTGAAAGTTACTCTGGGTAAATTTTAAATCCAACAGGGAGCGGGGTCTTAAAAGCAAATATTAGCCAAATTGTATTTTTCTTTTGTTTTCATGCCCATCAGGCGACAACAAAAACTTGAGAAAAAATAGACAAAGAAAGAATGATTATTTGTATATAACTTTAGAATCAAGTTTTCTTTTTCCACTGAAGAAAATTCGATTCGCAACATTAATATTAATTTAAAAACCTTCGATAGTAACCAGGAAATTTTCCCGGATTCCACAAGCAGAAACAGAATGTTCAAGCCAACTGTGAAGTAGGAAGGACATTCCCTCTCTCAAAAATTCTTCTCTAATTCTTCTTAATAGTTATGTTTAAGGAGAAAGAACAAGTGCTCTACGTTAAGTAAATACAGATACCCATTTTTGTGTGTATACAGTCATATTTTAATATATGTACCGCCGAGGATCAAATTACTTCCCATTATCGGTTGTGATTAGAATACGCAGACTGTATCCCCGGGAAAGAGTATGACCTCCTACCACCACCAAAAAAAGTGTGTGTGTGTGTGTGTGGGGGGAATGGGTGTTCTGGGTATGAAACTAAACTCCATTTGGAGATCTGGGGGTATGACGTAACCTTTTATTGCTATTACAACCAGGTCCACTCTGACCCGGTGTGGTAATACTTGTTAGATCTACTAAAAAATGATTCGTATTCGATAGGATTACTTGATGCCACATAACTGTAAATTATTTACATTGAGAATAGTTACTTGAAGTTATAATTTGTTAATAAAGCTTATTACCAATTAATTAAAACCATATAAATGTATGCAAGCAAACGATTATCATTGAATTGAAATAATCCTGTGAAACCATTTAATCATTAGTATTAGATCAGAATACTTGATATCATATAACTGTGCAATTTTTTTTTAAAGAAACAGCTATACAAAAAAGAAAAAATGTAAACACGAGCGTACAATGAACGCGATTGCCTAACCTTTAGACATAAAATAGCCCCAAACAGGTTGACAGTCTGGCTTTCGAGCGAGGATTAAAGCGTAGTATTTACACATCTTTCTTAGTCGTGTTCTTGTCTTCCGACCAAATGCACACACACACACACACACACACACACACACACACACACACACACACACAAAACACGAGGCAAACCAGTTTACGGAGATTCCAAACTTGTTGTAGTACCTCCCCATTTACTCTATAAGAAAAAAAATTTGGTAGACTAACGTTTACGTTAAACTGACCGCATTTTGCATAAACCATATATATATATATATATATATATATATATATATTGTATATTTTGGCAACAAGTTATTGTTTTGACAAATTTGGTTCAAGACCATGGAACTTTTTCTTTTTTATAATCTTATGTTTTTTTTCTAATTTTCTTGCTTGTTGCTTTGTATTAGGGTCAAATTGATACAGAAGTTGCTCCAGCTTCAGCTCCCAAGAACTCTTGATCATATCGATTGATCGTCTTAAGGGAGATTACAAATATTTTTTGGCAGGTATTGTTTGTTTTTATTTAATTTGAGTGTGATATTTATTCTGTTGGAAGGTGGTGATGCTTTGGTTTGCATATTAATTGTTGAAGATCTTTGATATGTTAGTGTCGGTGTTGAAGGCTATTTTTTAAAATGTTTTTTAAAACACCAACCTACCTAAAAAAAAAAATCCACATGAAGACGATTTATCAATATAACTGAAAGCGATTGCAAGTAGAACCTCGGGGAACTTCTCTATCGTTTGGACCCTGATACAAAAAACAAAATGCATGAAAGCTAGAGAAAAACATAATTAAATTATAAAAAGAAAAGTTCAGTGGTTTTTAACCAAACTTCCACATGAGCAGGATGTGACACAAGGTCAATTTTTAAAGCACTGTTTAATAGGTTTGAATTCAGAGTTTTTCTTCTCGTCTAGGAGTTGCTGTGTCAAAAACCTAGGCTGCCCTACTATTTACCCAAGAGGGAATAGTTGGATGCATACCTTTCCCAAGTGTAAAACTGCTATGTAAAATGCAAACAACCTCGTCTAGGATTTGAACGCAGTTCGCCGTATCCATTTCCCAAGACAATAACAATTATATCACGAACGCCATATATATAAATATGAGTTGCACTGCTGTGCACAGGTCTTTAAAAAATTACTAAACCTTTAGTCTCGATCGATTATCGAATTATTAAAGATATACCCAGTTCATATTGATAGACCAGAATTGAGTAATAACAGAAAATAGTTTGATTTTCTCAAAACAAATTTCAGTTGTCTTCTCTAAGTTGACACTCATTTAGTGGTTTCAGGTTCAATCCTGACTACAGGCGAGTAACAATACAGGAATACTTAACACTTGTACCCGGTTATGGCTAACGAAATCAGAACAGGTGACCCCCATGGATTCAATAAAGGATGTAGTTCGAAGTTCCATGTAGGTTTCTGAGTTCGACATACACCCGAAGAAGGCCGGAGGATATATCGGTGGAAACGTTGTGGAAATAAGAATAAAGATGGAGGCAATAGTCCGAAAACCCATAATGATAAAAAAAAATTCGTTACTAATTTGTAACATCCTCGACGTACAAAATTATAAATGTTAAACATTTACAATTTCCCCAAATTTGATAATTTCAGTGCAATGTTCTATTTGGGCAGGTGCAAGTGCCAAGCTTCTGAAATTAGTTAACAAGTTCATATACCTCGGCAGCAATATCTCCTCTACTGAAAGAGATGTCAACACATGCATAGGGAAGGCAGGAAGTGCAATTGATAGGTTGTCGATCCTATGGAAATCTGATTTCTGACAGAATAAAACGGAATCTCTTCCAATTTGTGGCTGTGCCGGCTCTACTGTATGGTTGCACTATCTGGACTCAAACGATAAACCTCAACAAAAGGAACAGGAGAACTACATTAGATGGCTGCGTGCTGTTTTGAAAAAATCCTGGAAGCAGCACCCAACAAAACAGTTGCTGTACGGCCACTTGGCTTCTGTCTGACAAATCACCCAAGTAAGACGAGCAAGACACGCTAGGTACTTCTAGAGAAGTTCTCCTATGGACTCCTGCGCATAGACACACTAGTGTTGGCGGACCAGCAGCGTATTACATACATCAGCTTTGTGCGGATATTATTATTAGTGATCAGAGGATCTGCCAGGGGATATATATATATATATATATATAGAACTCCGTGCTATCAGTACGATAATGATGATGATGTTCTGCAACCTTCAGATTGTGATGGTTGTTCGGGTTTTACGTCATATCAACCCTTGTAGGTTATTGAATGCCAAATCATGTTAATATATATATATATATATATATATATATATATATATGAAGAAAATAGAAAAACAAAGTAATCCAAAAGTGATGAATTTATTATGATGGGAAAACAACATTAAAACGTTTCGGTTTTTGTAAACCTTCATCGGGACTTTAACGTTGATTTTCCATTATAATAAATTCATCACTTTTGAATTACTTTGTTTTTCTATTTTCTTCATACTCTCATTTATTGCCATTATTCATTTCAATTATATCAGCGTATAACCATACGATTAGTATTCGATATGATTACTTGATGCCACATAACTGTAAATTATTTATGTTGAGAATAGTTACTTGAAGCTATGATTATTTAATAAAGCTTATTATCAGTTAATTAAAACCATATAAATGTATGCAAGCAAACAGAGAACACGAAGGCACGTAAAGATATTTAATAAATGTATTGGAAACAAATGAGTAAAAAGCTGGGTTTGTTAAAACGTGTTGATATGGAATTAAAAAGCAGAAAAAATGCCCTATGCTTAATAGTGGTAGGATTGTTGGACTTACGCATACGTGGTCAATCGGATGTTACGGGTGCGGAGAGGAGAGGGGTGTTCGGTGATTTACGAATTAGTCGCTTCCTTGGAAGCGGAGAAGAGGAAAGTCAATGTGGGTGATGCGTGGTTTCGAGTTTCGCCTTTGTCTCTCTCTCTCTCTCTCTCTCTCTCTCTCTCAGTTGGAGTTCTGGTCTGCGGGCTGTCGTCTGCCTTCTTTTGATCTGCTCCGCTGTCGAGAAATGTGTCTTTTATATCGTTTTTTTCTTCTGATCAGATCAGATTGGGTTTTCTTTGCTTTTTTTCCCGCGAAGGTCATGGACTGGCCGAAAAATACTTTTAATTATTTCTATTTTTTGACAAATTTCATCGACATTTCGATATGCGCTGATTCTATGCGCAGAAACCCCTTTTTTCCATTTTGAAGAAAGTCTCAGCACTGATAACATCCAGTGAATGCTCTCGTGGGCGGTAGTTGCAATCATTATTGTTGTAGGTGACTCACCTATGACCAGACTAATGGACTTACCCAAAGAGAATATTAACCAAGAACTAAGCTGGTTGAGCGGAAAGCAGCTCTAGTCAGCATCTTGCCTGTCTTCGTGTACGTTGAACCAAGGAGACGGTTCCTCGGAGACTTGGATACATTTGCCAGGCACCTTATATCTCCGTGTTGAGTTATTTATTTATTGACCCTTAATAACCGGTCATAACAATTATTTTGTGTGTACGATAAATTAGAACGAGATCTCGTTCGGTCATATAACATTTCCATACATACATATTTGTTGCTAATGGAAAGTTAGTTGGCAATAATTTGCTCATTTGCCTGAACACAGTTAAATTGTTCCAAGTATTGCAAAGTAATACGAATAATTCAATTAATCAGTCATTTGTCTGAATACAATTAAATGGTTTCAAATCTAGAAAAGGATTAAATAGTTGTCCTATAGATGGGACGCTAATAGGTACTACCGCTCCGGCTCAAAGTGGATCTAAGAGTATTGGCAATGAAGAGGTACTCTATATTTCCAAAAAGCTCCAGGACTGGAGCCTCGCCATCAGATGCAATTTGGTGTTATAAACAAGGCGCTCGTTGGGGGAGGTCTTACCCCTCTGCAAAGATTCAGTTGGCATATTCTACTGCCCCAGCTGACTGGGCTTCAGGTAGTGGATAAAGAAGAATCGACAGTATCGCCCATAATTTAGTACCCCAATAACAATTAAAAAACAAAAATAAAGTGTTGATTTTTTCTATTTTATTTTTAAAAACGTTGAGAGTCTTCTTGTTTATAGGAATACAATAGTGTGCTTCCCGCGGTATCTGAAGGTTGCATTATGTGCACCACAAACCAAGTGGTAAGTTATTTAAGAGGATTGATTTTTTAAAAAATTTCTGTCTCATTATTATTTTGTGTGACATTAAGTATTTTGGTATGAATCCTCGAGATTGTCCAGGTTATTTAAATGACACTCTTATTGAAGGGTGAAGTTGAAATTCATTATGATATTATTTCTTCAGTCCTCGCATGATTCATTCTCCCGAGGGACAGGGCGTCTCTGGCGAGCAAATATTTGTCCAGTTTATTGCATTATTCTGAAGTCGCAATAGATTCCTACCTAAATAAGACAACACGATATAAAAATGGAATATTTTCTTATTTACACGCCTGATCTTCAGTATATATTATTTTCGTCAGGATCTTAATGACTCCATCTTTAGCAATGGCAAAATCTCTTGGAGGTCAAGTGAAAAGATTTTGTTATTAAAGTGTTAGACGTTTTCAATTAGATGGAATTTTTTTTATAGTCAAAGGCGTAAAGCGATTTAGATAATTTATTTAACTAATGCTATTGAATGTGTATTCACCCAAACTCTCTACTACGAGCAGAATGTGACACAAGGTCAATTTTCTAGCGGAATACAGCCAGTTTAGATTTAGAATTTTCCTTCTCTTAGATTGGTTCGCCTTACCGACATTAAAAATCCAGTCTGCTCCACTATTTACTCATAAATGATAGGGGGGCATTAGCATGAAATGAAAGACATTCAGCCTCGTCGAGATTTGAACTCGGGTCGCCCATTCCATTTTTTACGAAGATAATTCTTCTGTCAAGTGCGCTTGTGAGTTGGTAATTGTGTTTGTGTGTGTGTGTGATTCGAAGTCGAATATGTGTTGCGCACAGTGAGGATAGAACTCACAACAGTTGTAATATTCTAAAAGACGAGCTTACCATCTTATATCCAATGGTAAAATTATTGTATGTATTTAGTTACATTCAAATAATTAAAGTGGAGTAAAGCTGGTTTAAATTTGGAGTTTTGCTTCTCCAAGACTGGTTGCCAAAGCAAGACTAAAAAAACCGTCTGGTCTACTATTCACCCATAGCTAAGGAGAGGGGAAAGAGCTAATAGATTCCTTGGAGCAACCTCAAATATATCGACGGGAAGTAGCTATTTGACGTTTCCAATAAAATGGAATTTAAAAAAAGAATAGCTTCCTGCTTTAGAGCGATGTTCAACTATAGTCTATAATTTTGAGAATAACTTTTCTTCTGATAGTTGATTTCCCTTTTATGTTCTTGATGTAATTGTTTGTCTCTCTAGTACTACACCGACTTTATTCCTTCCCGAAAAAAGGGGTGTACTGGGTAGGACTAAGCTGCATCTGATGGTGAGGCTCTAGTTCTGGAGATCTGGGGTTGTGTAGAGCACTCTTTCATTGTCCAGGTCCACCCTGACCCGGTATTTTGCTTCCATCTATGAGTCTAAGAGACCTGTTTGAAAATGATTCATATCCGATAGGTTTGTGAGGACAAAAAACCCTCTTAAGAAGAAATTACACAAAAATATAAACATGAACGTACAATGAACGTGATTTCCCAACGTTTAAGCTTAAAGTAAGCCTCGATGGGTTGACATGCCGTAAAAATCAACCAATTACTCTAGTACTGTTAATTCAGGCGCTATTGTGTAGTATGGTTGCCCGACAAGGATCAGTAAATACCATATATATATATATATATAATCCGAGGAGGAATCCAAGGAGTAGGAGTATCCAATTGGAGTGCTCAATGTCAACAGCTATCGATGTATAATTAATTAAACATCAACACTTAACGTGCAGAGCTAAAAATCTTTTCATATAAAATTAGAAAAAAATTCACTTCATTGGTGTCATTATAAATTTATATCTGGTTGTGAAACCATCATCAGATGTAGACGAAAGAAAGTTTTTATTTGGGTGTTCTTATATTGCTTCTGGCGAGAATGGGATTAAAAAAAATTCCTTGTTTTTTTTTTTTAATTAAAATAATCAAAATAATTTCCCCCTAATTTAAATACTGATGAAAATTTTTTAAATCTTAATTCCGTAAAAAGTAAATAGTGGCATGCGACTTATTCAAATTTATAGATAAAATCTGCATTCATACTTCCGTTGGAACTATTATGTTTTATCAATATTAAATAATATAATTCCTGTAATTAGAAAATAGTTATTCAATGCTGATCTTAATACACAAAAACTAATCCTAACTGTTAAAATCATCATAAAAATTCATGTTATTTATATTATGAAGAAATCAACACATCGAATGATAAGTCAATCGTAATAAGCCAAGAATATATATATATATATGTATATATATATATATATATATATATATATATATATGCAGAAAGCAAAAGCAAGGCTAAAAAATTAATCGAAATTGATTCCTCCTTAAAAATTACCCTAAACAATTAGACGTTTGGTGATCAGCAATAATTATATGGGAAATTGATTTATTCGACGGTATCAATTCCTTGCATTTTCCCATGGATAGGGCCCTATCAGATGCTACCATTTCGGGCCAGAGTGGACCTGGGAGCAATGGCAATTAAGAGATGCATTCCCCAAATTCTCCAGAATTACTGGAACCTCACCATCAGATTGTTTAGTGTCATATCCAGTACACTCGCTGGGGAGGAGGGTCTTACCCCTCTGCAGAGGTGCCGTCGGTATATTCTACAGCCCCAGCCGACTGGGCAATTTTTAATCAAGGTTTGATCTTCTGGAAGAAGGCTTATTTTGAAAACTTATTTCGGAAGTTTATTTTTAAACAGAAAAATTTATGATACTTCAAAGTTGATAATAAAATATTCCGAAGGTCAGCAAATTATTCCATTTTATGTTTTTAGTACTTATTCATTCACAAATAAAAATAAATTGAACTTTGAATCTGAACTTGTTTAATCACTCGTATTTGTTTATTGTTTATTTGCAAGAAAGCAAGTAATGAGTAATAATAAATAAACAATGATAATCTCAAAAATAATTTACACAAAAATTATGATATAAGACAGATAGACAGACAGACAGAGAGATTGAAAAGCACAAACGTTGGAAAATAAATTCTGTTTGTATATATATATATATATATATGTATGTATATATGGCCAATCCATAGAATCCTTGAAAGTGTACGGGCAAAAAACATACAAGCGACATTATTATTTGTCGACTTTACCAAGGCCTTCGATTCCATTCACAGAGGAAAGATGGAACAAATCCTACTAGCATACAGCCTACCTAAAGAAACCGTAGCAGCAATAACGATTCTCTATAGAAACACCAAAGTGAAAGTACGCTCACCAGATGGAGACACAGTTATGATCAAGACAATTCTTAAAATGTTTAATAAAGTTTTCTTAATAAATTTATTTGTAAATTTTCTATATCAAAATAAGAAAATGGAAACTTATAAAATGTGAAAAGGCTAAAGGTACTACTATTATTTTACTTATTTGAGAGTTTTTTTTACACCTGCGTTAACAGATGGTCTTCCATTCGAGTTTGAGTGACAGCAAGTCTCCTCAAGTCTCCAGGATTCTTCTCAGTATTCTGGCCGACCTTAATAATGCTATTGATGCATTGATATTGATGGGCTCCACTCGTCCTTTTATTTCCAAGTCTTCTAATCCCTTTACCAGTTCTTTGGGGACTGTTTCGAGCACACCAATTACAGTTGGTATCACCGTCAGTATTCTCGGGACTTCAGGATTCTTCTAAGTATTCTAGCCGATCTTAACAATGCTGAGGTCAGGATGGTCTCAATTCTACTTCGGATTTCCCATCCTCCAGTTTTTTTGGGAGACCGATCCGAGTGCACCTACTACAATTGGTACCCTCATGTTCCACAGTTTTTTTCTGTTCCCTGGCAAAATCCAAGTATTTTTCTATCTTTCACTTTCTTTTATTTTTAATGTATGGTCTGCTGGGACGTCAAAATCCACTTGACAAGTTCTTTTTTAATTTTTAATCAACACCAGGTTTGGTCTTTTGACGGGATTCGGTGATCCTTTTTTATTTCAAAATCCCAGAAAATTTTAAAATCCCAGATAATCATTTTAGTCCTTGAGAGTTTTTTCATATCTTTTTTAGCTGATTGTTTTTCACTGGAGTTTGAGTGACAGCAAGTCTCCTCAAGTCTCCAGGATTCTTCTCAGTATTCTGGCCGTTCTTAATAATGCTGTAGTTTGGATGGTCTCCACTCGTCCGCCAACCTCCAAGTCCTCCAGTCCTTGTACCAATCCTTTGGCGATAGTACCAAAAGCACCGATTGCAATTGGTGCAAACGTCACTTATTTCACAGTTTTTTTCAATTCCCTGGCAAGGTCGAGGTACTTATCCATATACATATAACGATATAAATCTAAATACCTCTGTGTGCGTGTGTATGTGTACATATACTGCATCATATAAAAATATATTGTATAGTGTATAAATGTACAATATTATACATAATATCATATGTAAATATATCATAAAAAATATCTATGTATAAATTGATAAAAGTATATAAATCTTTCGCTTCCTCTCTCTCGGACACGTGCTCCTCTTATTCTCATTCTCTCTCTCTCTCTCTCTCTCTCTCTCTCTCTCTCTCTCTCTCTCTTTGTATATATATATATATATATATATATATATATATATGCAGCTACATTTATATATGGAGACAGAGACAGACAGACTGACAAACAGACAGATAGACAGACAGAGAGAATGAAAAGCACAAACGTTGGAAAATAAATTCTGTTTGCATATATATATATATATATGTATATACATATATATATATATATATGTATATATGGCCAATCCATAAAATCCTTGAAAGTGTACGGGCAAAAAACATACAAGCGACATTATTATTTGTCGACTTTACCAAGGCCTTCGATTCCATTCACAGAGGAAAGATGGAACAAATCCTACTAGCATACGGCCTACCTAAAGAAACCGTAGCAGCAATAACGATTCTCTATAGAAACACCAAAGTGAAAGTACGCTCACCAGATGGAGACACAGAATACTTCGACATTGTAGCAGGAGTACTATAAGGAGACACGCTAGCTCCATACCTCTTTATCATCTGTTACGTGCTTAGAACATCGATTGATAAAATCAGAGAAAACGGCTTCGAGCTGACAAAGAAAAGAAGCAGAAGATACCCTGCAATAACAATTACCGACGCCGACTACGCCGATGACATAGCGATACTGGCAAATACACCCGCCCGAGCCGAAACATTACTGTATAGTTTGGAACGAGCAGCCGCAGGCATAGGCCTCCATGTAAATGCACACAAAACAGAATATATGTGCTATAATCAAACAGGTGACATCTCCACACTAGATGGAACCCCTCTTAAACTAGTAGACAAATTCACTTACCGAGGAAGCAGCGTCTCATCAACCGAAAAGGACATCGACACGCGGCTAACGAAGGCATGGACAGCTATCAATAGGCTATCGATCATATGGAAATCAGACCTAACCGATAAAATGAAACGCAGTTTCTTCCAGGCAGCTGTCGTGTCGATACTGCTGTATGGATGCACTACATGGACGCAAACAAAACGGCTGGAGAAGAAGCTAGACGGCAATTACACAAGAATGCTGCGAGCAATATTGAACAAGTCCTGGCGGTAACACCCCACAAGATACCAACTATACTGCCACCTGCCTCCCATCACGAAAACTATCCAAGTTAGACGAACCAGACATGCAGGACACTGCTAGAGAAGCAGGGACGAGCTCATAAGTGATGTACTCCTATGGACCCCCATATATGGCCGGACAAAAGCAGGACGACCAGCACGAACATACATTCAGCAGCTATGTGAGGATACGGGATGTAGCCCTGAAAACCGACCAGAGGCCATGAACGATAGGAAAAAGTGGCGAGAGAGGGTCAGGGATATCCGTGCTAGTGGCACGACATGATGATGATGATATATATATATATATATATATATATGCAGGTACATTTATATATATATATATATATAGAGAGAGAGAGAGAGAGAGAGACAAACAGACAAATAGACAGACAAAGAGAAAGAAATGCAAAAACGTTGGTTAATAGATTCTGTTTATATATATATATATATATATATATATATATATATTAATTTATCTGTGTAGTTGTATCTCTCAGGTTATATATATATATATATATATATATATATATATATATAAAAGTTACGATAGTATGGTTTTAGTATCAACGGTGCTTGATGATTGAGTTTATGACTGCACTATCCTTATATATATATATATATATATATATATATATGTGTGTGTGTGTGTGTGTGTGTGTGTGTGTGTGTGTGTGTGTGTGTGTGTATAGATATATATGATGTATCACTGATATTGAATGTTCTTTATATGTGTAGATGCAAGCGTACAATTGTATTATATATATATATATTCTGTTTATATATATCTATGTACACATATACATACATGTGCATAGAATTATATAATATATATACACACACTGATATGTATATATATATATATATATATATATATATATATATATATATATATATATGACCAATAAAGAGAAGACTCATGTTCATGCGAAGAAAAGGAACCGAACTAAATTTTGATCTCGGAAAGAGACAGAAAAACAAAACAAATTAAAAAAACCATAAAACGAACAAAAAAACCCTTAACCCCTCCCTCCACCAAAAAAAAAAAAAAAAATGAAAAACAAAACAAAACTGAAGACTGAATTTCTGTTTAGCTATCTTTTTCAATCTCAAAACTCTATATATAATCCTGGAGAAAAAAGATTGTCTCCGAAAACTTGAAAGAGCAAGGTGACTCGGAATCGTGTGTTGGCGGTGAAAATCGAATCACACAGAAAGAGTGAATGTATTCCCAGGTATCTTTTATTGAGAACCAGTTTAATAAGATCAACTGGGAGGTCATTCTAAATTAGGCAAATGACTCTCCCACGCATTCTCTGTCCGGTAAACACACAAACTTCTCCACAGATACACACTCATAATACACATCGGCTTTGTGCCGAACTAAGCTAAGCTTATTATATGACCTACCTTGGAAGAGCGATTTTTCATGCTGTTTGGTCTGTTGTATGTTGTTTGTTTTTATGACATGTTGTTCCGTGTTGGGTTATTTAATTTTGCTAGGAATTAATAGCGTTTTAAGGGACTAAGAATAATAAAAGTACAGAAGAATGGTGAGTGTATGTTATGTGGTAACAGATGAGACAGTTAATCACATAATAAGCAAATGCAACAAACAGTCATAAAAGGAGTACAAGACTGGGCACGACCAGGTGTGAAAGGTAATCCACTGCAAATTGTGTAAGATATCAAAATTTGACCATACTGACAAATGGTATATGCAAAAACCAGAATCTGTCCTTGAAAATGAGATGCAAAGAAATCCGCTGGAATCTTGAGATACAAACAGATCACTAAATCAGACCAGAAGATCAGACCTCGAGTTAAATAACAATAAGAGATTGTTATCAAAAAAGTAAAAATTGAAATCGAAAAATACTACTACTACTACTACTACTACTACTACTACTACTACTAATAATAATAATAATGATCTAATAAATGTGATTTTTCCAGCCGATGACCTCAGTGTGAAAATGAAAGAAAAGGAAAAGATAGGCAAGTACCAGGATCTTGCCAGAGAGCTGTGGAATATAATTATGATGGTGTTGCTAATTGTAGTTAGTACGCTTGGATTAGTCCCCAAGAGTTTAGCAAAGAAATTGGTGAAAATCAAAAGCAGTGGAAGAATCGTGACTATCCAGGCTACAACATTGTTAAAATCGGCTAGAATACTAAAAAGTATTCTTGGAGATTTGCAGTTTGACTCCAGGTGAAAAAACTCACAAGGAGTCAAATGATAATGATAAAATAAATAATACACGGGAGAATAATATGTGCAGGGCATATGAAGAGAGAGAGAGAGAGAGAGAGAGAGAGAGAGAGAGAGAGAGAGAGAGAGAGAGAGATAAATCGGCTTGTTTCAAAGATCTATTGTGGTGGAAGTGTGACTTAGATTATGTAAAATTAACTCACACAGTTGAATATGAAGGATTTTCAGTGTATTTCAGAACTTGAAAAGGGGTTGTTTCGACAACTGACATTGGTTTCAGGAAGGTGTACCTGAGATGACAGACAATGCACATAAATAGAAAATCATTGAACATTTTTGAGGGCGAATTTTTCAATAAACCCGAAATCATATCTGCTATTTCTTTAAATGTGGGAAAACTTTAAATTTTGTTTTCGCTTTCTGTTTTAATAATATTTTCAGAACAAATTATTGCATTTTACCCATGAAATGCAATAAAATGACCTTCCCCATACACCCCACTACAAAACCCAGGATTTATCGAAAGAGGAATCGGAAAAAAATGTTAAGTTGAAATAGAGGAATCGGAAAAAAATGTTAAGTTGAAATAGAAAATTCGTCCCTCTAAATTTTGTACTAAATTAAATATCCCACTTACTATCCGTATTCATTTTACAAATAAAATAAAATGAAATAAAATAAAAGAAAGATAGCAACCTATTTGTAGTATTGCAAATTAGCATTATCACTGATGGAAATCACACCGCCATCTCATTTCATTTTTGGCCTCTAGTACGAAATGACCCTTGTGAATCCTTGAGTTTGTGACCCCTGGTCAAAACTTTTCAAACTTCAATCTCTCTTGCTCTCTCTCTCTCTCTCTCTCTCTCTATATATATATATATATATATATATATGTGTGTGTGTGTGTGTAATTACTTTTGTAGAATAAATGTTATATGAATTAAAAATTTTCTCATTGGCATTGACGTAATTTGCTGATTGTATTGTAGGTTAATTATCCTATTCTTTTCAACGCAAAAATTATTTTTAGAAAGAATAATTCATACTGTAATAGAATTCCTTTTTAATTCATATTTAAATCTTTTTACCATTGTGTTTTTTCTTTTTGTTTCTTCTTCTTCTTCTTCCTCTTATATATATATATATATATATATATATATATATATATATATCACATCGAATGCAAAAGAAGAATAGATTAAACATTTTTTTACAGACATCGGTACTCCTTGACAATCCCAGATGGGAATATACAATCAGTCTTTTGCGAACTTTGGATTCTACCACTTTTCATTCAAAAAATACCTAGGTTACCCTCAGCATTTATTCAGAATTTTTTGACAAAAACAAAGTTGTAACGGTCCGTAACCTAAGTGTTTCATCAAATCTAAAAATAGAAAAATACCCGTGTGTCAAAAATTATAAAAATAACTTTCCCCTATTTTGCCGCCAAAATCTAGTGGCTCTGAATATAACTACTCAGTAGCTGTCAAGTAGTAAAAGAGGACAGATCTTAGAAATAGTACCCACTAATAATATCTTGCTAGTTAGTTTACCATCCATTATATCACAAGAAGCACCCTATTCTTTTCAAAAGGCAAGGAGGTTGTTAAAGGATTTTTCGTTTCAAATTAACTTTATGTACAAGAGGCCTAAAGGCTATCTTCGAAGTAAAAGAATGTGTTGCTAACAAGAAGTGTTGTCAAAATTATTGATATTGACTGAGCTTCATAAAAAAGTAACAAGAAGTCGGAAGGAAGAATATAGTCAAAATCATTGACAATAATAATAGACAAAACAACTTGAATTAGGAAGATGAAGGATAATCCAAGTCAAAATTATTAACAATAATGATTGACAGAGTAAGTAGAATTAGGAAGATGAGGGATAATATTAGTCAAAATTATTAATGATAATGATTCAAAAATCAAGTAGAATTATGAAGATGAAGGATAATATTAGTCAACATTATTAATAATAATGACTAACAGAGCTTCTTCTAAGAATAAATAAAAAATGTAAGCTCTTGATATTTGGCAGATTGCCGTAACCCAGTATTTAATCTACTATCTGTTTTGTTTCAGACTTAGCCGAATTTTGTGAATAACTATGAAAAAGAAGATTGATACGTCTGCCTTATTGATAATAACTAATTTTTGTCTACGGAAAAGCAGCGGAACTTTGTCAGATTCTAACGGATTCTTTTAAAGATAGAAAATGGGCCGGTCTCGAAATTGACAGGGATTCTATTCCCAGTTTCATTACAGATAAATAAATATATGAGGCGATGTTTCTTATAAACAGATAGAGCAAGGAGTTGGTGTCGATGGAAGAAATTGTCATAAGGTCGAAAAGAAAAAAAAAAATGACAAGAATGAATGCTACCGTTTTTGCAGTCAAGAAGCTCCCAGCTTCCACCGTCTTTGCTCATATTTCTCTGACAGCCACATACACAGCGGGACTTGATGCAAAAACGGTGAATGGCGCCGTGTTTACTAGATTATATACGAAGTCTGATTTTTTTTGCCCCACCCAATTTACTTTGTTCTTTCATTCGATTGTTTCTTTCGAGTTTTCAACTGGTTCATTTTTTTTTTATCTAGTTTGGTTTTGTTTTCATGATTTCTGATTACGCCATTTTTTAATTTTTTTTCAGAAATGTTATTTTTGTTCTCTTTTATACTCATTCTTTTTCTACATATTCAATTATGTATTAGTGTTTTTTTTCTTCTGTTTTTTCTTCACTTGTTTTGTTCTTTAATTTCTTTTATGCATGGATTCTTTCTTTCTTTCTTTCTTTCTTTCTTTCTTTCTTTCTTTCTTTCTTAAACGTTTTCTTTTTTCTTTCTTTGCGTAAACTTTCGTTCGTTCCTTTCTTTCGCTAAGCCTTTGCTTCTTTCTTTAAATGAATTTTTACTTCTTTCTTTCTTTCTGCCCGAAAAAAGATTATTGATGCTATTAAAGACTATACGTGGTCACGTATGACAACTCTTAAAGCCTTTTCATAGATTAACTCGGCAAGTTTGTATTCTTAACCTGCTCAAAGAGCTCTGTTGGCTAGAGCTGTAGAATACACCGACTGCATCTGAGCCGAGGGGTAAGTCCTGGAGCTTTGGGGAATGTGGAGTATCCCTTCATTGTCATCGCTTTTTGGTCCACTCTGGCTCGGAGTGGTAGCATCTGATAGGGTCCTATCTATGGGTCAAATAGAATTGCTTGACATTTAAATTGAGTGCAAACAAATGACTTATACTAAATTGAGTTGTTTGAAGTAGAACTATTTGATCATTTAATTGTGTGTAAACAACTAAAGCTAAGATAAACTATCCAGTTTTGAGCTTTGAAAGAAAGGATCCTGCAAATATAACAGATGAATGATACATACGCTGTCCCTTAGTCATACATCTCAACCGGAGTTCGTAAGAGAAACAGAAGTTAGATAAACTTTTAATAATTGTTTTCTGTTCTCTATCAACGTTTCTCAATTTGAGATGGTTTTATATTTAAAGTCATTCAATAAAAATCCGTTTCCATGAAAAGTAGTTGTCATTACATAATCGAAGAACCTTCACTACAAATTGGTCTTAAATATATGAATCGTGTGTTTATATATTTTGAAGGGAATCGAAAACATCACATCCCCTTAATAGCGAATATTATTTTGATATGTTCAGTACTCATAAAAGGGTAATATCTCTTTCTTATTGAAAATCACAGATAAAAAGTTCATCTAATTTCCTCTATTACTAAAATATACCACAAAAAAAGCAATACGATTTCGCCAATGGATTACTTGATTTTCAAAATTGTTAGATTTATGTCATCATATTTTTTATTTTAAGAATTATTAGATTTACGTTATCATACCTTATCGATTTTGTTTGTCTTTTGTCGGTATGGCTGACTGAACTTAAAGGACATTTTGATCGATTTATATTCGATAGATTGGAATCATTTTTCTTTGTTGTTGTTGTTGTTGTAGTTCTTCTTCTTCTTCTTTTGAGTCGGCTTTTGAGCAGCAGTACAAACACAAGAGAGTAATTGATCATGTTGTTTGTTGTAGTAAGTTTGGAAAAGTCGGTTATTTAATTCTAACAAAGGTCAATGAAAGAGAATTACTACACCAGGTGGCGTTTGCGGCATAACATAGGAAATGATCTCCTTGACCTAAGTTCAAAACCTGAGCAGGAATGTTTGCGTTAAACTTCATGTTAATGCGCTTGAGAATGACACGAATTCATCTGTTATCCTCAATCAACGGGTAAATAGCTGCAGCAATTGGGTTCTTTAGCTTTGGTTGAGCAATCAGTCTAGGAGAAGGAAAACTCTGAATTCAAACTAGATGTACTCCACTTAAGTTATCCAAGTGTATTTAAATGCATACAAAAATTTCACCATGGAGTATCGACCAAGTACGAATATTACTACTGGAGTGAATTCTATCATCACGGGGCACCGCATATATTCTACTTGGGTCCAGGTTAAGTATAGATATAGTCTTTAATTGGAATTACTGGGGATACGGTTACAAGACTCAGCATTTCTATCCGAGGTCGCGGTCAATCACCTGAAGAAGGCCAGAGGTGAAATTTGGCCGAAACGTAGTAAAGAAGAAACAACACTAAAACTACCAAGATGAGGACAAAAAGTCCGCAATAAAAAAAAATTAATTCTCAGATTAAGTATATATATATATATATATATATATATATATATATTGGTCCAGGTTATATATATATATGTATATATATAGTGTAATGTACTTGTATGTGTAAATGCGTTAATATTATCTTCCCACCCGTAATTTCAGTGTTAGTATATCACGGATATAATAATGCTAACACTGCCGTATCACGTTTTTCAATGGAACAATCTCGTTGTTTTGATATCACTTTTAACAACAAAGACCTTATCCAAAAGCCTTAACGAAATAACTTGCGCTTATTAATGATTATCAGAAATCGATCCAAATTTTGAACGAAGATTAGAAGTAAAAAGATTTGTAATAGTAGTATTGAATTGGTATCTTTTTATGAAAAAAAGAAAATAATTAGTCAGTAGTAACATATTCTTATATTAGTTTTATGTATATTCAAAGTAAATGTGTTTTACGGAAATGTGTGTTGATAATATAATAGATATCATTGCTAACAGTAAAGAGCGAAATACAATAATACCGCAACATCGTTGTTTGTCCCATCATCATAAGGAATATTTGTGGAAGGGTTAATGCGAAAATGTATAAACGGAAGGTTTGTGGAAATTAGGGGAAAAAAATTCAAAAATTGTCGCAGTTCCCAGAAGCTCTCTAACTGGAAGCGAAATCTACGCATGCCTGGATGGACGAACCTCTTGGCACCAAAAGAGAAATTCTATCATTCAGCTTTTACCTCTGCTATCGGAAGGACCCTTTCCCTCTCGGCTGCTTGTAGTGAGCGCACGTACTTATTGGGTCCTGGGGCCTGGTAGCCTGCCGTGTCTCCTGCTAGCAAACTGCCACTGTTAAACTTACCTAACGGAAAATACCCACTGAACAAAGAAAGAACTTCAAATTTATAACTCACCGAAAAGAACTCTAATATATTTCAACGTCTTGTCTAGGAGACGAGACTGTTTCTGCTGGTACAAGAAAACGTTCTTCCAGCCACAGAATAGTTGTTAAACCCTAAAATAAAGTTTGAGTTTAAATATATCTTTTTCTCTTTCCTTTCGTCCTCAATTGTATTACAGTTGCCCACAGAAAAAGAAGATGGTGTGTTAATGGGGTAAGAAGAAGAAAAAAGGAGTTAGATGTAAAACTTATATTCATCCCCATAAAACTCAGGAACCGACACCGACCACCTACAATACAACCAACGAATAAATAACAAATCTTCTTATTCTCTATAGGTTTTGCCTGCTATTTAAAAAATATTACTGCTGTATACGGTTTACGTCCAGATAGTATTAGTATAGATCTTTATCTACGTGTGAGGGGAAAGTCTTCGTGACGTAGTGGCTAAAGTACTGCTCTTTGACATCGTTATGAGTCACGCTATTATGTTCCCTTTCGGGTTAATACCTTTTGAGAAAGGTATGAATCCTCTTATTCTCTGGCTATTGGTAAAAAAAAGTACACTGCTGTTTTTTCTACGATTGATCTGACATCAAGTAACTCACGAAGGTTGATACTCCATTAAACAAAGAAACTAAACCAATCAACTGTGAGACTCAGTCTCCATTCTATTGAGCCAATGATAAACTTGTGGCTAAATATTGTTGTAACGTGCCCAGTTCAGCTCATTATCTATTGATCTATTTATCTATCTATCTATCGATCTATCTAAATTTTCGTGTTCATTCTTGTTGATCGGATCCAACTTTATTGTTTTTATTTTTCTTTTAAATCACAAAAAAAAAATGCTCTCTTTAACCTTTTTTTGTCTTTATGTATCCAGCGCCGCTCAAATAATTATGATGGTTTTGGTCCCCCATATTTCCATGCCAACTAATTCCAGGTCACCGTTTTAATAAAAACAATCTCTCATCTCTTCCCTTTTTTAAAACTTATTTGTATGATCAATATTGACGTTTTTTTTTCATTTCCGTTTCCTCCTGTTTTGTCTTCGTATAATTCACTCTCTAATTTTCCTAGTAACCATTTCTGTCATCTGAGCGACTTTTTTTCTCTCTCCCTTCCACACTCAGTATATAATAATAACAGTCTGTTTATATATCTGAACTGTTTGGAATAGAAAACTTTGAATGTTTACTAAAAATGAGTTTGGACAAAAATGCTAAGAAATGCCTAAAATCACAGACAGCAATGGTAAAACCCGACAAAGATGTTTTGAAATATTTTTTGAATGATTTCAACAATTTGTTTTAAAGATAAAGGAACCATCCGTTAATGTCTGCAGAAATATTCTATTATATAGAGTGTCTACATATGAAATAGTTTCATAAATCAACTTAAAAAATTACCCAGCAACAAACAAGCTATGATATTCACATTCACGATTCACTGAATAATTGATGAACATTTGGATTTATTTATTAATTAGTTTTAACAGTATATCAACCTGTCTAGGGTTGTTTTATGCCAAGAGGTTAGGGAATTGTGTTTATTGTACATTTATATTTACATTTGTGTATAGTTTTTCTTAAGAGTTTTTTTTTGTATTGAGTTATATGTCACGTGTTCCTATCTCATACAAATAAATTGGACTTTATTGTATAGTTTCAAGTATTCCTATCTAATACTAATAATGTGTACGCAGTTATATGGTTTCAAATGAATATCTCTATTGAATTAAATTCATTTCTTTACTCACAGTTATGTAGTTTTAAGAAACTAATTATAATAATCCTTAGTAAACAATTATAGATTCAAGTTAATATTCTTCATACAGATGATTTACGGTTAAATGTTATCGGGTACCCCGAATGGTGTAATGGTTAGCAGCTAGACTGGCAAACCTACACAAGTGAATTCGAGTCTCATTGGGTGCCCTATTCATATGGCCTTGTGCCACATCTAAGCAAAAAGCTTAGTAAAATCCTACGGTTGGATGGTATCAAGTACTTCAATCGAATACTAATAATTTTTAAGCAGATCTCACTCATAGATGAGACCCTAACCAGGACTACCACTCTGGAACTGAGTAGACCTAGGAAAAACTTGGCGGAAGCGGTACAAACTGACATCTAAAAGCAGGACCCCCCCCCAAAAAAAACAAACCAAAACAAAAAAACAAATAAAAAACTACTAAGTCTACGAAAAAGAATCATGATTTCCAAGTATTGTGATGGCTTTGTCGGCTGAGGCTGCAGAATAAACCAACTGGATCTCTGCAGAGAAGTAAGCCCCCCCCCCAACGAATATCCTGTATATGACATTAAGCAATCTGATGGTGAGGCTCCAGTAATACTGGAGCTTGGGGAACGTGGAATACTCCTTCATTGTCATCGCTCCCAGGTCCATTCTGGTCCGGAGTGGTAGCACCTGATAGAGTCCTACTATGGGTAAAATAGAAGTGACATTAAAATTGTGTACTTATGTTAAACTGAATTGTTTGGGATAGAACTATTTTTATATTCAACTGTGCGTAAACAAATAACTGATGTTTAATTGAATTGTTCGTGATAGATAGCTATACTTGGAACCATTTGACTTTTTTGACTTATGCTAAACTGAATTGTTTGAAATAAAACTACTTTTACATTTAACTCTGTATTCGTATTAGATAGAAATAAGCAAAACCATTTAGCTGAGTGAAAAAATAAACTTATGCTAATTTTGAAATATCAATCAAATATTTAATATGTATTGAAAGGATTTGGCATTAAATGACCAGAGAGCTGAAGATGACGATACTACCAATTGCAATTGGTGTACTTGGAACGGTTCCGAAGGTCTTAGAAAGAAGACTCAATGAAATAGGGACTAGAGGAAAAATTGAAACCATTCAGACCACAGCATGGTTAAAATCGTCTTGGATACTTAGAAGTGTCCAGGTGACTTGCTGTCATTTAGACGCCAAAAGAAAAACTCGCTGCTATAATAATAATAATAATAATATATGAAGAATACATTAAAATAAGCAAAGAAAGACTAATTACTGCAGCGAGAAATAGCAATTGTAACATAAGGGCAAACAGAAAAACAACGAAAACTGGAAAACAGAAATGGGAAGAAAAACAACTGTACCGATACTTCAAGCAACAAACTGGCGATACTGTTCACGAGAAGATATTGACATGGCTAAGAAAGAGAAACCTCAAGAGAAAAAAATGAATCTCTTTTGGTTTGGCTACTTTGTTTAATGGCATATCAACCTTCGCGGGTTATTTCATGCCGAAGCCATCCTTGTTTAACAGTAGTGATACTATTTACCTCATAGCTGGGGAGAGGGATTAGAGGATTCATGCCTTTGCAAGTCCGAAAGTGAAGGTAATAGTGCGACTGAAGTTCGAACTCGTTTACTTCAAAACTGCAATCCATCACTTCAGCCACGACGCCATAAGGACTCCCCTCGAATCTTTTTATAGCGGCACAAAATAAAGCCATGAAGACTAATTACCTAAAAGTGAAAATTGATAATACACAAGTTAATAACAAGTGTAAGTTATGTGGAGAAAAAAAAAAAGGAAACAGATATACATTATAAACGAATGCAGCAAGCTAGTATAAAAGTAGTAAAGACTAGGCCCGACTGGGTGGGAAAAGTGATCAGCTATAAATTATCAAAGGGATTAAAATTTGACCATGCTACCAAATGCTCTATGTACAAACCTGAATCCATCCTAAAAATGAGATATATGAAATTTTCTGGAACTTTGAAATACAAACGGATCATCAAATCCCTGTCTGAAGAGCAGACCTAGAGCTAATTCGCTAGAAAAAAAGTGCTTGCCAGCAAGTGGATTTTTCATTTCGGCAGAGTGAAAACGAAAGAAAGCGAAATGATAATCAAATAACTGGACCTTGCCAGAAAAGAAAAAAGTGGAACATGTGATTGACAGTGGTATCAATTGTAATTGGTGCACTTGGAACAGCCTGTAAAAGCATGGAAAAGAGACTGGAGGAATTTGAATTCAGAAGAAGAATCGAGACCATCTAGAACTCTGTATTGTTATAATCGTAAAGAATCCTCAGAAGGAGACCTGGAAAGCAGAGGAGACTTACCATCACTCATACTCCAGTGAAAGATCACTAGCTTGTGCTGGTAGTAAAGCTCACCTGGACTAAAATAATCAGATAATTATTTTAATCCTTTTTTCATACCTGCGTTAGCTGATGGTTTCTCGCTGGAGTTTGAGTGACAGTAAGTCTTCTCAAGTTTCCAGGACTCTTCTTAGTATTCTAGCCGATCTTAATAATGCTGCTTCTTCTTGTCCTCTTATTTCTAAGTCCTCCAGTCCTTTTATCAATCCTTTGGTGACGATACAGAGCGCACCAATTACAATTGGTATCACCGAGACTTTCATGTTCCATAGTTTTTTCAGTTCTCTAGCACGGTGCAGGTACTGATCTTTTCGTTTTCCTTCAGTTTTGCCGAAACGGCAATATCTACTTTTCGGCATTATTATTATTATTATTATTATTATTATTATTATTATTATTATTATTATTATTATTATCAGCCCATTGGCCTAGTGGGTAGAGTGTTCGCCAATGGTCTGGGAAACCGGGGTTCAATCCCAGGTCTAGTCATACCAGAGACACAAAAAATGGTACTTGATACTTCCTTGCTTAACAGTCAGCATTATAAGGTACGTATCAAGGGTAAAGAGGAAGGAATCTAGAGAAAAGAACTGCGCCCCCCTACACCTCGGTGTTGTAGCTATTGAAAAGGAAGCCCTTGGGTCGGCCTCGACTACAGTCGCCAACTTTACTTTATCATTAGTTGTAGTATTATTACTAAATAAATTCATCCTAATCTCATGTAAAGGAATTTGAAACACGCAACAATTGTTGGCGTTTCCCGTCATCTAGAGCAAACTGACTCTGAAAGAATTGTCGGTCAAAGCAGCCAGAGAAATTCAGTCATTCACAACAACAACAGCAACAGGAACAGCAACAGCAACAACTAAAAAAGAATGAAGTAATTAAGAAACAAGAATCAGACTGCACTTCGCAAAGAATGCGTTCTGCTGCAGCTGAAAACCATTTTAATGAAGAATTAAGAATGGGTGGAGATGAGGACTTAAGAATTCTTTTGCCTCGTTTCTAGTTATTTAGTCATTTATTATTATTATTATTATTATTATTATTATTATTATCAAAATAATTTCAGACTGAAATACACAGTGACCCGCTTCTGGAGATGTATTGAAAAAAAATCAGGTCGATGCCGTTTTTATGATAAAGAAAACATAACAATTGAAGATAGAGAAATGCTTTTTTGTGCATTTCGTACGTGTATTCTATTTATTTTTTTGGGCTTCACTACATTTTTTGTAGATAGATATGAAGAGGCTCTGTTGAATAGATATAAAAATGGGAACAGAAGAGATTGATATCATCATATATATGAAAAGAGCAAACATGATTAGTTTGTTAAATAGATATGAAAACACTGGGTTTGGAATGAACACTGATAAATATAAAGATGGAACACAACCAATACACGCGTACACGCGCGTACACAACACAACACATACACACACACACACATGCATACATACACGTGTCTAAGGTTATTTCTTACTCTCTTGTGTATTGTTTGGTCAATATTAAAAATGACTGTAAAGTTAGCTCGCTTTTTTAATTTAATCTATGTTGCGTTTTCGTACGATTAAAGAATTGCCAGTAAGTGGGAATTTTGCTGCCAACTCAGGCTAAATATAAATATAAACTCTGCACTGTTTGGTCGAAATTACTAAAACTTCCTGAGGCAGTAAGTGTTAGCAAGTGTTGAGAATGGTTGTCAAAGTTTAACTGACGATATTTTGTTGAAGATGCAAGAAGGATCCAGAAGACCTCAAAATATAAAAACAGATGAACAGGAAAAAAGTTTTTGGAAAGAAAATACTGAACAATAAAAAAAAAAAAGAAAAAAGGAAGACTCCACCTCCAGAAAAAATAAAAGTGAATCAGTCAACTAGTTTAAACGATGCATTAGAAGAGAAAAATCCTTATCTTGCTCTATTCAATTAAACATCGCAAATTAAATTTATTTATGGAATGACGAAGCTGTAGCCATGACATCACTACTGTATAGTTACACCATTTGTACTTTAACGAAATGCTTACAAAAAAGCTAGATGTGAACTACGTAAGGATGCTGCGTGCTATTTTCAACTAATCCTGGAAGCAGCTTCCTAAAAAACGGCAGTTGTACGGCCAATTATCTCACATCTCATAAACCATTCGAGTAAGAAGAACAATACATGTAAGGACGAACAATACATGTAAGGACGAGCTAATAAGCGACCTTCTCCCGGGAACTTTGGCCAGCAAAGACTTACATTCATCAGCTTTGTTTGGACTCCGGATGCAGTCAAGAAGACCTATCAGGAGCGAGAGAGAGAGAAAGAGAGAGTCAAAGGAATCCATGATCTTAACACGCCTTGGTGATGATGATGATGATGATGATGATGATGAAATGACTTTAAGTACAAAGTCGGCTAAATTAGCCATTTCGTAGACATATGGATTAAACATTATCAATTTGTCAAAAAATATGACAAACCATACAATGGGTACATGTGTGGTCCATTAGACCACACATGTACCAGGAATCCATTTATGACCTTTGAATAGTCCTACGTTGGATAGAATTTGATATTTATTAATGAGTGGCGAGGGCAAAATTATGCAGATTTATTGGGCTTATCTTCAAAATAAGGCATATGATTGTTGATAAAGTCCATCTTAAACTAAACCGACGAGAAGTATTTAGAGTATATAGCAGTATCAAACTGAATGAAATGAATACATACTGTTTGGCTTGGATTTTTGCTTCTAACAATTGAACCTAATATTTATACTGGAAATCAACTTTGGCAACAAAATGTTTATATTTGTCAAAATTTCTGAGATGAAGCTTGATCATTCTTTTTACTTAGAATATTTGGACTATTGACCTAATCTTTATTGTTATAATTACAACGCTTCGGCCGATATGTCCTTCGGCCTTCTTCAGATGTTTCATGTCGAACTCGGGAGTCGACACAGACACAATTCTGTTAACCATGACCGGGAACAAGTGTTAGGTTATAGTAAGTATTCCTCGTTAGTCTTACTTAAGGTTTGAGATTGAACCCGCAACCTCCTAATGATTTCACTCAGGAGAACCTTCTAACCAAACGCCTTATCCACTGCGCCTTATCCTTGTCGGACAATTCAGAGTGAATTTTTGGGACTTATGTCTCTATCACGTTTTTCCCCGACTTCGACATGAAATACCTGAAGAAGGCCGAAACATTGTGATTATAACAATAAAGATGAAGTCAATTGTCCGAGTCTTCTAATAATAAAATATTTACAATTAAAGAAAATTTTGATTATAAATGTTTTTTCAAATATTCGAAGCAGAACTAAATGAGATTAATCTAAAGAGATAGCACCTGGATCCTTGTTTTAGAATATGTAAATAAATAGTATGTTCTACGTCGGTGTTTTTATATTTTCAGATATACAGAAAATATAAACCATAAATCTGGGTTAAAAAAGTAAAATTCTACTGAATCAGTCATAAAAATATATTACTAAATCTTTCAGTCCAAAAAATCAGAACATATCTGAAAACCATGTAAGTATTTTATCTTGAATTAGTATATACCTGAGAAAGATAGCCATTTTAAAGATATCGCAACTATTTCGATTATGAATTTGCATGCACAAATTTTAAAGTTTATTTTTCGATAAAACTTCAAACCACTATAATTTTTCCACATTAAATTGTTATATATTGACCCTCGACCGAGTCGTCAATCAAGAGATACACCAGTGTAAATAAGCGGAAGAACAGCGGAAGCAGGTGGACGTTAGACAATATAATCAGGTGCCCAGACGGTTCGAGTCAGTTGGAGACAAGATGCCGAAGTGAGAACCAGCTGCAGGAAGGTGTCCTCGTGGTGTAATGGTTAAAGCGATGGACTGCGGAATCGTAGAAAGCGAGTTCGTACTCTAGTCGCGCTTTTACGTTCACCTTCAGATTAATACCCTTTGGAAAGGTATGACCCCCTTATCCCCTCAGCTATGGGTTAAATAGTACCACTACTGTTCTTCGAGGAGAATGGCTTTGGAATTAAATAACCTACAAAGGTTGATATGTCATTAAACCAAGAAACCAAACCAAACCAATATATGGCCCTAAGAGGTTGATATTATTCAGGAATTTTCAAATAAGAAATCATTCATTCTATTGCTATCGGATTTCGGACAATACATATCGGATGACCTGATAGCAATTATTGTTATATCTAAGCATTTAGAAGTAGGGAAAATATTATTCACTCTATTCTTTAAGTTTAAAATGTGAAATAATTACTCAATTTTAATAAACGCCCTGAATGTATCTTCTTCAGATGGGTAAGATCACCCTGCCTCAAATAAAAGGGTTGTCCAGGGTATGACGCAAAAATACATCTGGTGTTGAGTTTTGAAAATCTGAGGTGAGTGGAGTATTCTTTCATTGCCATTACTCCTAAGGCCACTCAGAGCCAGATTGATAGGGTCCCATCTATGGGTAAAAAAGATCTGTTTGAAAATTATTCGTACTTCAGAGGACCGTGTACAACAAACAAAAACCCCAAACAAAAATTTAAAAAAAAAGACAAAACAAAGAAACGAATATTAAAAGAATTTAAATATGAACGTACAATGAACGCGATTCCCTAACCTCTTGACATAAAACAACCCAAGACGTGTTGACATGCCGTTAAAACCAATCAATCAACCATAGCATAATTACTTACAGAAGACCTATCTGTTCGTAAACTAGCTTCGTCACAATTAAATGATTTAAAGTTCAATCCTGGTTGATATTCCATTGAACAAATAAAATGAAATCTTCATTTAGTGCTCCATAATTGTTGTCTTGTACCTGACTAAGTTCAGTTGATATCACGGAACCCAAGAGTTGTAAGTAGTGATTTATAAGAAATTCTTCAAACATCAAAACTGAAAACAAGTCATGTTTAAATTCCTTGTATTGAAAAAAAATCGATTGATTTTAACGGCACGTCAATCCGTCCAGAGTTTTTCTTTGCCTATGGAATCGCGTTCATTTTTTGTGTCGCTGTTTCTTAAGAGTTATATGATGTCAAGTATTCCTATTTAATACAAAAAATTTCATCCCGGTCGGCTAGGGCTGTAGAATACGCCGACTGCATCTCAGCAGAGTAGCAAGACACATCCAACGAGTGTCCTGTTATGACGCTAAACTATTTGATGGTGAGGCTCCAGCCCTGGATCTTTGGAAGATGCGGAGTATCCTTTCAATACCATTACTCCTAAATCTCCTTTGAACCGAAGTGGTAGTACATGTCAGGGTCCTATCTAGGGGTCAAATAGAACTATTTCATCATTCACTATACTTGAAACCATTACATTGAATTATTAGTATTACATCGCAATACTTAGAGTCATATAACTAAGCAAACGAATTAATAATGTTGAATCGAATTATTTGTGTTAGTAATACTTGCAACCATTTAACTGTATACAAACAAATAAGCTTTTCCTTGTTAAAAATGTTACCTATATACTATTTTTTACAAATCCTATATCTAATACATGTATAAAAAGAACTTAGCATTAAATAACCTCAAAGGGTCGATATGCCATCAAACACAACCAAATAACCAACAAATAATTTGCAAACAGTTGTATATGGTTTCAAGTAATTATCTTTAATTATAATTATTCATTTGCTTACATATATATAGTTTCAAGTAGCTAATAATAATCCTTAGTGAAAGATTATAGCTTCAAGACAAATAATTCTTAAGACAAATAATTTATAGTTATATGGTATCTAGTATTCCTATCTAATACTAATAATTTGAGCACAGTTGTATGGTTTCAAGTATTCCCATCTAACACTAATTATATGTTTTTAAGTATTTATTTCTATTTAATAATCATGAGTAGTTTGCTCAGAGCTAATAGTTTCAAGTAATTAATAATAATTCTCAGTAAACAATTATAGCTTAAAGTAACTAAAATAATTTAGTTATATTGTATCAATTATTCCAATCGAATACGAATACTTTTCAAAACAGATCTATTTGACTCATAGATGGGAACTCCATCAGATTTAGTTTAGAATCTTACTCAGGATACCCTTTCTTGAGGAATATAGTCAGTGTATTCTAAGACTGATTGGACGTGAAAAAAATCGAGGATCAGGTCAACCTATATATGAGTTATTGACCTTGTTCACTTGTAATCCATGATCAAGGTGAAAAGTGAGGAACAATTCAGACAAGAAATATATTCACCAATTAATCAATTAATGCTTGTTGCTTGTGGTCTATTTAGCGGTTTCAATAAATTAAAGATACCAAAATATTTAACGAAAGAATGAATCGAATCGTAACAGGCACCATTCTTTATAAATTGTATGAATGAATGCACAATTTTGCTAAAAAGAGGTACAATATTGCAGAAAGGAAAGGAAAAATAGTTTGGGAAGTTATTCTAATGGCCGCACTTGCGAAGGATAGTCTGATATTTTAAAAATTGCACTGCATGATTCCAAGGGACCTTCCTCCTACATAGCACCTACACTTCGTCAAAAAACGTTAGTGCTGGGTTTGTTGCTTGGCAAGATGCCTTTTATGGCGAAAGCCGACGGAACTGGAGCAATTCTTGGCATTGTCCCTCCCTAAAAGCTAGCTTCTTGCAGGGCACTCTCATTAAACCGACCTTGAGTCACATCCTAACATTGAATGAGTTTGTTATATTAGCAAAGGAAAATAGTTGGGTGAATAATTTTTTGTATCAACTTTTATGTACGATGTCTGTCTTGAAAGTAATGAGAAAAATTTATTTTTCAGATTGGCAACCCTGATTGAAAATTAGCTGATTAATGTTGGTTTTGAATATGTGTGAAAATATTCTGTCAATGTTCTCCTTGTTGAATCTATGTTTAAGCTGGGTTTGTTTCAAATCTATCTATCTCAGTTTGTTCATATCTATGAACCAGGCGAAAGAGAGAGAGAGAGAGAGAGAGAGAGAGAGAGATGATAGGATAAGTAAATCATGTTATCAGGTATTGAGGGAGAAGAAAAGCTGGTTGTAATCAAATTAGTAATAAAAAAGAGAACAAGAAATGAAAGTGAAGGCGATATTTGAAGTTCGCGCTCACCACCCCACTCACCAGGTGATTGCGTACCGTAGAAAGAAGAAGAAGAAGAAGAAGAAGAAGAAGAAGAAGAAGAAGAAGAACAAGAAGAAGAGATTAGAACCGGAGGAGGTGAAAGTGGAAGTATTTCATGGCATGGCAGGATAGAGTGGGGATTCAAACACGACGCAATAAAACGTTAATGTCTGAAACTTCAGTTCCCCATATTTAGACATTTGGAACAGGTAACACTTGGTGCATGCCTTTCTACGTAAGTGCATTTATGTGCGTGTGTCTGTATGTCTACATGTATTCATGTATGCATCGAAGTGTGTGTGTGTGCATGTACGCGAGCGTATGTTCTATTTCTCTATTTATATACACATTATATATATATATATATATATATACGTGTGTGTGTATGTGTGTGTGTGTGTGTGTATTTACCCAACTCCTCTACCACATGCAGGATGTGACACAAGGTCAATTTTTGTGTAGCAACGGATTTCAAATCAGATATTTGAGTATGTGCGTGAATTGGTTTGTTCAAGATCTATCTATCTATCTATCTATCTATCCCTTGATCAATAACTGCCTTGCTCTATTTTTCATCTATTTGATGTAAGTGTTTGCAAATAAATGTGCTTAGCAAAATGCAACTATGCATTCAGATATTAGTATTCGGGCATTGCAGATATGTAAATCCAACCCACGCACTTATAAATGTAATGTGCATGCCTTCTGTTCATGATTGTTTTGTGATATCTTTTTTTATATACAGTTTTAGGTGAAAATGAACGTCAACATAAATTGGATGGATTTTAGAGTTTCCTTTTATCACCATTCCCTCAGCCATGTTTCTCTTATTTTAATTTTGGCTTTTTCCGACTTTGTCTGTCCGTCTGTCTCTCGCTTTTATACCTAAATATAAGGAAGGATTTCATTGCATGGCAGGATAGAGTGGGGATTCAAACACGACACAATAAAACGTTAATGTCAGAAACTTCCGTTCCCCATATATATATATATATATATATATATATTCTTAAAAAAAAACCGGTCACATTAGGATTATGAATTTATTTCCATCCTGTTATGGAATTATTCCCGACTCCGGTTTAACTGGACCGAATAATATATATATATATATATATATATATATATATAGAGAGAGAGAGAGAGAGTGAGACCGATAGATAATAAATGGAGATAAGATGCAAGAGAAATTGGAAAAAGTACTTTATGCTAATATGTCAGAATGGGTGATTATATTTGTTCATAAGTGCTGAGGTCATTTGCCTATATATATATATATATATATATATATATACATATGTATGCATGAATATAATAAGTAAATGACCCCAGCACTTATTATATATATTATAAATAAACACTTATTATATATATTATAAACACACGTTTGTGCATGTTGTTTGCGTGCACACACACACACACACACACACACACACACACACACACACACACACACACACACACACACACACACACACATATATATATATATAAGCAATCGACCTCAACACTTAAAGATAAGCATAAACGTCCATATATATATATATATATATATATATATATATATATATATATCGGGCTCAAACAAATGTAATGTCCGATTTTAGAGTATATATTATACATTTAAAAAAGCTTATTGCTTATAGAAATAATTAATCATTAGCATAACCTCCATTTTTTTCCTTAGAACCTCATTCAATCTATCAACAAGTTTATAGATGTCATGCTTCTAAAATTGTTTAGGTTTCGCTACAAAATATGAGAGCAACTCGTGTTTAACGTTTTCTTTTGATGTCACACTAAATCCATCCAAATGATTCTGTAATCTTTTAAACAAGTGATAATCAAATGGAGCAAGGATAAAATAAATTTTCTCAAACGAAATCCTCTAACAAGTTTTTAGTCTTTAGCTATATGAGGACAGGTATAAACGTGATGGAAGATGACTCCCTTTTTATTGACTAAGTAAGCCTGTCCTTTAGAGTGAAATCTTCCCTTAGAAAACGGGAAAACCACCTCCTTCAATTTCTTTCTTTCAATGCATCATTTGTATAAGTTCTTTGAATGGATTTTGCTGTTGTATTTACATTGAAACCTTTTTGAAACTCAGAGTAAAACATTTCTTTACTTGGGACGGACATAGGAGTCAATACTAAAGGAAATTACGAACAATATTCTAAAAATCAAAAAGAAAAAGATAAAAACTATTTATTGTATCATTCCTAAATGATAATAAATGTTGTCTAAAGCATTCATTTAGAAAATAGAATATTAAATTCCTTCCAAATTCACACACACACACACACACACACACACACACACACACACACACACACATATATATATATATATATATATATATATATATATATATATATATTAGTAGTTGTCCTTCATTTAAGCATGTTTAATTAAATGATAAAGACACATTTTATCTACATAATTTTATTCGGACCCTAATAAAACTATATTGATATAATCTGTCTTCATTATTTAATCAAACATACTTATATATATATATATAGATATATATATATATCCTATTTATTTAGTTTTTATCAACTTTTATCTATCTATCTATTTATTGCGTGATTTTACCCATCGTACTCTCTATGTATATATATATATATATATATATATATGCGTGTGTGTATGTGTGTGTGTATTCACATATGTAAACACATACCTCTTAAGAAGTGACGTGTTGGTGTACAACGTATTAGATTTCTGCTTTTTTGACCTAATTTCATTCGTTTTTGGATACTGCAAATCAAACAAGCATGACGTTCAGTAAGGAAGGACGTACATCCGAAAGTACCGTGTCAGCCGGGCAAAATTACTTCAAACCTGCAACCTATGTCGCTTAGTAAGTTCTCCTGTTAATAGCAGCAACTTACCCAATTTTTTAAAACTCCATATTAAAGTATGTCTCGTTGTAGCCAACATATGACGTTTGCGTTTCAACGCATTTCACAATTCTATATGCAGTTGATGTTTATATTTTGACTGCAATGCGCTTAGAAAAACTGTTCTTTTTCAATTTTTAATGTGATATTTGAGTGTATTGCAATATAAATCTAAGTTTACTCTAAATAAAATTATATAATTTACTTACTAATTAAGTTTAAAATAATATTAAATTTAAACTGAAAATTAGATTATTAATTTTGAATGTTACACATTTTCAGGAAAATATAAATCTATTTAATTTATTCACACATAGAAAATGTACTCTATCTCTCTTTCTGTCTCGTTCTCAATATATATATATATATATATATATATATATATTACGGCACCACTTGCGTGGTGAAAGTGAACTTAGGCATGTAATAATGATAGCTCCATCTAGCTAATAATATCCTGTCATTCTTTTTCCCATAGGATCAGTTATGATCATAGCTTGGATCGGTACACTCTGTGAGTTTGTTGTTGAAACGTTTTTAAGACTGTTGAATCTTTAATTACTACACAGAGAGCTTTTTGTTACGTCGGTTTGATGTTGTTTCGGTTAGAAAATCAATACTGCAATGGATTTAAAATTGTTTTAAAATCTTACTATAATAGTGCTTATGCGTTAAAGTCCCAAATGAAGTGTAAATAAAAGACTTCTTAGGTAGAATGTGGCTATAATTTTTTAAAAATGCATTTTATTTATTTAGATTATAGAATACCTTACCCAACTTTAGGAGTTTTGTGGTGGTAGATAAACCCATTTCTATTTTTGCCTCTGATTTCTATGTTTGTGCTGTGTAATATGGAGGGACACAGTGGAGTCTACTGGGTACTCAGATCAACTTGACTGATATGAAATATCAAATTGCATATACGCACAACCAAATATGTTGATATAGTATTTTCTCAAAGCTATGTTCCGTGAATTAGCAGTATATCTTTTAAGGGTGCCAGATATAATGAGCAGAATGTTTAATACTGATTTTCAAGGGAGTTGGCTTTCCAAGATAGTTGCAGCTTCATCTTCTTACACTCCCGATGTCATTACCTTGTACTTTATATATATATATATATATATATATATATATATATATATATATATATATATATATATATATTAATGCTTCCCTTTGCTATATCTATATATAAAAATGCTCAATACTAGTGATAGAGTATATATTGATCTCAGTTAGGAAAGAGTAAAAAGAGTTAACGACTCTTTGTGAGTCTGTTTCTTGCTAATTGGATCATCAGACCCAAAGCTGTTTTTTTTACCAAGCGCCATTGACACCGTGCCTATGCTAACCTAACTTTTGGACACGGAACCTTACTAGGGTGGAAGAGGTTAGGTTACCTAAACCGCAGTTTTACAGAGAGTTACAATGTGATAAATGTCTGAGACATAAATCTACGAAACGTTTCAATGATATCGTAGAAAACAATGATTGAGTAATTGAAGACGGGGAGCAGATAACGGAAAATCGGTCAATATGGGAAAAGTGATCTACGATGGTTGTAATGTATTCTGTTGTGTCGTGAGTTATAAGAGTCGACTCACATTTAAGATCAGAGATATTTAGTTACGGAAAGAAATATAATTCGGCGTTTGTGTTAGCAATCTTTGTCGTTTGCTGTCGGAAAGAGAATGAGGCAAACTTATTACTTAGTGACTTACTACCTAGAGCGAACACATCTCTAGATATAGTCCTCAGACCAGTCCATTCTTTGGGGGGTTCTAGTCACTCTAAAACATATTCGAAGCTCAAACATTTCATCTTAAAACGAGCATTTCGTAAAAAGTACTTGACCTTGGCCATGCACAAACATGTTCAGCCTGAACATGTTTGTAACATCTGTAGTCGGGCCTGTTAATCCACAGCTGGACTTATCAACTATATAAGCTCTCGTGACCGGAAACAATCACAGGCTGACTTGATACGAATCATTCCGCAGCAATTTACTGGTAATTCGTATAATTTCTGTGACAAAGTTTGAGGGTCTGTAGCAGGTTTGAGAAGCTATATGTTAAGGACAGGTATTTTGTTTTGTCACATATGCGGCAGGGATTACAAAGGTGATGTTTGCCTAAGGAACCATGTGTTCCAACGGGTGCATTTTGTGGGATTGAGGAGATGGACTTCTGTATATAAATGGCAGTTAATATATATATATATATATATATATGTATATACTTTTATTAATACAACTAAGGATTGTCAAGCAGTCATTTCTGGAACAACACTCCATATTAAAGATAAAGATATTTGTATATTAAAACTTTAAAATACGAACATATCCATCGCAACCATCAATTTCACGATCATCGGGCGATAATGAAAACTTTTCTTTTGTGGAAATTTAAAAGTCGTCCCTGATATATATATATATATATATATATATATATATATATCAGACCTAACCGATAAAATGAAACGCAGTTTCTTCCAGGCAGCGGTTGTGTCGATACTGCTATATGGATGCACTACATGGACGCTAACTAAATGACTGGAGAAAAAACTAGACGGAAATTACACAAGAATGTTGAGAGCAGTATTGAACAAGTCCTGGCGACAACACCCCACGAGACACCAACTATACGGACACTTGCCCCCCATAACGAAAACTATACAAATTAGACGAACTAGACACGCGGGACACTGCTGGAGAAGCAAGGACGAGCTCATAAGCGATGTACTCCTGTGGACCCCCACATATGGATGTGCAAAAGCAGGACCACCTGCACGAACTTACATACAGCAACTATGTGAGGACACAGGATGTAACCCTGAAGACCTGCCGGAGGCGATGAATGATAGGGAGAATTGGCGAGAGAGGATCAGGGATATCCGTGCTGGCGGCACGACATGATGATGATGATATATATATGTATATTTGAGTCGAGTCATAAATGATTTCCGTTTTTGCAAAATGTTATTTATTCATAACTAATTTATTAATGAATTAATTTCAATCACGAGTACATTTGCCATTATCTTAAATCACCTCTTGCCATTGTTGATTCCTCTCAAGTAAAATTCAGCTAGATACGAGCTCAAAAGTTTTCCACAAACGTTTTCATTTGATCTTGTCATTCAGAAAATCTTGTAAAGAACGAAATAATGGAAATCACTTGGTGCAACGTCTGGTGGACAGTGGACAGACCAGCCTTAATCCAAAATTTTTCCAGTGTGATTTTTTAATGTGGCTTTTCCTTTTCATTGAGAAGCACAATCTTTCTCTTATTGACGATTGCCAGGCGTTTTCTTGTCATGCAGCTTCATCTTTGAGGTTGGCTGCGGACATTCATTTTTGTCAATTTACTAGCTTTTTGCGTTGGACATTGTCATAAAAGACCCATTTTATATCACCAGTAATGAGGTTCTTGAGAGACACGTCATTTTTCTGCCTTTAAAGATTTGTCACTATTGATATGCGATCTACCTTCTTCTTCTTCTTCTTCTTCTTCTTCTTCTTCTTCTTCTTCTTCTTCTAAAAGATATATGAATTAGGATGTGTCGAGGTCAAGTGCTAATTCTCGAGTAGTTTTTTGCAGATTGTTTTCAACCAATTCTCTTAAAGCATCTTTTTCCCGGTATACTAGGCCTGTAGAATGTACCGACTGCATCTCTGTAGATTGGTAAAAGTCCCCCAACGACTCTCCTGAATATGACAGTAAACAATCTGACAGTGAGGCTCCAGTAATGCTGGAGCTCTGGGGAATGTGGAGTACCCCTTCATAAACATCGTTCCCAAGTCCACTTTAGCCCGGAGTGGTGGCACTTGATAGGGTCCTATCTATGGGTGAAATAGTTCTAAACTGTAATTACGCTAAACTGAACTGTTTGAAATTAACTGTTTTTATATTCAGCTGTTAAAACTGCGTACTTATGTTCGAGTGAATTGTTTGAAATAGAACTATTCTGACATTTAACTGTGTGTAAACAAAAAACAGTACTTATACTAAACTGAATTGTTTGAAACTTTATCAAAATGACAATTTGGCGTTAAATGACCCGAAAAACAATGTACGCCGTAAAACAAAGCAAGCAACCAACCAACTTAAAGTATCTTGATCGAGATTTGATGAACGTCTAAGTCTGTGTTCATCTCTTAATGACGTAGCGCCTGAAAGAAATTTTGAAAAGCAGTTTCAGACTTGGTGGTCAGTAATGACGCTTTGGCCATAAACACTAGAACTTATCTTAGCAGTTTCTGTAGCGTTTGTGTTAGTCTTATACTCTCACAATATTACATGTCGAATATGCACTTTCAGTTCTTCCATTTTTTTTTTCAAATCACATAGTTACATTTCTGAATCAACATCTAAGCTAAACTTAATAAACAATACGACCTCAGTGATATATACATTTATATTCAGTGAGGGGGCAGTGTACAAATAAAACCGTTGAGAGGAAGGCCTCGAAACGGTGCACATTCTCTCCTGATGACCCTAATACGATTTTTCGAAAAGAAAAGGATTAAGGCTAAAACTTTCATTCAACGAAGAAAATCTTATTATGTAGAGTTACTTTGTGGAATGTCAATGGCAAGAGAAACATCTGTCTGTCCGCTCACTTTTTGGTGAGTATCAATTATTTATCAAGTAATTTCCTTCTCCATTTTGGGAGCGTGAGATCATAGATGAAATAATGATGCGTACTCTTTCACTGCCAACAAATGAATGACCGATGAAGTCACTATTTCCTCTGGTAATTTTTGGGTTTATTGAAAATATTGGAAGTTTGAAATGAGCCGTTATAACTTAGTGTAAAAAATGGTTTGGTTTGGTTTGGTTTTATGGCATATCAACCTTTGTAGGTTATTTAACGCCAAATCCATTTTTATGTAAATAATCAGTTCGATTTAAAACAATTCGGTTTAGCATGAGTACACAGTTTAATTGTCAAAACCATTTTTATTTCAAACTATTCAGTTATATATAACAATTCAGTTTAGGGTAAGTACAGTTACAGTGTCAAATAGTTCAATTTAAGACAATTCAGTTTAGCAAAAGCACGCAGTTTTAAATGTAAATACAGTTTAATTGTAAAAAAAACATTTCTATTTCGAACTATTCAGTTTAGTCAAGCAATTCTACTTCAGCTAATTCAGTTTTGTAAAAGTACAGATTTTGTTTACACACAGTTATATGTCAGAACAGTTCTATGTTAAACAATTTAGTTTAGTGTAAATACAGTTTCAATGTCAAAAAAAAGTTGCAGTTATATGTAACAATTCAGTTAAGTGTAAATACAGTTTTAATGTCGAAAAACAGTTCCATTTCAAACAATTCAGCTAAGCACAAGCACGCAGTTTAAATGTTAGTACGATTTAATTTTAAAAAACATTTCTATTTCAAGCTATTCAGTTTACTCAAACAATTCAGTTTAGCATAAGTATGACGTTAGTTCTATTTAACCCATAGATAGGGCCCTATTAGATGCTACCACTCCGGGCCAGAGTGGACCTGGGAGCAATGGCAATGAAGGGGTACTCCACATTCCCCAAAGCTCCAGCACTGCTGGAACCTCATCATCAGATTGTTTAGTGTCATATCCAGGACACTCGTTAGGGGGGGGGGTTACCTCTCTGCAGAGTTGCAGTCAGTGCAGCCCCAGCAGACTGGGCAATGTAAAAAATGGAAACTATTTATTACTCAACCTATATATATATATATATATATATATATATATATATATATATATATATTGTAAAATATTAAAAACAAGTTATGATTATCTGACAGTATTTCCTGGAAAAGTGCACGATATCTGATATAGAGCAATTTCTATATTAAATATTCTCAATGCAAACGAGTATATAATGAAAGCATTTCTTTAGTGAATCAGACAGTTGTGACAGATATTTTTCCATTTACACACACATACACACACTCATGTATATAATTGTAAAGCGAAATAACCCCTACTTCCCACCTCAAATAAGTTTCTGAGCAGCCTGCTATATAACTTGACAAAAGTAGCAATATTTTTCTGCTCGGGTTGGCTAATTTGTACAATTTGCTTTAAAAATCTCTTACAGAATATATGAAAACATGTAAGAAAAATAAAATTGAAAAGGTATAATGCTCTTTATCGAAAACTAGTTGCTAGGCTACGTGTCAGGCTACGCAGTTATTGATATACTCTTGTATTTTTGTGCGTTGGGGTGGATGCACAATCTATTTATAAAACATGAAAAACAATTCTTATTGCGGACCTTAGAGATTTCTTACCAAGTGTGAAATATCAAAGGGAGATAACTCTTGGGATTTGCAAACGACGAAGAAACATCTTAATTCTAATTCTTTTTAGCTTTTGTTGTACTTAGCTGAACGCATAAAACAAATAAACAGAGTAAAAAATCCCAATTAGTATTTATATACTTTTCCCATTAGTATTCCTGTTTTGATTATTTCTAATATTCTATTTTGCACCAACGTACAAGTGCTCGATAATCTGCCCAGATTATATACAACGAACGCCAATAGATCTGATGAAAGAAAATGGTTTCAAACTAAAAAACGTAATAGGCGAATGATATCCAGTAGAAACTATTACAAATGCAGACTACGCAGATGATCTAGTGCTTCTCGCAAATATACCTGCTCAAGCCGAATCTCTGCTGTTTAACCTGGGGCAGGCATCTCGCGTCATTGGTCTCAAAGTGAACAAAAGATAAAACAAAGTTCATGCATTTTATTCAAGATGGTACCATCTCCTCAAAAAACCTCTGAAATTTGTAAACCAGTTCTTATACCTCGGTGGCAATATCTCATCTACTGAAATCAATGTCAACATACGTATAGGTAAAGCATGAACTGCTATTGACAGGTTATCGACCCGATGGAAATCTGATCTGTGTGTGTACTACTGTATGGGTGCACTGCTTGGACTTTTTCAAGGTATGAATCCAACTATTCTCCCTCCAGCTATGGGCAAATTGTGGGACAGATTAGGCTCTTTAGCCTTAATATGGCGACCGGTATAGGAGAAGAAAAATCTGCATTCAAACTCTGCATAGAAAATTGTGTTGCATCCTACTCGTGCAGAAGGGTCGGTAAATACACACACACACACACTCACACACATATATAGCATAAAATGATAAAGTGTTTTAGGTGTAACATTGAACTCTTCAAAGTAGTCCATAGAGATCCTTGGGGGTGAATGAAATTTTGACAATGATTGGTTGGTTTGTTTGTTTGGTTTTATGGCATATCAACCCTTGCAGGTTATTCAACGCCAAATCCATTTTTATGTAAATAATCTGTTCTATTGAAAACAGTTCAGTTTAGCATAAGTACACAGTTTAATTGTCAAAAACATTTCCATTTCAAACTATTCAAGCAGTTATATGTAATAATTCAGTTAAGTGTAAATACAGTTTTAATGTCGAAAAACAGTTCTATTTCAAATAATTCAGTTAAGCATAAGCACGCAGTTTAAGTGTAAGTACGGTTTAATTGTCAAAAACGTTTCTATTTCAAGCAATTCAGTTTACTCAATTCATTTTAGCATAAGTATGCTGTTAGTTTTATTTAACCCATAGATAGGGCCCTATCAGGTGCTACCACTCCGGGCCAGAGTGGACCTGGGAGCGATGGTAATGAAGGGGTACTCCGTATTCCCCAAAGCTCCAGCATTACTGGAACCTCACCATCAGATTGTTTAGTGTCATATCCAGGACACTCGTTGGGGGGGGGTCTTACCCCTCTGCAGAGTTGCAGTCAGTGTATTCTACAGCCCCAGCTGACTGGGCAATTTTGACAATGAATAAAATCATAGAGGTCCACTGGGGATGAATTTACTAGTTTGCATTTATAAAACTCTTTGTAATAGAACAACAATCGTTGGATCATGTAGACGATTGGGTATGTTGTATTGAAGCACTTTGAACATGGAACGTGGTGATTTGCGGATGAAACTCACCAAACTGCAACTTAATATTCGTGATTTCCTCAATACCCACCAAACTCATCTTTCCCATCAAAAAATAATTCAAGGTGTTTTTGCATTTATAGTTTAACGATTCTTTTCTGGCAAATCAGGTTTGGTTTCTTTGTTTAATGGCATTTCAGCCTTCGTGGATTATCTAATGCCAAAGCCATCTTTGAAGAAGTAAAGTAGTGGAACTAGTTAGCCCATAGCCAGGAGATAAGGGGGGGTTCATAGCTTTCTCAAGAGTATTAGTCCGGAAGTAAACGTAATAGCACGACTGAAGTTCGAACTCGCTTACTCAGATGCCCCAGTGCAGCACTTTATCCACTACACCACGAGGACTCCCCTACTGGCAAATTTGTTATGTTTTGTAATCTAAAATTCAATAGATTTATGTACGGATGGACGGAAATTAAATTTAGTTACAAATGGTGTATCAAATAATAAGTTTGAGAAGCCCTGATCTATTCTGTGCTACACTATCTTCGGTTCTGGAGCAGCGCTCTCTACGTTAAACTATTTCAATTTTTCTGTCTTCCATATTCCTATATCAAAAGTAAGCTTATTCACAAATTACCTATACACTTACGATCAGAGTAATTCTCTCATGGCCGTTCTTCAAGTGGTCACACCACTCCTTTCTTGAAAGCCTTCTCAACGCAACAATTCCTCAAATAAAAAGAAAACTTCATCTGTCGTTAGATTTTAAAATAATCCCTTGTGTTCATTTATAAATAAAACTTGAATAGAAAATAATCAAAAAATTTATACAATACTCTTCGAATCTGGGTTGTGACAACAATTATCCTGGAAACCCACGTGCAAAGTAACGTGGGTGTACGACGACAAAGACAACAGGCTTATCTCTACGATTAGATCATTGAAATCCAATATTGTAAGCAATTGAACAATAGAAATTTGATAGTCTTGCGCAATTTTTCTGGGAGCATTTTAGGGTTAGGTTGGTATTTGCATAGATTCGATTATACACGCATATTTTGATTGTGGGCTTATCGAAAAGAATTATTTTGCACTCAGTGGGATTGACTAAAAAAATATGTTACTCGATGTAGGAGTGTGCGCAAGCGCGCAAAAATTTAAAGCCTCACTGGGTGGAGGAATTAGAATACGTTGACTGTATCCCCTGCAAAGAGGTAAGAACTCTAAAAAAAGTTGTCTTAGATCTGACTCTGTGAGAAGTGTCGAATACCACTTTATTGTCATTAGGGCCAAGTCTTGTATGATGTGGAGTTGAAGAACCTGTCTGGGTTTCATCTATGCGTCAATAAATATCAATCTAAAATTATTAGTATTGGATGTGATTTGGTTTGGTTTGGTTTTATGGCATATCAACCCTTGTAGGTTATTTGATGCCAAATCCTTTATATACATATATATTAAATATATATGATTTGATTCGGTTGGGTTTTATGGCATATCAATCCTTGTAGGTTATTTACTGCTTAATCCTTTTTATACATATATATTAAATATATGATTTCTAAAAGTGTTTTGTTGATATAATTCTTAAACGAGCCTGAGCTCATTTTCTTTTACATGGTTAAATAGTTTCACTTGTTTCTATCAAATATGAATAATTCTATTTACTATTATTTGTTTGCATACAGTTAAATGTTTTTAAGTATTGCTATGTATCACTAACAATTCAATTAAACATCAGTCATTTGTTTACACACATTTAAATGATCAAACAGTTCTATTTCAAACAATTCAGTTTACCATAAGGACACAATTTTTGTTTACACACAGATAAATATAAAACAGTTCTATTTCAAATAATTCAGTTTAGCAATTGTACACAGTTTAAATGTCAAACAGGTATATTTGACCAATAGATAGCAACCCCCAAAGATGTATTCTTGGTATGACACTAAACTGCATCTGATGGTGAGGCTCCAGTTCTGGATATATGGAGAGTGTGAAGTGCAGCTTCATTACCATTGCCCACTGGTCCACCCTGACCTGGAGTAGTAGTGTTGTATACAGCAAAGAAGAACATATACTGATATAGAAAAATATGATCTTTTTTATTTTCCTTTTATTACCCGAAATGTACGAAATGGTAGAATGAGGGAGAGAGTGAGAGAAGACGGCTGAGATGTACATACAGGGCGAGATACAAATCTTTAGTGAACCGCTTCTACTTTGTTCTGCTCCTAGGAGACTGGTATAAGGCCAACGCAAAGGATTGAATCATCTTCGTTTCTCCTCGCTTCTCTACTTTCGCGAGTCTCGTCAGAGCCATCTCAAGGCACCGAATCATCTTAGATCCTCCTCGTTTCTCTGCTTTCGCAAGTCTGGTACAGCTCAAGCTTTCCCTACCTCTCAATTTGGGCAGTCTGGCACAAGGCCAGCGTCTAGAGTGATGTAATGTCTAATAGTTCTTCTGTCGGACTTCTTCGTTCTCCTGGTTTATATCATTTCTTAGATGCGTAGTCACACCTCTCGCCTACGTGTTGCACCTGGACACACCTCCTGTCTAACATGCCACACACGCAACTTACTAGGCAATTCTATTGATGAAGCAGCGTCCTGTCTACTTTAGGAAAGAGGTGTATACCCTGTTATGTCTCCCTCACAACTTATGTGGGAAGTCAAAGGGATCTTTCCAGTCAATATTCAATAGTAGTACCTGTTAGGATCTCATCTATTGGCCAAATGGTTCTGTTTGGAAATCATTTGTATAATATAGGAATACTTGATACCATTTAACAGTGAGCAAATTTTTTGGTATTAAGAATAGTAACTTAAAGATATAATTATAATCCCAAAAAATAAAAATATAATTATAATTTCAAATAATAAGAATATTTACTTGAAGATATAATTATAATTTCAAATAATAATGATTATCCTGAGAAAACATTACTCAGGCTTATCATTATTATTTGAAACCGTATAATTGTGCGTAGTTACCTGAAACTATAAAATCATGTATAAATAATTTGTATTAGACAGGAATAAATGAGACCATACAACTGTTTGCAAATTGTTTATATTAGATAGGAATACTTGATATCACAATACCCAATGTTTGGTGCTCGTATTCACTTCGGAGACTGGTTTTCGAAACATACTTTTATTACTTGGCAAATTGGTGAGTGAGTACGTTTGTTTATCAACGACATAAAAAGAATATAAACCACTTCCACACGACCTTTATGAGGAAGATTCTCGGCATCACATAACAAAAACGCATCCCCGAAACCAGCATCTACACCATCTTGATGCAATCACAGCTTCGTTGGGCCGGTCATGTTGTCCGCATGAAAGATTATTGCCTTCCGAAGAAAATGCTCTACGGCGAACTGTCTCAGGGCAAGCGCTCCCATGAAGGCCAGAGAAAGCGCTTCAAATACACACTGAATGTGTCCATAAAATCTTTCGGTATCACTTCTAATAGTCTAGCATATCTGGCGCTGGACAGAGACAAGAGGCGTGAAGTTGTCAAACGTGGAGCAAAAGCTTGTGAAGCAAGAAGGAACGCGGCAACTGAGCAACACAGGAAGCTTAGAAAAGACACGGCCACATTAGCCTCTGCTGCCACCATTCCTTGTTCTCACTGTCCAAGACACTTCCGCACAGAGATTGGCCTCCTTAGCCATCTGCCCATTCACGGATCTCGTACTCAATTATAGGTTGATCAGATGGACTTCATCGACTACGAGGAACAAAGAACGTACATACTTGTAAAATACTAAAATACCTACGGTGGTATAAATATCTGTATAGACTTTTAAATGTGCCCGTGGTGTAATGGTTATTATCGTTCGAAATGGAGACGGTGCTATGAGTTCCAGTATGGTCAAGTTAAATTTGGAAGAATAAGTAGCTGACCCAAGCCAATATATATATATATATATATATATGTATATATATAGTCAAACAACTCATTTACTAGCTTCACAATTATAGATACTTTTAAAATTTACCACGAATTAAATGCAGAACTGAAAATGTAATTTATTTACCAGACTGTACAAGCTGCCCCAAACAATACATGGAATGTCAGAACAGCCATCTTACTTTAAACTAAATAACTACTGATGACCCCAAAACAAGCATGGAGTTAAAACTGCTCGGTGGAAATAAGAAAGGCTAAAGGAGCGTTTTCTATCCGCTCACTTTTTGGTGAGTTTCTGTTACTTGATAAGTAACTTCCTTCTTCAGACCTACAGATACAGAATCAAATTTATGGATTACAACAAATTAATACTTGTAGAACAAGAATTCCGCCAAAGCAGTCACGATTTTAACAGAAATGCAAAATTTTCCATCATCGAAAGAATCGAAATGGATCCCCCCCCCAAAAAAAAAGTAAAAAAATAAAATAGAAGCAAAAAACCCCTAACCAACCAACTAAACAAACAAAAAACTAAAGCAAAATAAAAAAAGAATTTTTTACAATATCGCAGCCATAATAGAAACACATGAAAAGAAATGAATAAAACATCTTCAAACACTTTGTCTAAATGATTTTAACATCAAGTTGAATGGCCCTCAACGCGCCGCTTTGAAATAGGGTGGAAAGATTTTGAGAGACACAAATAAACTAAGCAATCGCGGCTCATTTGAATCTCTTCCCCTGCTCATGCTTGACATAAACATTCTAAACAGAGAAATCAATGCCAGGTTTTTCTGGTGGCAGATATAAAGGTCAGTTGAACGCACTTACACACCAGAAAACTCAACGAATGGATTTGCTATGTTATCAATTCATTTCTCTTAGAGTAAATCAACTCTTTCCAAATCTATTTTAAAAACTTTCCAAAAAATCTTTTGTAAAATCTTTTCACCCGACAATGACTTAAGGTCGAAATTAGTTAAGAACAATTAAAAAGAATGATGAATCAAAAAAAAAAAAAAATTCCTATTTCTGAATTCATTTTTGTTCATTGCATATATACATATATATATATATATATATATATATATATATATATATCAATTTAAGTCATATAAATTTTTATTGTGTAACATTCATGCGTAAAACAAATTATGTAATCAAGTTAAAGGTGCTTGTAGTGCAACGGTTATTATTGCAAGAAACTGACACAGCGAACTCGATTTAAAACCTGGATGAGGCTGTTTGCATTTCACATAACGCTAATACCTCTGGGAAAAGTTTGAATCCCACTATACTCCTCTTCATACATAGAGGAAAGATGGAGCAAATACTACTCACCTACGGAAACTGTCGCAGCCATAATGATGCTATATAGAATCACGAAAGTAAAAGTCTGTTCCCCAGATGGAGACACAGACTACTTCGACATTGTAGCAGATGTGCTGCAAGGAGAAACATTAGCATCATACCAGTTTATCATCTGTCTAGACTACGTGCTTAGAAAGTATATTTATAAAATTAAAGACAACAGTTTCAAGTTGACAAAGAAAAGAAGCAGAAGATACCCCGCACAAACAATTACGAACGCAGACTACGCCAATGACTTCTGGCAGATACCCCCACCTAAACCGAAATCCTGCTACATAGTCTGGAACGAGCAGCTGCAGACGTAGGCCTCCATGCCAACGCACACCAGACGGAATATATGTGCCTTAATCAGAGAGGCGACATTTCCACAGAAAACGGCAGTTCTCTGAAACTAGTAGACAAGTTCACCAACTTAGGAAGCAGTGTCTCATCAACCGAGACTGACATCAACACGCGACTAGCAAAAGCATGGACAGCTATCAATAGACTATCGGTCATATGGAAGTCAGACCTGACCGATAAAATGAAGCGCAGTTTTTTTAAGCAGCGGTTGTGTCGATACTGCTTTATGGATGCACTACATGGACGCTAACTAAACGTATGGAGAAAAAGCTTGACGGCAACTACACAAGAATGCTGCGAGCAATATTGAACTTGTCCTGGAGGCAGCACCCCACAAAACAGCAGCTGTATGGACACTTACTACTCATCACGAAAACTATTCAAGTTAGACGAACCAGACATGCGGGACACTGCTGGAGAAGTAGGGACGAACTCCTGTGGACCCCCTTACATGGACGACCAGCTAGAATCTACATACAACAGCTCTGTGCGGATACAGGTTGTAGCCTTGAAGACCTACCAGAAGCGATGGACGACAGAGAAGGGTGGCGGGAGAGGATCAGGGAGATCCGTGCTGATAGCGCAACATGATGATGATGATACTCTTCCGCTATGGGCAAGTAGTAGGGTATACAAGGCTCTTTAACTTTCGTATGGCAACTGGTCTAGGAGGAGGAATACTCAGAATTCAAACCAGCTTTACTCCGCTTAAAAATTGACCTTGAATCGCATGGTGGAGAGTTTGAGTAAATACATACAATTAAGCCAAATTATTGAGCCAAACATGGAACAATAGTCCTTATTAGTGAAGTTTCATAGTTTCAAACATATTGTAACTGGCATAGCCTACATTTATGAATGGTTCTTTTATGCAATCAAAAAATTGCCTATGGATGAAAAAATACAAATGATAAAGTCAAACTATATATTGTTTCTTTTTTTATTTTAGCCATATGAATTTGTTTTTATTGCATAAGAAACATACATAACCCACACATGATACAATTAGGTCAAATTATTGAAAAAAGTAAGAAATATATAGCCTAGTTAGTGAGGTTTTACAGTTTCACCATTTTGCAACTGGCATAGCCCACATTGTTACTAGCTGTCATAATCAAATTCAGAATCTGACTCATTTAGTAAACTTGCTATGTTGGCACAAACACAGTCTCAGCAAGCAGAGGAACAAACCAATCTATGCATTCTGCAAAAAACACCTCATGGTACTGCAACCAGATCTACAGGTGCATCGAACAACTTGCAAGAGTTTATGGAGAGCAGGATAAAGATCTGTCATGATGGCAATAAATTTTAACAGGTTATTTCAACCTGTTTCTATTAATATTTTCGTTTTAAAGTTTTGACATAATATCCAATATAGGTGAGTCTACCAAACACACTTTATTTCATTTCTATTGATAGTTGTCCTGGGTATATCCACTGACTGTTCCGACTATTATTACTATATTTGTCTCTTATTCAACTTTTTGTTTTATCACGATATGTGTCAGTCTAAATTTGACTGTCCATCAGTTTTTGTCTTATTGTCAGTTATTTTAAATTTCATCTTTTTATGAATTTCTCTTGTGGAAAGTTATTTTTATAAGCCTATGAACTATTTTTATAAAAGCTGTACAGTATGGACTGCAGATTATATGTGTTATTCAGTGGGTTCGCAAGGCCCGACCAGATTGTTCTTTTCGGCATCAAAAATTAAACTTTCGGCAGAATTGGAATTCTGGGATATTTAAAACTTTATTCATTTATTAATCTCTCACATATTCATTTTTCATCGTGACTCTACTAAATCAAAATACAAATTTCTCTTATAGCCATTATCTAAAAATCTTTCCTGAAAAAAGATCTATGTTGGCGGGGTAAGAAAACACTGACTAGATATTCTTTAGAAGATCTAGTCAGTGTTTTAGTAAGGTTCTCTCCCAAACGGGTATGATACTAAATTGTGTATATTTTTACTAAGAATATTTGGACTTTTGACCTCATCATAACGTTTTGGCCGATATATCCTTTGACCTTCTTCACATCGAACTCAGGAGTCCACACTGAATCTTGTACCTTTACTTGAACCACACGGGTAGATTGTTCCAATTCTATTAATCATGACCGGGTACAAGTTATACTAAGTATTCCTTGTTAGTATTACCCGTTGTTTGGATTGAACCTGCAACCTCCAGATGATTTCACTCAGAAGCACCTTCCAACCAAACGCCCTATTCACTGCACCATGTGTCCTTGCTGGAGAATTCAGAGTGAATTTTTTTGGACACATCCCTTTTTTTGCCATAGCTCATATTGCAATTTTATCGGCTGAAACCTTGTGATTACAATAATAAAGATGAGGTCTATTGTCCGAATATTTTAAGTAATAACAATCATCAAACGCACCAATTACAATTGGTATCACCGTCACTTTCATGTTCCATAGTTTTTTCAGTTCACTAGCAAGATCTTCCTTTGAGAGTTTTACACTCTAGCGTTAGTTGATGTTATTTTTTACTGAAATTCAAGTGACAGTAAATCTTCTCAAGTCTCCAGGACTCTTCTCAGTATTCTAGCCGATCTTAATAATGCAGTAGTCTGGATGGTCTCCACTTTTCCTCTCATTTCCAAGTCTTCCAGTCCCTATACCAACCCTTTGAGGATTTTTACAAGTGCATCAATCACAATTACTATTCGGCAGGTTCTTTTTTTTTTCGTTGACTATCACTAGGTCTGGTCGTATGGCAGAGATTAGGTGATCCGTTTATATATCAAAATCACAGAGAACTTTGTGTATCTCATTCTCCCGGACGGATTCTGGGTTGTGCAAATACCACTTGTTCCTATAGTCAAATTTCATTTTTTTTGCACAATTCCAAGTGGGTCACCTTCCCCACCCAGTCGTGTCTAGTCTTATACTCTTTTTGTGCTAATTTGCTTATTATGTGATTGATTTTTAGTCTCTATCATCACATAATCAACATTTGCTATTTTGTTGCGTCTTATCTCTTTTTGTTTTCACCTAGTTGGTTCTTATGGCGTTGTTTTGCGCCGCTGTTAGTTTCTCTCTTAAAATTTCCCTTTCTTAGCCACGTCCAAATCTTCTCGTGTGAAATTTCGCTTGTTTGACGCTTGAAATATTCGTACAATTGCTTTTCCTCCTATTTTTGTAATCTAGTTATTGTTGTTCTATTGATTCTTGTGTTGTTTCTGTTGTTTCTTCTGTGCGCTGTAATTAGTCTTTCTTTGTTCTTTTTTATGTAGTTTTCGAGTCATCGTATCGATGTATCGACGCTATCTTCGGTGCTGGTGAGTCCTCTTCCTCCTTCTTTTCTTGACATATATAGTCTGTCTATGCCATCTCTGGGATGTAAGGCCTAAAGCATCGTCATTAGTTTTCTGGTTCTCTGTTCCATTATTATTATTGTTTACTTGAAACCATATACAAACAAATAATTACTAAATAGGAATACTAACTTGGAATCATATAATTGTGTTTGAATTAGTAATATTAGATAAGAATACTTGAAACCATACAAATATGTGCAACTTATTTGCATTAGATAGGAATCCTTGATATCATAAAAGTGTGTGGGAGCATGATTATAGATAAATAAAAAAGTGCAATTACAAAAAAAAAAAAAAAAAAAAAATTAATAATATACTTTTGATTGTAATTAAACTTTTAGAAATTAATAGAATTTTGGCATTATATAACCCATAAGGAGTTGATATGATAGTAAGACAAATTGACCCAACGAAATCAAACTCAAATTTAACAAAATTATTTGAAATGTATGAAGAGATTTTAAAGAAATATATAACTGCAACATCTCCAAATTTGAACGAAGTTTGTTCACTGCTAATTTTTTTTTATATCCGCATTTTTTTTTTTTTTATCGTGACCCCACTTAATCAAAATACAAATTTTCCTTGCAGTCATTTCCTGACAATTTTTTCTGAAAAGAGTCAATACTTTTTCGGCAGCGCAAAACAGCAGGCTTATTTTTTCAGTACAATTATTGTTCTTTTTTAAAATCTTTTTATTGGGTATTTAGTTTTTAGTCTGTTATCATAACTGTTGATTACATCCTGGACTTTCTTGTGATTGCTGAGAGTAAAAATAAAAACGTCTGTTGGGTGAATTTTTTGCTGAAACTGAGACCAGTATGAACATAAAATAAGAAAGGTTGATTTTAGACGCCTTTGTCAGCTGCATACCATTCATGTCACGACGAGCCGCTTATCTTATTGTCCTATCAAGTCACCCACCAACGTTGTGTTTAACATAAAAGCTAATAGATTAATTACTCTGAATAAAAGGATGCTCATGGTAGAACATTAAACTGTAGGTGATGGTGAGGCTCCAATTCTGCAGCTTTTACTCCAAAGTCAACTCCGATCTGAGGTGACAGTACCTGTTAGGATCCCATCCATGAGTCAAATATATGAGCTTGAAAATTATTAGTATTTGATAGGAATACGCAAAACCATATATCTACTTGCAAACAAATGATTATAATAAAATATAATTATTAATATTAGGAATGCTTGAAACGATTTCAAACTGTTTGTATTAAGAAAAGTTTCTTAAAGCTATAATTGTTTACTAAGGATTATCATTATTTGTAACTTGAAACAATATAACAACAAATATAAAAATGAATTGGAAAAGATTTTGTCATAAAAATGCATTTGAAAATTTTTTTTAGATTGTTTATATTGTTTAATAACATCTCGTTTTCAAATTGTTTAGATTTGTTGATAAAATCTCGTTTTCAATTTGTTTTGATATACTGATAAAATCTCTTTAAAAATAAACAATTTCTGTTAAGATCTGTTATTAAAATCTCGTTTTCAAATTGTTCAGATCTGTTTATAAAATCTCGTTTTCAAAAATAGTCTTTCTGTTGAAGCTTGTGTTTCTCTATGACGGTATTCATTATAGGCAGCTTTAATCTTTGGGGAACCTGTCTTCAGGTGGTGACGATCATTAGGTAAAGTCCACCGACTGACTGAATATCTTTGGTTGATTAAAATCACATAGCTATGTGTCCGGGCATCATAAACGTCATTCACTTTCAGAAGCAAAGTAAATTTTTATCAACGTCATACAAGCAGAAGGAAGAGAGACGTTTGCTAAAATAAACAATTGGACGGTATACATACCGCAAATATAATTTACCACCCACACATTTCCTTGGTGGATAGGGATATTTATTTTATTAGCGTCTGCCGATATTTGTCGCTGCCTCCCACCAGACACGACTTGACACAAGGTCAAAAGCCCGAAGGCCAATTAAAGTGGGGATAAAGGGGAGGGGAAGGTCGGGAACGAGCCGAGACTCGAACCCTGCTTGTCTGTGCTGCTCATCGGCTCACTTAGTGCAATGTGAGACTGATGAGGCAAGCAGTTTCACGAACCGAAATGTGGGTCCGGGCACGTATGCCAGTTAACGGCTTAAACTAGACGCTTGGTCTAGTGCCGTGCATGGGGGACAAAGGAGACAAAAATGCAGCTCGCCCACCCGAAGGTAGCCTAGTCGAAACTAGGTGCCTAATTAAAGGCCCCAAGTCTGCCATTGTTCCTTTTCCAGGGCCACGCTCCGGACCGAAGTCCAGAACAGGCCCCGGGGCGCTCGCCAGGAGTTATTAGCGTCTGCCGGGTTGGGATTAGGGTTCCACTCCCCAATCTCTCTAGTCTTTCTTTCCATGTTGAAATGACAAGGCAAAACAACGGCAAAATAAATGACACGAAGATGTTATTTATATTTCAAAATAGCTATTTGTTGTTATATATCTACAGGGATAAGTTTTTTCAGACCAATATGTCAATATGCAGGATAAGTGTGCTGCATCTATTTCCTAAATGGGTTGGGCCTTCCAGCGTTACAAATTAACGGTTGTCCGGAACAAATTTGGCATTCCAAATACTGAATTCTTTTTATATTTTTCCCGTCCTGTATGCAGAGCTTAGAATACTCTGTATTTCCTGCAGAGGGTAAGACCCCTCAAAAAAGAAGCTAAACTGCATCTGAGGGTAAGACTCCAGTTCTGGAGATCTGAGGAGTGTGAAGTACCACTCCATTGCAATTAATCGCCGTTCCACTCTGACCTGGAGTGGTGGTACCTGTCAGGATTTCATCTGTGTTTAAACTAAGGTCAATCCTGTTTCCTTTTTTTTTTTTTAAAAAAAATGGTATTAACATTATTGTTAGTTGGCTGACTAACCTCAGATTAATCCATGGAAAAGGTATGATTCAAACTAACAATCTGAACATTAACAATGGAAATTTCCAAGAAGACTCACTTTCTCCTCTTCTTATTTGTATAGCTTTAATACCTAATCGAACTTAAAAACACAGACTATATGCTACTATTTAAAAAACAACAACAAAAAACAAAACAAAAAAAAACACACACACCCTAATTCTACATAGACAATTTAAAATTATATGCGAAAAATGATGATTTAGAATGTCTACTAAGCACTGTAACAAGATTAAATGACGACATAGGAATGCAATTTGGTCTGAAATAGATATGTGAAACACAGAAATTAAAGAGGAACATTACAGAACCTACAAATATTTAGGAATTAATGAAGCAAATTATATCAATTTGTTAATAATTGTATTAAACTGTTAATAAAGAAACAAAAAAACATCAATTCTATGGGAGAATAAGAGAACAGAATTGAACGCAATTAAAGTTATTACAATTAACATCCAGGCAATACAAATAATGACAGTTTTATTATAATGAACTGGACGTTAGGAAACTAATAAGCTGGCACAGAATGCATCACCCAAGAGCAGATATAGAAGATCTCTACGTCAAGAGAGAAAATGGTGGAAGAGGGTTAATCCAATTAGAATTGACCAACAAAACTACTAATTACTTGGACTTTACAACAGATTCCATGCTACAATTAGTAAACAAACACAAAAAGCAAAAGAAAGAAAATTTCAGTTAGTAAAGAAAATAATAAATATTTCATTTAACTTAACCTCACACCGAATGAAATAGACATAAAAGATAAAGCAATAGTGGCTACAAAAGCAAAGAAAGAAGCAAAAACACAAAGACCGAATAAATTTAAAAACGCCAGGGAACAAAACTCTTATAATGGACGTTACGCACAAAGAATTAGATAGGTTATGCTGATATAGATGTAGTAAAGACTAATCGATGGCCAAAGAATGGACTGAAGGTGGAGATAGAGGGGTTAATAGTAACAGTACAAGACTAGAGTCTACCAACATTATAAAAAAACATTATAAAAAAACGGATCAAATCCAATATGTAGACTGTATGAACAAAAAACTTAAATCAATTGATCACTTAGAGTCCGGTTGCCTAATCCTAACACCAATAGAAAGATATGATAAAATAGAACATTACATTCATTGGAAAGTATGTAAATACTTTGGAATACTGGATTATGAAAAATAGTATAAACGCCAACCAGAACTAATAACAAAAGCAAAAAGAGTAATTGTTTTCTGGAACTTTGCTCTCCAAACTGATAGAAAAATAAAGAGCAATAGACCAGATATAATGGTTAAGGACAGTAAAAGAAAACATACCTTCTTATTGTTATGTTAATGCCGACAGATAATAACATCAGTTGAAGAATATAATGAAATAAGTAAATTAAAAAACCAGTGGTTTTAAGTATTTCGCCAATGGGCCGGGAGACCTGGGTTCAATCCCAGGTCGAGTCATACCTAAGACTCAAAAAATGGTACTTGATGCCTCCTTGCTTAACACTCAGCATTATAAGGTACGGATCAAGGGTAAAGTAGAGCAAACCAGGGAAGGAGTAGCGCCCTCCCCTACATATTGGTGTAGTAGCTATCGAAAAGGGAGCCTTCGGGTTACCCTCGACTATGGTCGCTAACTTTACTTACTTATGCATTGTTTGCACAGATTTAAATGGTTTAGTATTGCTATCTAATACAAATAATTCAAATTAATATCAATTATTTGGTTGCATACAGTTAAATGGCCTCCAGTATGGTAAATGATTTGATCTATATATTGGACCCTTACAAGTACAACCACTCCGAATCAGAGGGGTTCTAGGAGTAATGTTTATGAAGGGATAGTCCACATTCCCCGAATCTCCAGGACAGGAGTTTCATTCTCAGATGCAGCTTAGTGTCATATCAGGACACTCGTTTAGCGGGGGATTTTACCCCTCTACAGAGATGCAGTTGGCGTCTTCTATGGTCCCAGCAGACTTGGCTGATATATCACTGTATAGTTACATTATGGTCTGGGAGTTTTCACGAAAACCTGAGCAAAAATCATTATATATATATATATATATATATATATATATATATATATATATTAAAATGCTCATGATATCAAATACTGCCAATAACTCTCAGTTTCACGTGCAGTGGACTGCACTATCGTTTGAGTTTCATGTGCATTGTACATGAAACTCAGCATTCTGGACAGAAATTGATATTGTAAACATGTAAATATTTTAGATTTTAAATCGACTCTGATGAATGTCATCGAGCATTTAATAAAAAAATTCTTTAACGATTTGAGCAATCACTTCCTCAAAACGTTCAGTACACTTATTTCTCATATTTTGCAGAATATTAAATTTCTTTGGATGATGTTTTTTCCTTTAGCGAAATATGTTGATCAGATTTATAGCGATACTTGAAACCATTTAAATTTGTTGACTTATGCTAAATTAAATCATTAGAAATATAACTGTGTATAAACAAATGACTGATGTTTAATTGAATAGTTAGTGATACATAGCAATACTTGGAATTATTTGATTTTGTTGACTTATCCTAAATTGAGTTGTTAGAAATAGAAGAGTTTGGTCATTTATCTGTTAAATGTGTGCAAACAAATGGCTGATGTTAAATTGTTACTGTTACATAGCAATGTTTTAAATCATTTAACTGTGAGTAAACAATGGATTAATAGTAAATAGAATTATTCTGATTAGATAGCAATACTTGAAACCATATAACTTGTTTAAAAATGTTATCAAGAAAATGTGTTTACAAATCATATATATGTAATATACGTATAAAGAGAATTTGGCATTAAATAATCCGCAATGGTTGATATACCATAAAACAAAACAAATCCAACGTTTCGTTGCTATTACTCCCACCTCTACTCAGAGGTAGTACTTATTAGGTTCCCATATATGGGTCCAAAAGATCTGTTTGAAAATTATTTTAATTAGATAGAAATACTTGAAACTATGTGCAAACTATTTGTATAGTCACTTGAAGCTATAATTGTTTACATCGGATTAATATTATAATTTACTTGAAACCATATAATTACTTTAAATACTTGAAACCATATAATTGTGAGCAGATTATTTGTTAGAGTACCTGAAAACAATAACTTTGTACAAATTATTTGTATTTGATAGGAATACTTGAAACCATATAATTCCATGCAAACAAATGATTATCATTATCAAATACTTACTTGAAATAATATTGTGATAGAATTGTGAGGCAGACTTGCTTGAAGTTTGCTTAGCTTAATGGTTATCGCCATAGGAAACGGAATCGGCGACCCGTGTTCAAACCTTGAACCAGGCTATTTGCCTTTCAGTTCATACTGAAATATCATGAATTCATATTTTTCCTCGTTCCCAACTATGTGTAAGTAGCAGGGCAGACTGAGGTCTTTATTCTTAATTAGGTAACCTGTCTAGGAGAAAGTAAATTCTGAATTCAACCCATCTTTGATTCGTTTAAAAATTGATGTTGTACCACATCTTGACTGTGGTGCTGATGGGGTGAATACATATTTGAAGCTATAGTTATTTACAGTTAATCATTTTCATTAGGGGGTGTCCTCGTGGTGTAATGGTTAAAGCGATGGACTTCGGAATCGTAGTATGCGAGTTCAAACTCCAGTCGCGCTATTACGTTCACTTTCGGGCAAATACCCTTGGGAAAGGTATGAACCCCATTATCCTCCCAGCTATGGGTTAAATAGCACCACTAATGTTCTTCTAGGAGAATGACTTTAGCATTAAATAACCTACAAAGGTTGATATGCCATTAAACAAAGAAACCAAACCAAACCAATCATTTTCATTAGTTACTTGAAACCATATAATGGCTTAAAAAGACTGACTTGAACATTAAATAATCCAACATGGATGGAAACGTTGTCCAACCAACCAACATTTTTTTGTTTATGTTTTTATATTCCACATTCTATTACTTATTGTAAAAAAAAAACCGACGTTATTTGGCCGAAGGGGGCTTGTGAAAAAAAAGTTCATGCATCATACATGAATTATCACATTTCTTCCCCTTATAATGTAGATTCGTTTTTGCTAATAAATTCGCTTGAATAAAATTTCGACGAATAAAGTAATCAAAATTATAAAAATAAAGATAAAGAATATAAATTTACATTTTTCCCCATCATGAAAGGGATTTTTGGTCACCTGACCTCTGGGTTCTAAAATTTCGCTCGAGGGCATGCTCTTCTTTTATCTTATTTTTTCTCTTTCCTTTTTACCGCCAGCCCAGATCGAGGAAGGACACTTCTCTCAGCAGCTCCTAAAACCCGGAGATATCGAAGTAACACTTAAGCAATCCAACCCTGTGACATAGGGGTATGTATCTAAATTACTCCAAGCCTTCCCACCAAAGAATTGAACCGTAAATATCCGGAGGACTCTCTTCGAAAGAATATAAAATAAAACCAATACGTGAAAAGAAACAGTGTATTTTGTGAGTTGTTTTCATTTTACCAACCTGTGCAACACACACAGACAACAGATATTTCCCCAAACTATAACGTCATACCACTAAAGAAACATGCTAATGTGATTTTCCAAGCTGTTTTTCTTATTTATTTTATGATCATGAAATAAAAAAATAATGTTTCTTATGACTGTACTTAATGAATTCCAGACAATTGTATTGAATGGGATGGACAATATCAATAATTTGTGTCGTCCCGAGAGGCGTTAAATAAATGTGTCAATGAAAAAACAAGTGTCTCTGAAAATAGCGCCCGTTTCGTCTGATCTTTCAGTGGGAAATCACTTGAAATGGAACGATGAGGATATATTACTTGACTTCGACTCTTGTCTTTTGTCGATACAGGTGATAAAATATCAGTTACAACAAATGAATATATATAGACAGTTACAATATTAATTTCTCATCAATCATTATCAGCGTACGTTATGCGCATCTGTATCAACAGAGTCATTTTATTGTATAGTCGAAAAGAAAAAAACGATCTGATTAGGTAACATAATAGAATAATAAGGCAAATAAAGAAGTTACAAAACGATTTTTTAAGGAGACGTGCATTAGGAACGGGTATTCTTGTAGGAAATGAATTCGGCAAGCCGTGTTCAAATAGTGGATGAAGCCGAATGCGTTTCCCTGCAGGGCACGTTAGTAGGGTCTTTCGGGGTTACATTTTTTTCGATTCATCAAATCTCTGTGTTTATGCAGACATGATACTTGACAACTAACCATACTAAAAAACAAAAACAAAAACAAAAAAAAAAAAAACAACAAACAAACAAAAAAAAAAAAAAACCGATATTTTCTCTTGATCGCTTCTATTTTTCAAGACAAATATCTTTGACTTTGGTTGAGCGTCTGTTTCAATTGCCACTAGAAACGATGTTAACAACTCAATGTTTAGTTTAGCGGAACAGATAACACACACACACACACTGACGGGCAGACACAAGTACGCACAGACCTTTGGTGGGGCTCGAATCTTTTGCGTTCGATGCTGTATAATTAATTTCCCCTATATAATATCATAATAAACAGTATAAGTATTTACAGTAAGAATTTAGCAATTGAGTTGAAATGAAAACGTATTCTTTGAAAAACAGGTAGTAAAACACGTTTGAAATTTTAAAATATTATTTTTATTATTTCTGCTAGAAATCTATAGGTATTATTAAAGGGATCAAACAGAAATCTATACGTATTATTTGAAGGATTTCATTTGTTTTTAAGTCTAATTTTCGTAGACCAGAAATGACTAACTACGTTATTTTTTCTTCGTGAAAACTGTCAGCAAAATTTCTCTGGATCATCATTTTAAGACATGAAATTAAAGCCCTAACCAGAGGTTGCCACTGGATATATTATATATTAAAAAGATCGAACTTGCGAATTGAATAATAAGGCGAGCTTGTTAATATTTTAAATCATAAAAATAAAAGAAGATAAAAAAGTTAGTGAGTTAAGTTCAAATCAGGACGTTGATTCCAACCGAAGTCAAGTTGGCTCAGCCGGCTGGGGCTGTAGAATACACCGACTGCATTTCTGCAGAGGGGTAATACGCCCCCAAAGAGTGTCCTGGATATGACACTAAACAATCTGATGGTAATGCTTAGAGCTTTGGGGGATGCAGAGTACCCTTTCATTGCCATCGCTCCCAGATCCACTCTGACTCGGAGTGGTTAGCAGCTGATAGGGTCCTAACTATAGTAGAATAGAACTGCTTGGCATTTAAACTGTGTACTTATACTCAACTGAATTGTCTGAAATAGGACTGTTTTTACATTTAATTGTGTGTAAACAAATGACTGATTTATTTACAAAATGTATTTAGAAATCATATATGTAATATATATGTATAAAAATAGATTTGGTATTAAATAACTTACAATGTTTCATATGCCATGAAACCAAACCGAACCAAACTAAACCGAAGTCAAGCACGAATGACTTGTTCTGAGGGAATTTTTATAGCTTGAAATAGATTTAAGAGAAGAGTTATTTAGGCCCACCCTTGAAATAAACACTATAATATATTATGAACAGTGTCAGCAATTTTTTTCTAAAACAATATCTACGGTGTGAAAATAAAAGAAAACTAAAAAAAAAGTTAGTTTGTTAAAATAAGTTTGTAGAGAAGAGAAAAATCTCGTATTTTGTTTTGGCGCGCTATTTAATTCAACACTGAATTTCACCCAATCAGGATGACTTATCCCATTCAGCCCGGATATTCATTTCCGGCTAGCAAAACGGGTGAGCGGCCAAACCCTGTCTCTTCGGCTTGAGACGGCGACCAGAACAGACGTGTCTCTGGTCGTCCCTGCTTAGCGATGCCTTTTAGATAGACAAGCCACCCTGTGTGGACATCTCACTGTGGCTTTAACACTAGCAGCAGCAACATGGACACTCAACGAGGGAACCATCTAATTTATGGATTCTTTACGAGGAATCCCAATGGAACATAGATTAGAAACATACGCATGCCTTCCACAGGCACCACTTCATGTCACCCCAAAAATTGACTATGTCGATCCGAGCGTCACTCCGCTCTCGACACACAAGACTACACGGTGACTCTAAACACAAATTCCCTCACACGTCCAACAACACGCTGCCATCTCAACAGCCTGCTAAGCCATTTCGTCTCAAACTTCCAACAAGCCTAAACACCACGAGTCTTGCAGCACCAAGAACAAACATATTCAAAGCTGCAAATAAAGAACTTTCGTTGTTGTGGTGTTACTAAAGAATAGTTTCGTAATTCATTTGCGTTGCCTTAAAAAATATAGTGCTAAACAAAATAACTATTTCACTCAGCTATAAGTTCAAATCAAGACGTTAATTCCAAACAAAGTCAAGCACAAATGACTTGTTCTAAGAGAATTTTTATTGCTCCGAAATAGATAGACATGGGAGAACAGCTCTTCGGGTTCAGCCCGAAAACCCCTACCACCGGAATAGTCTCTGCCTTTTTATATGACCCATATTGTATGTATAAAATTTTGTTATGTATAGTTTATATCTGAATAAATAAGGTTTGGCTTCTTTGTTTAATGGCATAAACCTTCGAGCTTTATTTAATCCGAAAGCCATCCGTGTAGAAGAACCGTAATAGTACTAGTTAATCCACAGCTGGGGGGATAAGGAAGTTCATGCCTTTTCCAAGGGTATTAGCCAGGAAGTGAACGTGATAGCCCGACTGGAGTTTGAACTCGCTTCCTACGATGTCGCAGTTCAGCAAGTTTGCTACTACGCCACTCAGTCTTCCATCTCCGGAATGGATAAAAGAAAAAATATTGTTACTGATTTTGTCAATTGATTATTTCACTCAATTTTAATGTTTAGAGATTTCAGCGTCTTTGTTTTCATCCTCCTCACTGATGTCTGCTATAACTTTATAAAAGGTCCTTTAGCCTCAATCAGGATACCAAACTCACGACCCGTTGGCCAAATGCTCCCCTCGAGGTTCATACATGCGGCTTGTTATATACAGAAATCCCTTCTGATTTACTAATACATTCCCAAGTAGCACACAAGCAAAAACAATAAATAAACAAACAAATTAAACACCACAAACGTACATTTCAAAAGCCGAAACCAAAATGAATAAAACATGTCGGTTGAAACGTAACTTTATATCTACAATTTAAAAGATCCTTTTCTTTTTTTCCACCCAATCAGTAACCTTCCCCTCGAAATTTTTTTGAAGCCGATTCGACCCAAACGCGACTATAAAATGATCAACAAAAGTATCAGCTCCAAGACCTCGAGAGAGAACATCGACTGTGACGTATGCAACATTCAACATCACATAAATTCGTCTTAACCTTCTCTATGCAGCCTTTGATGTTAGCGGCATGACCTGAGAATCACCACCCTATCTACATTCCACTTTTTCAACGCTGACGTTTCTCCTTTCCTGCCGACATAAACATTGGTTGACCGCATAAGTCTGTGGCTCACCTCTATTAACACAAATATTGGAACATTTTATTTCTCGATTTTCACTACCATTCAACACACATCAAATTTCCAAAAATTAACTTGTTCCAATCAATACATCTATGAACATTTTCTTCTCAATTTCACTGACATTTTTATATTCACCAACACAATTGTTTGAACCTTTTGTTTCTTGTTTGTTAATATAATTGTTAAATTTTTCACTTGTCTTCTTGTTTGATTTGCAACTCTGTGTTTTGTCCTTTCCTTGCAACCATACGCTTGATATAACAAGCCCTTCACTCAACTTAAACAAAAACAATTTCTCTTTGTCTTTTGATTCTGACTGTACCAGTACATGTATGTATGTATGTATGTATAATCTCGGCTAATATAAACTAGCATGTTTATATGCTGCAGCTCAGTTATTCTGATCTTATTTTTCAATTGACAATATTGCATTGTACAGCTTGTTCATTAGGTCCTGATATAAACTTAAAATGTATTAACAAGGATGGCTGTCTTGTTGAAATGCGATAATCAAAATATATATAAAGGTTAATACTTCAAGAGCTGAACTTTCATTTGGTTTTTACTAAGTAAGTCTATCATTTGTACAACGCGACTTACTGAATTCAAAATTTTTAAACTACTGCTGGACTTTGTAAACACTATATATATATATATATATATATAGAGAGAGAGAGATGAATAAAACTGGTTTCAATCATGTATATCCAACACTAAACATTTTCAAACAGAACTATTTAGTTGAACCATATATGACACCCTAACAGGTACTGACGTTCCCGGTCAGAGTAGACCTACTCATAAGGGCAACAAAAAAGTTCTCCACAGTACCCAGAGCTCTAAGACTGGATCCTTATCAAAGGATTCAATCTTGTGTCATATCCTGGACCTCCTTTTTTGAAGAGAGGATGTTACCCCTTTTGCAGGGAACTCAGCTTTATATATATATATATATAATGAGAGAGAGCGGGGGCTGAACACAAGAGATAAAACAAATGGAAATATTTCTTTTGCATTATTTATTTTTTGATTATTCTGTATGAGTTTCTATCTTAAGTTATCGTCGGGAGAAAGGTTTTTTCGAAAATAGCTTTTTTAGAAAATTTTTAAAAGAACTGAGGTGTGATAAAAGAAGCGAATAAAAATCAACAGGCTACTGAGCATATCCATTCCTTAAAAATTATTTTTGCCAGAGTAGAAAATTTTAGCGAGAGAGGAGAAAGAAAAAGCAGAGAGAGAGAGAGAGAGAGAGAGAGAGAGAGATGTTTTTTTAATCTGAGCAAATAAAGACAGTCGAGAAAAAGTCTGAAAGGAATGGCGAATAAAGACACCTAGGGCCAAATGAACACACACATATATACGCACATACACACACACACATATATATACATTTTTATATGAAGAGAGAGAGAGAGAGAGAGAGAGAGAGAGAGAGAGAGAGAGAGAGAGAGAGAACAATTAGTGGTATAGAGTTACAGTTTAAAAAGTCCATTACTAATTGCTATGTTTTTGTAAAGCTTCGCCTTGAATTTTGATTTCCCCTGCTCGTAGAAAAACGGGGTAGCTTATTAAGTGAGTGTAAATGGAATTTTGCTTCAGCCTTGCAGAGGTCATATGTGACGTGTTGGAGAAGCAGGCACACACAGGCGATGATATTTTTGCCAGTGGTGAAACGAAGGCTCTCCGCTCGATCCAGAAATTGGGGTCACAATCTGGAATCGTTCATCGAGAAGGTGGTGGTGGTGATGTGCATGTGTGTGCGTGTGGGAGGAACAGTCGCCTAGTTGGCAGTATAAGTTGGGAAAACAAGAGATTCTAGGAGGAAAGGGGAACTCTGAGATGAAAAAGCAGAAAAGTTGAACCACTGGCCTCAATACACAGTTCTTTTTTTCCGTCGACGCATGAAAATAGGTTGCATTACGATTGTGGAAGGGATCAGAAACACCGAAGTTCCCCGCACTATTTGTGTGTGTGTGTATGTGTGTGTGTGTGTGTGTGATGGTGGATCACATATACGTACTTCCTACATAAAAAAGCCGGTCCTTGTCCAAAATAGCCCACCAATGAAAAAATCCATAACTGTTCCGATAATGTACATAAAACGTTTATGAAGGAATGATTGAGTGATTTTAAGGGTATATCAACCGTCTTGGATTATCTTATGTCAAGAGGTTAGTGAATCTCTTTCACGCTCATATTTACAGTTTTTGTGTATTTGCTTTTAAATAGTTTTTCTTGCACACGGTCTAATCGAATATGAACAATTTCTAGAAAGATCTGTTTGACCCATAGATGGGACCCCGAAAAAGTACGATCACTTCGAGTTGGAGTAGATCTGGGAGTAATGGCAATAAAGGGGTACTTAGATCTCCAGAACTGGAGCCCCACTATCAGGTGCACATTTAGTGTCATAACTCGGACTCTCTCTTTTGGAGAGAGGGAGAGGTCTTGTAGTCAACACTATACTAAATCCCATCAACAGAGCGGTTTATAGGAAGGTAATCATGCAGATAAGACTAATTTTCTGTTATTTCCCTCATTTCTCTCCCCCCCTCTCTCTCCCCCTCTTTTACTGATTTGCTACAATTTAGTCCTTATTGTTTTTTAATGCCGAAATTTAATTCATTTAACTATAATTTCACACTTTTTAAAAAACTGACCGGCCCATTGGCTTAATGGTAGAGTGTTCACCAATGGCCCGGGAGACCGAGGTTCTATCTCAGTTCGAGTCATACCAAAGACTCAAAAAATGGTACTGGATATCCCCTTGCTTAACACCTAGCATTATAAGGTACTATCAGGGAAAGTGGCGCCCTCCCCAACACCTCGGTGTTGTAGCTATTGAAAAGGGAGACTTCTGGTCGCCCTCGACTACGGTCGCCAACTTTACTAACAGCTTATTGGCCTAGTGGGTTGAGTGTTCGCCAATAGTCCGGGAGACTTGAGTTCAATTCTAGGTCACGTCATACCAAAGACTTTAAAAATGGTACTTGATACCGCCTTACTTAACACTCAACAATATAAGGTACGTATCAAGGGTAAAGTGGAACAATCCAGGGATAGGAGTAACGCCCTCCCCTACACCTCGGTGTAGTAGCTATTGAAAAGGGAGCCTTCTGGTCGCCCTCGACTACGGTCGCCAACTTTACTTTGTTTGCACAGTTATAAGGCATAGGCATTACATCAGTAGGGATTACCTTCCTTGTCTTTCAAATAGTACTTCTTGTGGCCGTTAGGTGTCGTGCTTAAGGCAGCATTTAAAACCGCGCGACAAAGTCAAACTCCCATCGTTCTGGCCACGACAACAAGAAGCACACTCGAGTGTAAGCATCACCGAACAAGAAACAGGGAGACCTCGCCTTATTCAGCCCACCTTAGGAGAGTGGAGACCAGCATCGAGAAAATCAAGAAGAGAACAAGTTGTTATATCCCGATTGCGAATTGGTCATACAAGGCTTACTTATTCTTTCTTTTTGAAACAGGAACCACAACCACAGTGTTCAACCTGCCAGACAACTTGCACGGTTAAACACATTCTTATAGAATGCAGAACTTTCGTTGTTATCAGAAAGCGATTTTTCAAAGTAAATAACGTCAAAATAGATGACATTCTGTCCTTCTTGAGAGAGACAGAGTTGTACCAAAAAATATGACAACTTAAAACTGGTTAATCTTGTGCAAACAAATGAAATCCCGCTAATAGAAAATTTTACCTACCTTAATATTCGTTTTGAAATCTTTGGTTGAATATGTATGTATATATAGACATAATTTGGCGTTAAATGACATACAAAGATTGATATGCCATAAAACCCAAACAACCAATCAGCCTCACTTTAACAAATCTCGTAAATTTTTTCACAACTTTCATTCTATCAAAGACTCTCAACTTATATAAAACGATTCTTCTACTGTATGGTAACATTTCTCTAAATAATGTACTTTTTTTAGTGCTTCATGTAATTTCTGTTGGGATTCCACTAAGTTTGCTCAGGCAATAAATATATTGTTGATTCGTCGTGAATTGTTTTACATTGTTTAGCATGAGGAAATATTAAACCATAACACATTTCTTCTCTTAAAAGTGTTCGAATTGTGTTTCTCACACTCAAATAATTGTCATCCTCGTCAGCTGGGGCAGTAAAATACACCGACTGTATCTTTGCAGAGGGGTAGGAGCCCCTCCCCTCCGGGCTACCACGAATGTCCTGGATATGAAATTAAATCCTCTGATGGCGAGGCTCCAGCCTTGGAGACTTGAGGAATGTGGAGTACTCTTTCATTGCCATTGCTCCCGGGTTAAGTCTTACCCGGAGTGGTAGTACCTGAATGGGTCCTATTTATGGGTCAAATAGAACTGTTGGACATTTAAACTGTGTGCAAACAAATGATTTAAATTAAATCGAATTGTTTGAAATTGAATTATTTGACCATTTAACTGTGTGTAAACAAATGGCTGATATTTAACTGAATTGCTAAATAGCAATAGATAGCAATATTTGGAATCATTTAACTGTGTACTAACGAATGAGTAATGTTGAATAGAATTTTTAGTGTTAAATGGCAACACTTGAAACTCTTTAATTCTGGGCTTAAATTGAATTATTGGTATTACATAACTATACTAGGAACTGTTTGACTGTGTTCAAAAGAATAATTAGGGTTAAATAGCAATACCTGTAACCTCTTCACTGCGAACAAATAATTAATATTGAATAGAATTATTAGTGCTAGATAGTAATAATTAAAGCCATTTAACTGTGTAGAAAAAATAGCAATATTAGTGTGCAAACAAATTAGTTTGTAGGTAATTTCCTTTTTAAATGAGTTACAACTATGTGTGTAAACAAATGACCAATGTTAAATTGTGACTGTAATATAGCAATATTTGTAGCCATTTTACGGCTTTCCCAAAAATGAGTTCAAGCTCATTTAGAAATGTTTTCTACAAAATCTGTTAACAAATCCTATATATTTAATATATATGTATAAACAAGATTTGGAACTAAATAACCTACAATAGTTGATATGCCATAAAACCCAACCAAACCAAATCCTATATATTTGATATTTATGTATAAAGAGGATTTAGCATTAAATAACCTACAATGTTTGAAATGCCATTAAATCCAAGCAAACCAAATCATATATATCTAATATATATGTATTAAAAGGATTTAGCATTAAATAACCTACAAGAGTTGAAATGCCATAAAATCCAAGCAAATCTAATCAAATCAATCAAATAATTGTGTGGGTGAGTATTGGCACTCAGATATAAGAAATATAAGAAACATTCAAGTCGTCAATACTGTGACCAACTTGATTCATTTCCTTCAAAGCTTTCACGTATTCTTATCCAATAGAAATACTTTTTAAAGAGATCTATTTGACTCAGAGTGGAACTGGGAGTAAGAATATAAGAATTAAAGGTGCATTTGTATTTATAGTTTACTGATTCTTTTCTCATGTAAATTGTATTAAATACGGGTAAATTAGCGATGTTTTGTTATTATTCATTCAATTAATTTATTTGAGGGTGAATGGAAACTAAATTTGACTAAAGGGAGTACACCATGATCAAGTAAAAAGTTTTACTTTATTTACCACACACACACACACACACACACACACACACACACACACACACACATATATATATATATATATATATTGCAACAGTGTTGGTTGTCACTAATTACTTTGTGGGTTTGTGGCGAACCAAGTGCGATATAATTTGAAGAGTGCTCAATATCTGGAATAGAGCTATTATATAATAATAACAAATAAATATATATCAGATTTATATATTTAATGGCATGGAAGTTTGTCTGCGAACTTTGGTTTCATGAAGTTTTACAAACTTTGTAAAACTTCATGAAATATTGTGTCGCAAGTGACGAGAAGTAGCCGTGCGATTATATTTTAAATATGCTTTCTGTTTGAATCTCTTTAATGATAGCTAAAAAAGGAAAAAGTTTTAGATTTGACATAGACTAATCTAATAATTTCCATCGTGACTGTTTTCAGGACGAAAAGTGTAGATCTATGAGCAGGGCAGGATTTACTTATAAGCATAGTAGGTCATTGGCCTAGGGCCTGCGATTATCTGGGAGTCCACTGAAACTAATTTGTCACAAAGCATGTCTGATTATAACTTTGTTTCAAGTGTACATCGAGTATTTCAATATAAAATATATTCAAAACCACAAGGAATCTTGTACAATAAGTATAAGCCCTGGAGTGTGGGGCCCCTATACAATAAGTATTGGCCCACTGTGGTTTCAAGTGCTGGGCCATGCGGAAGTCTTCAGCTAGGCCACGGATATAGTTCCTACAGAAAAATTTGGAACCCACTGATAAATTTATCCTTGAATTTGCCGAATAAATTGAATAGAATCATAAGTGCATATTGACGGCCTGCTGGTTGGTCTTTTGTTTCATGGTCTCTCAACCTCTGTGGGTCATTTGTTACCAAAGCCATCATTGTAGAAGAACAGCAGGGATACTATTTAACCCATATATAGGAGGAATCATATCTTTCCTAAGGGTATTAGTTTGAAAGTGAACGCAACAGCGCGATTGAAGTTGAAACCCGCTGACTTGAAGGCCACCATCCAGCACTTTAGCCATTACCCCACTGCTACTCCAGAAAGTGACTTCCTCCTTTTTGTCAAACTACTATTTGACCCTCAGTATGAATTCGGGGACCGAACTGTGAAAGCACAAAAAACTTAAGCCAGCAGATGGGTTTCGTCATTCGCTTCTTGAATGAAGCTTCCCAAGAAATAAAAGTAAAATTAATGAAAGTCGACTACTCAAATTCTACCAAGTTAAACAACTGAAAGAAAATTCAACTGGGAAGTTTACTGAAAAGAACATTAAAGAAGACTCACAATTTAATGAACTCTGAAACATTTCTACAAAATAAAAAAAGAAAAGAAAAATACTCAAATTCAAAGAACTTTGTTTCCCGGACACTCTCACAGATAAGTTCCAGCAAATTGCACTAAAAATTTACAACACTTTATCTTTTCTACTCCTTTCTTTCTTGGTTCCTTTTTATAAAATTCCCTTTTAAAAACTTTCTTGTTTGTGTTATCTTTTCGAATTAGTATCCGAGTTAGAAAGCTGCGGAACTTACTGTTTAAACTTAACGTTTGAATTTATCGTTTAATGGCGCACTAAATCCACCTAAAAACATTACCCAGTTAAATACTAAACTTAGCTTTTGTGTCACTCACATTCATACAAATTTTATCCCCTGAAATTTCTTTAAAACAAAATAATAAGTCGGTAAAAATAATCTGCTTAAAAATTAAAACTTTTGACGTTGAACGATTGTAATATCATGTAACTACTATGACACACGGTAAAAAAAAAAGCATAAAAATTGACCTTGTGTCACATCCTGCCCGTTGTGGAAGGTTTTGGTATATAAGTACTTCTATCTATGAATTGTTTTGAATTAGGGAAAAATTTCTGTATGATTCAAAACAAGAGGGTATAAGAGCTATCAAGGAAAATGGATACTGATACAAAACATACTGTCGTTTATGTCCATGAGTTAAAGAATGTGTCATTAAAATTGGTGATGGGCTAAATTTGATCAGAAATCAAAACATAATGTTCTGGAAGTTCCCGCCATACATATGTCACTCACAACAACACCAACCCTCAAAGACGTTATTCTTGAAGTTAGGACAAACAAATATATCCGGCGTACACAAATGTCAGCTTTATCAAACGCCGCTGGTGGGTTTATAGTGAATAACAAACCAGGTGTGTGTATGTGTGTGTGTCCGTAAAAATTCCCATGGAACTGATTTTTTCCCATGGAAGATGCAAAGTCCCTCCACCCCGTCGAGGTCATTTAAAATTACAGGGAGTCATCAGGTGGCAATGTAAGGATACAATGAATAATTATATCTCTTGGAGGATTGGATTGTACGTTAGGGAAGCCCTAGTGTGTTCCACGATAGTCTCAGAAACACTTTCTCGATCTCTTTTCATCTGTGTTCTTTGAACAGTAGAAACGTTATCTCTGTATTTCCAGGGAACAGTAAAACCACATGGCTATATTACCCACACTTGTCAAGTAAGCCTCGATCTCTTTTGTACTTGTTCTACATACTGTTTGTTCATGGAAGTTCTTTTCTATGACACGTGCATTCTTTATTTTAATATTAATTGTATGTATATTATGCATGTAAAAGTTAAATGTTTTTGCATGTGTGTATATTTATCTTGTCTTTCCTTCCGTTGTATTTAGTATCTGTATATCATGGATATACTAAAGCTAATATTGGTCCTTGTTGAGTGGGGACTCAATTGAGTATCTTCCCATCCACCAAGCATAAAAATTGGAAAATATGCCATTTCTAACAAGCCAGAATAAGATAGGAACTTTGATTTGGAGAACAAAAATGTTTTTGATTTCAACAAAGGTAAGACGGAAAAAGTCTACCGTCAATGTTAATGAAGTCACTGAAAATCATCAAATTGTATGAGCATTGGCTTGACCTTTGAAAGTTGACTTCCGAGGTCAATCGAGAGGTCACTAGGGGTTGTCAAACAGTAAAATATGACATTTCCGGCTAATCGGAAACTTTGATATCAGTAGAAAAATAATTGGATGGTCAAGGTTACCTTTAAGTGATTCTATATTGAAACTGACGATAAAACAAGACAATCACATAGTCAACTGGAAGGACATGAAAAATGACTCTTTGTTGGGTTTGTTTACTTAAGATTGTTTAATGGCACGTCAACATTCGTGAGTTGCCAAAGCCACCCTTGTAGAAGAACAGCTGGTGGGAGTTAGAGGATTCATAACTTTCTCAACTCCAAAAGTAAACGCACTAACTTGACTGGAGTTCGAACTCGCTTACTTTAATGCTGTGGTTCAGCACTTTAGCTATGACACGCCCGGAAACTCTTCCACAAAAGAAAAAGGACTCTATATATTTGCAAAAGATCGAAGAACGAGAAATGTTGTGCCTAATAAGGCTCTCAGAAACAAAGCCATTTTTTCAAAAATTTTAAAACGCTTTTGTGGTACATTTATTTCTTGTTTATATTGCTGTATCAATAGATACAATTGCCCCCGGTGTTTTTTACCAACCATTGCTGGGTATCTCTACTAGACATACTGTTTAACGGCATGTCAATTCCCTATGGATTACTTAATGCCGATTTGATTAATATCTAAATGTTTGTAATCATAACTATATTTTCAATTCTCCATTGCATTTTTAAATAACACTTTTTCATTTGTCCATAATTTTTTGTTTGTACACAGTTAAATGATATCAATTAGATAGTTCTAATACAAATAATTTGCTCAGTTCAATGGTTTCAAGTATCCTAATCTCATACTAGTGATGTATATACAAGTATGGTTTAAAGTGACCATCCCATTCAACAACAATCATTTGTTTGTATACAAAATGGCCCAGGAGACCGGGGTTCAATCCCAGGTCAAGTTATAGCAAAGACTCAAAAAATGGTACTTGATACCTCCTTGCTTAACGCTTAGCATAATAAAGTACGTATCTAGGGTCAAGTGGACCAATCTTGGGCAAGGAGTAGCACCCGCCCCTACACCTCGGTGTTGTAGTGATTGAAAAGGAATATTTCGGGTCGCCCTCGACTACGGTCGCCAACTTTACTTTATATGATATAAAAAATTCCAATTTAATACAAATTATTTGAACTCATTTGTATAGTTTCAAGTATTTTAGGTTTGATTTCGTTTTATGGCATATCAACCATTGCAGGTTACTTAATGTCAAATCCTCTTTATTCATATATATTAAATATATATATGTTTTGTGAACACATTTTGTCGATAACATTCTTAAAGGAGCCCGAGTTCTTTTTTGCACACCGTTAAATGGTTTCAAGTATTGCTTTGTATAATCGTCACAATTTAACTGCGGTCATTATCTTGCAGAGAGTTTATTCTATTTGACCTATAGATAAGATCCTGTTAGGTGCTATCGCTCCAGTTCACAGCAGACCTGGGAGCAATGGCAATGAAGGGGTATTCCACATTACCAAAATCTGATGGTTTAATATCATATCTAAGATATTCTACAGACCCAGCCGACCGGGTCAAGGTTTCTTTGGTTTCTTTGTTTAATGGCATATCAACCTTTGTATGTTATTTAATGCCAAAGTTATTCTCCTAGAGGAACAGTAGTAGTACTATTTAACCAATAGCTGGGAGGATAAGGGGGTTCATACCTTTCCCAAGGGTATTCGCCCAAAAGTGAACGTAATAGCGCAACTGGAGTACGAACTCGCGTACTACGATTCCGCAGTCCATCGCTTTAACCATTACACCACGAGGACACCCCACCCAGACCGGGTCAAGTATTCTAGTCTAATACAAATAATGTACACATAATTATAGTTTAAATTAACAATTCCAATTCAACAACAACCATTTGTTTGACTCGTAGTCAAATGGTTTCGTCTAATCTTATCCTATACCAATGATTTTCAAACAAATTTATTGACCCTAACAGATACTACCATCCGGTTCGGAAAAAAATGGGATTAATGGCAATGAAAGGGTAATCCACACTCCTGAGAGCTCCAGAACTGGAGCCTCACCACGAGATACAGGGTAGCGTCACTTTCAGGTCACTCCTTTTTTTGGTCGGGAGGGAAGCTAATTCTTCTACAGGGGAGACTTTGCGTGTATTCATTAAAATCCCGTGATATACTAATACTGAACATAACGGAAGGGAAGACAAATTTAAGCTCGTTTATATATATCAGAACATTCAATATTTTGGACAAACAATAAATAGATGTAAATATCATTGGTATTATAAGAAAAATTACACAATTGTGTCTCAGCAGCTAAAATTATATACATATTGATCCATGAAGAAGTAGTATGTACAAAAGCAAAAATTGCAAAAAGCTTACCAGATAATTCTAGGTAAAAGATAGCCATGTAGCTTTATCGTTCTGTGGCAGGTCTTAGAGACAACGTCCCGACTGTTCAAAGACAAAAGGCGAAAAGAGGTCGAGAATGGGTTTCTGAGACGATCATGTGACATTGTACAGAATCCTTACTAGACATGTGAATTGTATCTCTACATGCTTAAACGCACACAAAAAGTGAAAATGAACAGAAAACTCTTCTTTGTGATGTCAAATTTGGGATTTAGATACTGATTATTTTTCCTGTGACAAGTGATTCATTTGTAAAACTGAAGATTAACCAAGATAATTCATTTTTCAAATCATCTTACGCCGATAAACATTAGATCGGAACGATGACCCGAACGGAACGAATGTGTCTTTTTAGTTTTATAATCCTGAAATCATCTTTTGTGAAAAACAGTTTCCATAACTCCTTTACTTTCTGTTCATATTTTCAAAGCGAAGCTGTAAATCAAAATTTTATTTTCAGTGCTTATTCTTTTCTTATGTGTTTCTAATTTTTTAAAATTATTTATGGTATTTTGAACTTATGAGAATTAATAAATTCTACTCTAAGGCTTAAATGAGGTTATTTGATGAAAATTAAAAATACAAATATAAACTATTTATTTAAACTTTAAAAGTACTAACCCACTCCTAACTCTAAAAAAAAACCAACAATCTGCACACTTCCTAAAATGGACAAGGGAGTAACTTATACAGATGAACCAAAGAATAAGGAAACTGATAACGTTGCACCTGGCCTTACACTTGAGGGATTACGTATACAGACTCCTTGTGATAAGAAAAGAAGGAGGAAGAGGACTAGCCAGCATTGAGGATTGCTGAGATGCAACAAGGACTCAAAGAATATACAAAAAAGAGCAAAGAAAGACTAATTACAGCAGCCAGTTACAGCAATATCAACCGAATTAACTTAAGGACAGATAGGAAACAACAATAAAAAAATCTTGAAAACAAAAATGGGAAGAAAATATTGATACTTCAAGCGCCTTGGACATGGCTACGAAGGGGAAACTTAAAAAGAGAAACTGAATCGATTAAGCAGAAAATAATACGATTTCTCTTCCTCTTTTTCTTGTCACAAAATACGGAGCAAGTGTAGACAATGTGAAGATTGAGATGTGACAGTTAATAAATGAGAATTTCTTTTATCTTAATGGTCAAGCGTCCCCACTCCAAAAAAAGGCTGCTAAATTAATTTTATTCTATTTGCTAAATTTAGGTTAATACAACATCCCCAAGCCTGGAAAATAGTAAATTGAATATTTATTCGATATATCTATCAATTATAAGTGGAATTTTCAAGGGTATCTGAGTTGGTAAGTACGAATAATTATCATAAACTTTTATCAAAGCGACTGATATTTTATATTTTTAACAATGACCATTTTGCAACCTGCATGTAATATAGTTAACTACTACTCATAGATAATTAATTACGGGTAAGTACTGCTCGTTAATAATAATAATTAATTACAGGTAAGTACTGTTAGTTAATAATAATAATTAATTACAGGTAAGTACTGCTCGTTAACAATAATAATTAAGTACTGGTAAGTACTGTTAGTTAATAATAATAATTAATTACAAGTAAGTACTGCTCGTTAATAATAATAATTTATTACAGGTAAGTACTGCTCGTTAATAATAATAATTAATTACAGGTTGGTACTGCTCGTTAATAATAATAATTAATTACAGGTAAGTACGGCTCGTTAATAATAATAAATAATTACAGGTAAGTACTGCTCTTGAACAATAATAATAATTAATTACAGGTAAGTACTGCTCGTTAATAATAATAATTAATTACAGGTAAGTACTGTTAGTTAATAATAATAATTAATTACAGGTAAGTACTGTTAGTTAATAATAATAATTAATTACAGGTAAGCACTGCTCGTTAATAATAATAATTAATTACAGGTAAGTACTGCTCGTGAACAATAATAATAATTAATTACAGGTAAGTAATGCTCGTTAATAATAATAATTAATTACAGGTAAGTACTGTTAGTTAATAATAATAATTAATTACAGGTAAGTACTGCTCGTTAATAATAATAATTTATTACAGGTAAGTACTGCTCGTTAATAATAATAATTAATTACAGGTAGGTACTGCTCGTTAATAATAATAATTAATTACAGGTAAGTACTGCTCGTTAACAATAATAATTAAGTACTGGTAAGTACTGTTAGTTAATAATAATACAGTTATTAAAATCAAAACCGAATACTTTAAGGTTGTTTGGTTTGGTTTCTTTATTTAATGGCATATCAACCTTTGGAGGTTATTTAATGCCAAAGCTATTCTCCTAGAAGAACAGTAGTGGTACTATTTAACCCATAGCTGGGAGGATATGGGGGTTCATACCTTTTCCAAGGGTATTCGCCCGAAAGTGAACGTAATAGCGCGACTGGAGTACGAACTCGCGTACTACGATTCAGCAGTCCATTGTTTTAACTATAACACCACGAGGACACCCACCCCCTTGGTTGTTTGGGTTTTATGGCATATCAACCTCATACTTTAAGGTTGGTTTCGTACAACGATTGAAAAATTAGGGTTTGTTTTACTATTGGAATTGTATTGTAAACTGAACCTCCGCTTCAAACCTTGAAAAAACGTTTTTTTCCAAGACTAACCTATTTCTTGATGATACAAAGACCTTATCGATTAACGCATTTAAGAAAACATTTTCTACGAAAAGGAACTTTCCTGGAACAATTTTTTACTCAATTTCAAGTAGTATCACACAATTTTACGAAGACTTCAGTTTTGTGAAAAGGGGGAACATGCCTTGACCTTTTCTACTTAAGAGATAATTTCTTTTATAGTGTTCACTTTAGAACAGTGTAAGTAAGATTAAAATTGATCTGAAGAAGAAAAGGGCGTGTGAATAGAGCCAATAAGTCAGGAATATCAAGAAATATATCGCGTAGGTGTTGTAAAAGTTAAATTAATGAATCATTAGTCAGAGGATGGTGTGAGTTGTTAAAAATTTATTCTTGAAAGCAGACTTCTAGCTAGAAACAGAAATGCAGATTTAAGTGGTAGAAACGCTTGTGTAAAGGGGTGGGGAATAATTGGCTGGGTGTGTCAAGTGAAAATCACTCACGATTTAAGTGACCCAGTTCGTCGTAGTTTTAGCTTTGTAATGTTCATATGACACATGAAGGACGTTGGCTGAGTATATTTTGTGAGTAGGTTGCATTTGATTGATCATTTACTGGTAGGCAAAAAAAAAAAAAAATGTTCGAACAGTGAATTTCCTCAGCAAAAATCACACTGAGGAGAGTGCTTGATTGCTGAGGGGATTTTCTGCTTTTGGATCCAGAGAAAACCAGCTGATATCATTCGGGTGAAAATTTACCTAGCGCGGACATCTGATATGAATATGAAAGTGCATCAATAAAAAAGATTGGTGTAATGGTTATCGTCTTAGGAATTTAACACGGCAAACCGTAGACGAGTCTATGTTTCACTTCAAGTCCATGGGAAAGTCATTAATCCATTTATTCTCCCCCTTCGTCAGCTATGGGTAAGGCAGGTTTGAATTTTAGTCTTAGTATGATAACCAGTTTAGGAAAAGGTAAACTCTAGTCAAACAATGTTCCGTTTGACAAATTGACCTTATGTGACATTCTGCTGTTGACGAAGGAGTTAGCTAAATATGAATAATAATAGCAGACCTAATGTTGATGAACATAGAGAAAAAAACTCATCTGGTAGATACAAGAAAGTGAAAAGATCGACAAATACTTGAATCCTGCTAGAGAGCCGAAAAGGTTATGAAGGTGACGGTGATATTTATTGTAGATGGCGCGCTTGAAATTGTCCTTAAAGGCTTCGAAAAGAGACAAGAGGAATTGGAAATTATAGGAAGAATCGAGAGAATAAAGACCAGAGTATTGGTAATATCAGCTTGAGTGCTCAGAAGAGGTCTGGAGACCTAAAAAGACTTGCTGTCACTCAAACTCCTCCAAAAGACCACCAGCAAACGATGGTATGAAAAACTCTCAAGGTGTGATTAATTATTTTTCCTTAAGTTTTTTTTAATACCATCGGCTAACGCTGGTGTGAAAGTCTTGCCTGGAGGAATACTACTATTACTACTACTAATAATAATGATAATGATAATGATGATAATAATAACAATAATAAATTGTGATTGGTGCTTTTGGCACAATAACTAAAGGATTATTAAAAGGCCTGGAGGACTTGGAAGTTGGCGGACGGGTAGAGAATATCCAAATGACAGCATTACTGAGAATGGCCAGAATACTGAGAAAAGTCCCGGAGACTTGAGGAGACTTGCTGTCACTCAAACTCCAGTGAAAAACCATCAGCTAATACTGATGTGAAAAACTCTAAAAGAGTAATTAATAAAAGAAAAAGATTGACAAATACTTAGACTTTTCCAGCGAATTAAATAAAAAAAAACTGTGGAACATGTGGGTGACAGTGATACCAATTGTGGTTGGTGCACTTGGAACAACAAAAGATTAGAAAGGGGATTGGAACAGTTGGAGATCGGAGGAAGAATGAAAACCATACAGAATACAGCGTTGTTAAGACCGGCTAGAATACTTACAAGAATCCAGGAAACCTGAGGAGATTCGCTATCACTCAGACTCCACTGAAGGACAACATGCAAACGCAGGCGTGAAGAACTCGCAAGGAGTAAAATAAAAATAATAATAATCTATCTCATTTGTAGTTATGACGCTCTGCTTTAAAAGCAGAAATATAATAGTTTATCTGCGTAATACTCCTTTAGAGAGAATAATTGTATATAGGATTACATGGTTTCCACACTGTTCAAACATCTTCAAAGAAGTAAGAAGACCGATTTTCATATAACGAGTCTTATTGCTAGATGAATTTAGGAAACGATGTAAATGCTCTATCATTGATATTTAACAATATTGCAACATTTGGTCCTCCATTAACTCACCAAGTGAGCTAGTAAGAAGCATAAACCCCTATATATATATATATATATATATATATATATATATATATATATATATATATATATATATATATATACTTGCAGAAGTACCCGGTCTATGATCGGAGTAAAAGGATTTTAGGAGCAACAATGAGTGAGATCGAAAGGAGGAAGAAGCGAGTAAGCTAAGAATAAAAATGTCACCTTATTTGTTGCTGAAAGATTTCGCCAATCAATTTAAATGAAAAACATTCTTTATTTCATGAATTGTTCTTTGTGATTCATTTATCTTTTAAAAGATTCATTTTTAGTTTACTTTAGAATAATATATGAAAATATGTAATCTAGTAAAATCCACACTGGTGAAAGGTTTAAAAGATTTTCAGAATATCTTTAGTATCCCCCCAAAATTTTATTTTTCACAAATAGTGCTCAGTTACAAGACCTTTTCGTTAATAATTTTCGAGAAAGCAGCATAGTTTTAATTCAAATTCTTATTTATCCTTTAAACACAAAGAATTAACGTATTATAATTTTAGGATTTTTTTGTTTACAATTAAAATATTTGTTTAAAAAACCTAACCCTTACTTCGTAAGTAGTTTGAAACATTATAAAAATTTCATTTTCCCGAATACTTTTATATAAAGTTTTACAAAAATTTAATTTTAGTTCTTAATTACTTGTTGAGTTACAAGGATAAAAATGTATTGGCTTAATTTATTTTCTTTTTTACCCTATAAAAATATAACAATTAAAAAAGGTTAAGAATTAAGAATGTGTCCTTATTTCTAAGTGGAAAATTTCGCGTAATAATTCAAATGAAAATCATCCGGTTATTCTATAATTAATTAATTTCTTTAAAAAGTTTTTTTTAGTTACACTGTATAAAGATTGATATATTTTGTGCTAAGAAATAAGAAAAGTATTCGTTTAAATAATCAGTTTTAGAGTTATTGATAAACAATGCTTTTGTTTAATTTTCTAATTCTTTCTTTTTTACCCACTAAAAATGTAACATTATTGGTTGGTATAATAAGAAGAGGCTTAGAAATATGAAAATTTTCGTATAAGAATGTCTTTTTTGGGTTACGTTTACATTTTATTTTAAAAAAAAGTACCCCTTGGTTTGAAATATTTTCATAATTTTTTTTAGTTCTCTAAGATTTGATTTTTAATCATTGAATTATATCATTTAATTAGTAAAAGTCAAAACTAAATTTTATAATAAACTATAAACATTAAAGTGTATGCACGATTTGAATGCTCAATGATATATATTTTCTGAGTTATAAGTCGACACGTACAAACCAAAACAGACGCGACACCTTTATATATATATATATATATATATATATATATATATATATATATATATATATATATATATATATATATATATATTAAGGAATGTACAAAAAGTAATTCCACCTATATTTTTCCACGAAGAAGAGACTGGGTGAACTGGATATCTGAGGAGACGCACTGTTATTCCGGCTTCAGTGAAAACCCACCATTTAGGTGTGAAAAATTCGAGTCTAATAATAATAATAATAATAATAATAATTTTTTATCATTCAGGGTTTTCGGACTATTTTCTTCATATTTATTGTTATATTCACAAGGTTTCGGCCGATGTGCTCTCGGGCCTTCTTCAGGTGTTTCTTGTCGAATTCAGGAGCCGACATGGAACTTCGAAACATATTCTTTAATAAATCCACGGGGGTCGTTGGCTCTGATTCCGTTAACCATAACTGGGTACAAGTGTAAAGTATAACGATACCAGTGAGCCGGGTTGAGTTTCGCCAGCAGTCAGGATTGAACCGGCAGATGATTGTCACTTAGAAAGATAGGGAACCAACGCCTATAACCGTTCCGCTATGTGCCCTGCTGGACAGTTTAGAGTGAATTTTGTTTTACTAATAAACTTAATGTTCTTACCTACTATGAATAACAACTATTATGTATGATTTTTTTAAAAACTAAATTCATATTACAATTTTTTTTCAAGTTTCGTCTCAGAAATTCAGACAACTAAGTTTAGATGTGACTGGGTGGGGAAGGTTATCCCCTGGGAATTGTGCAAGAAGTTTAAATTTGACAATACGAAAAAGTGGTATATTCACAACCCAGTACCCGTCCTAGAAAATGATTTTGAGATACAAACGGATCAAGGCCAGATGATCATACCTAATGATGGTTAAAAAAAAAAAAAAAAAAAAAAAAAAAAAGAGAGAGAGAACCAGCCAAATAGTGGATTTTGCTGTTTCCGCATTGATATGTTCGGTACAGTCACCAAAGGATTGGTACAGGGAGTTGAGGACTTGGAAATAAGAGGACGAGTGGAGACCATCCAAACTACTGCATTGTTGAGATCGGTCAGAATACTGAGAAGAGTACTGGAAACTTGAGAAAACGTGCCGTCACACTGACTCCAGTAAAAACCATCAGCTAACGCTGATGTGAAAAACTTTCAAAGGAAAAAAATGATAGTAAAATAGTTTAGAGTGTATGTTTTCTTAAATATCAAAAGACAAGGAGTGGCTCATTTGTGAGGTACAATAGAGTTGAAACGATTAGGATTGCTGAAAGCGGAGAAGATTCGTCTTAACGTCAGCAAATCTCTTATTTCGAGATTACATCACAAGTTTCTAATAAATATAGTAAATTACACGGTTTTAAGAATTACGCAAGTCGCTCTTTTTTTATATTTGAAATCAGAAATAGAAATAATTCTTATGAACAAACTATTGACTTTTGACTTGAGGAAGTATAAATCGAACATTGACACGAAAGATAATTTTTGTACAAAAGTTTAAAACCCACTTCCAATTACTGTTGTTCTCTTCAGCACGCACAGTTTCCTGATTTCCTAGTTTATTTTTGAATGTACAGAAGAGCCAAAAATAAGTTGCAGCAATTTATAGGTCAAACATTTTTTCAGGTGAATGTTTATTTCTTCCAATAAGCAATAAACTAATTACACGCACACAAGTGCAAAGTGCGGTGAGGGTTACCGGCACAGATAACGATACCAGTGAGCCGGGTTGAGTTTCAATTAATGTTTCTTTCACAGAAAAGCCCAGAATAAGTTGCAAACCGTAGCGGCAATAACGATTCTCTATAGAAACACTAAAGTAAAAGTACGATCACCAGATGGAGACACAGAATACTTCGACATTGTAGCAGGAGTACTACAAGGGGACACGCTGGCTCCGTATCTCTTTATCATTTGTCTAGACTACGTACTTAGAACATCGATTGACAAAATCAAAGAGAATGGCTTCGAACTGACGAAGAAAAGAAGCAGAAGATACCCCGCAACAACAATTACCGACGCCGACTACGCCGATGACATAGCAATACTGGCAAATACACCTGACCAAGCCGAAACACTTCTGCATAGTTTGGAACGAGCAGCAGCAAGCATAGGCCTCCATGTTAATGCACACAAAACGGAATATATGTGCTATAACCAAACGGGGGACATCTCCACTCTAAAAGGAACCCCTCTTAAACTAGTAGACAAATTCACGTACCTAGGAAGCAGCGTCGAATCAACCGAAAAGGACATCGAAACGAGGTTAACGAAAGCATGGACAGCTATCAATAGGCTATCGACTATATGGAAATCAGACCTAACCGATAAAATGAAACGCAGTTTCTTCCAGGCAGCGGTCACATCGATACTGCTATATGGATGCACTACATGGACGCTAACAAAACGGCTGGAGAAGAAACTAGATGGCAATTACACAAGAATGCTGCGTGCAATCCTCAACAAGTCCTGGCAGCAACACCCCACAAGACACCAACTGTACGGCCACCTGCCCCCTATCACGAAAACTATTCAAGTTAGGCGAACCAGACATGCAGGACATTGCTGGAGAAGCAGAGATGAACTCATAAGAGATGTACTCTTATGGATCCCCACACACGGCCGCGCAAAAGCAGGACGACCAGCACGAACGTACATTCAGCAGCTATGTGAGGATACAGGTTGTTGTCCTAAAGACCTGCCTAGGGCGATGAACGATAGGGAGGAGTAGCGAGAGAGGGTCAGGGATATCCGTGCTGCCAGCACGATATGATGATGATGATGATTTATAAGTCAAATGAGAATGATGATTATGAAGAACATGTTCTGGTCCGAAGATGCAGTATTTGATTTGATTTAGTTTGGTTTGATTTTATGGCATATCAAACATTGTTGGTTATTTAATGACAAATCCTGTTTTTACATATATATCAAATATATGATTTGTAAACACATTTTGTAGATACACAGATGATCAATTTAGCATATATCAACAAAGTTAAATGGTTCCAAGTATTGCTACGTATAACTAACAATGCAATTAAACATCAGTCATTTGTTTACACAAAGTTTAAATGTCAAACACTTCTACTAGACCCATAGATCGGACCCTATCAGGTACTATCACTCCGGGCCAGAGTGGACTTGGGATTAATGGCAATGCAGGGGTTCTCCGCATCTCCCAAAGATCCAGCATTACTGGAGCCTCACAATCAGACTGTTTCGTGTCATATCCAGGACACTTGTTCGCGGGGTGGGGGTCTTACCTCTCTGCAGAGATAAAGTCCGTGTATTCTACAGCCCCAGCCGTGACAAACGTTATAACTTCGATCGACATTGTGTGCCTCGTTACTCTGGTAGCCCTGTCGACAGGGTTTAGAATACATATTGTATCCCTTTTAAAGAAGTACGACTTCCACCTCTCATGCAAAAAAGTAAAAGCATGCATCTGATGGTGAGGCTCTATATCTGAGTAGTGTGGAGTATCCCTTCATTACTATTACTCCCAGGTTTACTCTAACTCAGGCTCCCATCTGTGAGTCAAATATATACATTTTAAGATTATTCGAATTCGACTTGAATACTTGCTGCTATATATCTGTAAATTATCTGTATTAAGAATATTTACTTTCAGATATAATTGTTTACTTGAAACCATATAACAGTATGCAAATAAATAACTATTTGATTATAGTTATTTATTTGTATACTGTCATATTGTTTAAAAAGAGATGATTATTTGGAAGTATATGATTCTTAATTGGAAGTTTATAATTATCAGATAGAAATATTGAACTCATACAACTGTGGTTGTGGTTGGTTGGGTTTTATGGCATATCAACCTTTGTAACGCCAAATCCATTTTTATATAAATAATCAGTTCTATTTAAAACAATTCAGTTTAGCATGAGTACACAGTTTAATTGTCAAAAACGTTTCTATTTCAAACTATTCAGTTTATTCAAACAGTTACATATAACAATTCAGTTTAGTGTAAGTACAGTTTCAATGTCAAAAACGGTTCAATTTCAAACAATTTAGTTTAGTATAAGCACGCAGTTTAAATGTAAGTACAGTTTAATTGTCAAAAACTTTTCTATTTCAAGCTATTCAGTTTAGGCAAGCAGTTTTAATTCAACTAATTCAGTTTAGTATAAGTACACATTTTGTTTACACACAGTTAAATGTCAAAACAATTCTATGTTAAGCAATTCAGTTGAGTGTAAATACAGTTTCAATGTCAAAAAATAGTTCTATTTCAAATAATTCAATTTAGCATAAGCATACAATTTAAAAGTAAATACGGTTTAATTGTCAAAAACATTTCTATTTTAAGCTATTCAGTTTAGTCAAACAGTTCAGTTTAGCATAAGTATGCTGCTAGTTCTATTTAACCCATAGATAGGACCTTATCAGGTGCTACTTCTCCAGGCCAGAGTGGACCAGGGAGCGATGGCAATAAAGAGGTATTCCGTATTCCCCAAAGCTCCAGTATTACTGGAACCGCAGCATCAGATTTTTTAGTGTCATATCAGGACACTCGTTGGCGGGGGGGTCTTACCCTTCTGCAGAGGAGCAGTCGGTGTATTCTACAGCTCTAGCCGACAGGGCAAGATACAACTGTGTGAAAATTATTTATATTAGGTAGGAATACTTGATATATAACAGCGTGTAAAAATCTCTTAAGAAACAATTACACAAAAAAATGTAAATATAAATGTACAATGAACGCAATTCACCTACCTCTGGACATAAAATAACTCTAAACAGATTAAAATGCAGTTAAAAATCAGTCAATGAATCAATCACAACTTATTCTTGAGAGCTGGGGTCGTAGAATACACCAACTGCATCTCTACAGACGGGTAGGAGCCCCCAACGAGTGTCCTGAATTCAATACTTGACAATTTGATGGTGAGGCTCCAGCCCTGAAGATTTGAGGAATGTGAAATACCCCTTCATTGACATTGCTTCCAAATCCACCCGGAGTGGTTGCATCTGAATGGGTCCTCTCTATGGGTTATATAGAACTGTTTGATATTCAAACTATGTGCAAAAATGACCTTTGCTAAATTGAATTGTTAGAAATAAAACTCTTTGACTATTTAGATATATATAAACAAATGACTGATGTTTAATTGAATTGTTAGTGATACATAGCAATACATGGAACAATTTAACTATGTGCTAACGAATGAGTAATGTTGAAAAGAATTATTAGTGTTGATTAGCAATATTTGAAACTTTTTAACTATCTGTCTACATTGAATTGTTACTATTACATAGGAATGCTTGAAACCATTTAACTGTATGCAAATAAAATTATTGGTGTTAAATGGCAATATTTGAAACCATTTAAATGAGCGCAAACAAATTATTAATACTAAATAAAAATATTTGGGTTAGAATAATTGGAACCATTTAACTGTGTGAAAACAAATGAGCTCTTGCTCGTTTAAAAATGTTTTCTACAAATTATGTGTTTACAAAGTATATGTATAAAGAGTATTTGGTATTAAATAACTTGCAAGGGTTGATATGTCATAAAACCCAACAAACCAAACCAAACCAAACCAAACCTCTGTTATTGTGTTAGTTTCAGAAATACTTAATATCTTAAAGGCAGTCGTGATTGTTTGCAAGTTCATATTGCATTGTTTTGGTTGTGGGGCTTAGAATACGCCTCCTCCAACCCAATGAGTGTCCTAGAATGACTATAAACTACATCCAGTGGTGAGGCTCCGATACTGGAAATCTGGGGAGTGTGGAGTTACCTTTACATTGCTATTACTCGTTGGTCTACTCTGACAGAGTGTTAGTACTTGCTTGGGTCTCATCTTTGGGTCAAATAGATCTATTTGAGATAATCTTTAAAATGATTTGGAACTACTTTGACATATTGGCAAATTTAGTGAAAAGGTTATTGGCAATAGAAATTAAATCAGTGGCCCAAATTCATATCCTGCAAGAGGCTGTATATGTTTCATTCCAGGCAAATATTTGTGAGAAAGACATGAATCCATATCTCCCCAGCTATGGAAAAACTGTTAGGCAGAATAAATTCTCTAGCCTTGGTAAGGCAACGAATCTAAGAGAAGGACAACTCTCAACTGTGCTCTGCAGAAAAATTAACCTTATGTCGCAACAAAATACGAAAGGTTTACCAGTTTAAAATGATTATGAAGCGAGATTTTTTACCGTACATAATTGAAGACCACAAACAGCGACTATATTTGTTCAAGTGATCTCGTCATTAAATAACAAGATTTAAAGCATCAACATGATGTAAAATGAACCAACTAAGCAATTTGTCTTGCTGATCACTTCGCAAAACTAGTGAGTTCAACCCATTTTAGGTACCCCATTATTCAAGCCTTGTACTAGACTAAGCTAATCTTCGTGAATCATTGCCAAGATCCAGATACGTAGTCTCAGTGGAAAATAGAGATAAACTCGTTAAAAAAATAAACTTTCTCAAAGCCAATATGGTAGACGCGCATCCTTTATTGCCAATGACTGACGCGTGTGGTATCTCATCCAGAACTCTACAACAGGTTGTATGGTAACTGGAAGAATGTTTTTTCGGGGACGTTTCAATGAAGTGATATCGCCGGCTCACAGATATGCATATTTGTTCGTACGCACACGTTCTCTGCAAATATGACCATATAGCACACATATAAAAGAAACATAAGCAGCGATCAACAGCAGTACAGAGGCCAGTTCGTCTTGTGTCATATCTAAGCAAAAAAGCTTAGTAAATGATGACAGAGACCAGTTCGTTTGTATTTGTAGACAATGTTATGTGAGTATTACCAAAACTCCAGTCCGACCTCAGCCAACCCAACACAGGTGCCCTAGGTAATTTATTCGTACATGAGTTCAGTTTGTTATATCGAAAGCTACAATTGTTTAAGAAGATAATCCTTATCTAAAATGACGTAATCTGTGTCACCTTTTCTTTTTGTTAAACCTAGGATTTATCTTGTCATATATAATTTAAGTGTAATTTCTTTTATTTTTTTACTAAGTTAAGCTTTATACGACACAGCGTAAGGTAATTTATTATATATTGTGTCCCTAAATTAAACAGATAAAATTCTGACTACAATGAAAAGAAAAAAATAAATTCGTCTCTGTTTCTTTTTAAAGGAAATGTCGGTGAGTGGTTGAAAAAACAAAAACAAAACGTACACACCCCCGCCAAAAAAACAAAACAAAAACAAAACAAAACAATTTTTCTAAACGTGAAAGTTCCTTCAGGAAGGGGGAAAAACTGCGAACTATTGTCTAGAGTTACTAAATCAATTGTTTTCAATACTTTGTTTGTTTGTTTATGTAGCCCTTTCTCCATATTCCCTCTCTTTCCGGAGATTGCAACCCTTTTTCTTGCCCATATGCTTCCTTTCTTCATAAACCAGAATGTTATAGATTACAAGAGCGTTAAACGCATTCTGATTTTTTTTATTACCATAGCTTTTAGGCCGATCCATTCTACACGCTTCATCAAATATACATTTCATAAAGAAAGAAGGAGTTCACTTTTTTAAGAAATAGATTGCGAACAGAAATGATATTATAGCTAATATACAATACTCTTTTTTACAGTTTTCATAGATCTAATGAAAGAAAACAAATACAACTTCTCATCCAAATTATTAGTTCGCTTAAGACTGCTATTGAGGAGGAATGGAATAAGATACCTGAATTTATTTTGAAGGTATGCAAACCGTTTTGAAGACGTGTTTATACAATAAATGAAAAAAAAAAAAAAATAGCGGCCATATTGAGTAAATTTACTGTTTTGTGTCTATCTTCTTATTTTGATGCTTTTTTTAAAAATTAAAATTAATTTTGTTTTATAATAGAGTCGTTTATTATCATACTAAAATATTGCCAATTTTGCTTCCACAAGGGATAAGGCAAATAGGAGTATTTCTTTGAAGTTATTTATTTCTTGATTGTTTCTATCGCTTATGTCATCGTCAGAGGATGCTATTAAAGAAGAGATAAAAAATAATCTGGTAACATAGCATATCCATTCGTAGAATGAAAGTTATCTTTTTGTATCCAAGAATCTTCAACTGACCGTTATATGATCACTGGTACCAGAGATACTTGGCATTGAGTTCTGTATTTGGAAGTATTTTTCATGCAACTGCTTTGATCAGATATTTGATTAAAAAAAAACCCTGTTTTTAGCCGATTTGTTCTAATATTGAGCACTTTTATCATTAATTAAACCAATCAAAATTATTGATCTTATTCTTCCATTTATACATCATTACTATGGAAGTAAATAATGGAAAATAATCTGACAATGTGGAGAAAATATTGAAAAACAAAGTAATCCAAAGAGAAAAATTCAATAAGAAAGAAAGCCGTCGTTACAACGTTTCGGTTTCAATAAAGCATCATCTGGATTCAGAAAATATGTTATGAAGTATCGTTAGATCACCGATGGATGTTTAACGAAAATTAACGTTAATCGTCCATCGGTGATCTAACGACATTATTATTATTATTATTATTATTATTATTATTATTATATTGAGCTCTTTTATCATTAATTAAACCAATGGAAGTTATTGACCTTATTCTTTCATTTATACATCATTACTAAATACATTATCACCAGCATCAAGGCTTGCCTACAGTGCAAAATCATTTGCATAGTCTGCATCAATAAGAGATTCTGCGGCATATTGTCTTTTTTTCATTCGATCTATTGATGTTCGTAGTACATAATTCGGCAGATTATAAATAGAAATTGTGCCAGTGTATCTCCTTGTAAGACAACAGTGACAATAATGTCATATTAAAAGTGGTTATCATGTAGCGATCATCAGACTCTGAATTAACCAATCCCTTGACATATAAAGATACGCTATATGGCACAAAATTCCAAGTCATATAACTGCTAAGTGAAAACGACTTTCTGTTTTACGCTTTATAGTTTGCTCTGCAATTTGTACCTCGTATCATTAACAATGACCTGTTAGTCTTGTTCACGAGCCATTGTACCTCGAGAGATCGTCATCACGCTTTGCACAGTGGGACACAAGGCCAGAAGTACGGAGCACTCAGTGAAAATCGAACTCATTAACAATGGTCAGCTAGTTTAATTGTGTAGCCATTGCACCACGAGAAGCACCCATCAGGCTTTTCCTAGTATGGCACAAGATCAGAAGTATGGGGCACTGAGTAAGAATTGAATTCATTGACTTTGGTTGGGTTTGGTTTTATGGCATATCAACCATTGTTAGTTATTTAATGCCAAATTCTGTTTTTACATATTAATTAATTATGATTTGTAAACACATTTTGTAGATACGCACAAATAAATGATAAAACAGTTCTATTTCTTACAATTCAATTGAGCATATGTCAACAAAGTTAAATGGTTCCAAGCATTGCTATGAATCACTAACTATTCAATTAAACATCAGTCATATGTTTATACACAATTAAATGATCAAACAGTTCTATTTCTTACAATTCAATTTAGAATTAGCCATTTGCTTGCATTCAGTTTCATTGTCAAACAGTTCTATTTGAACCATAGATAGGAGCCTATAAGGTGCTCTTCCCACCGGCCAGAATGGATCTGGGAGCGATGGAAATGAATACTCCGCATTCCCCAAAGCTCCAGCATTACTGGAGCCTCACCATCCGATTGTTTAGTTTCATATACAGGACACACGTTAGTGAGGGGTCTTACCCCTCTACAGAAATGTAGTCGGTGTATCCTATAGTACCTACTGACTGAGCTATCATTAACAATAGCCTGCTAGCCTAAATCATTAGCCACTTGCACCACTCAAGGGGGCCATTGTCACTAACTTCGATTCCTATTTGTTGTTCCATAATTCTGGTCTTGTATTAAACTAAGTTAGGCTTTCGACAGAACTTCCGTTGGAAAATAAAAGGCAAAAACCTTTGTCTTAAATATGGGCGTTTTTTATTAGACGAAAAAAAAAAAAATCTAAGTTAAATTCATCAGTTTATTTCCTGAGGAATTTTTTAAAAAACATTTTGTTTAAACGGTCTGCTAATCTCTGTAGAATCATTCTGCCCCCCACCCCCGAAACTTTTCTTAAAATTTTGTCTCTTGGTTAACTTTACGGAATCGGATAATCGACAGAACCTCTCTGTGTCATAATGCTGACGAACAAAAGGACTTTCAAAAGAATAAAGATATTGCGAACCCCCGACAAAAAAGAAAAACAAAAAAAAAAAACCCCAAAAAAACAAAACAAAACAAAACAAAACAACAAAAAACAAAACAAAAACAAAAAAAACAACAAAAAAAACAAAAACAAAACAAAAAAAAAACAAATAAAAATTAAGATAGAACCACTAAACAAACTGTTTTTGTTTGTTAAAACATTACTCATGGCAACAAGCCTGGCATTTGTCGTCACCCAGGAGGTTTGTTAATTAATAACCTTTATAAAAAGTGTTTCACTTGGATGAAGAGAGAAAATTAAAATCTTTTTTTCCACCCAACAAATTCTCTTATACATACAGACCTATCGGTGGGGCTCAGAATACGCTGACTGCAGTGGAGTAAGACCCACTCCTCAACAAGGAATGTTCTGGGTACAACACGAAATTGTATCTGAAAGTGAAGCTCCAATTCTGGAGATCTGGGTCGTGTTGAGGACCCTTTCATAACCCAAGGGTTATTCTATGCCAAAGTTATGTGCCTTGAAAATCAATCAATCGATTTTACTTGGTTTCTACTTTTACCAAGCTTTTACTTAAACTGACGACGGGGAAAAAATGAACAAAAACAAAAACAAAAACAAACCAAAAACAAAAGCAAAACAGAACAAATAAAAATCAAACCAACTACTTTTTGTCTTTCTGAAATAGTAATTCGCGTGTAATGTTTAAGATGGTGAAAACGATGCTGATTTCCCAAAATTGGAAATTATGCTAATTTTGTCAACAACATGCTAACTGTGTACCAAGAATGGCATGCTTGGTAGTCAGTAGCTATACCCAGACAAGAAGCAGTATGTTTGGTAGGTCAACATGTACAGGATAAAATGGCAAAAGTTTACCCCAAAAAACGTTGAGTGGAACTGGTTCAGTAGCCTGTTGAACGTTAGCAGTTTATATATGACAAATCACTAGCCTGCTCTCCAGATATCCCTGCAGGTCTTTTGATAGATCTGCAGTTCTAGTTGCGATACCATGAGGTATCCTTGCAGAAAACAAGATTCTGAATCTGATTATACTAGATGCAACTTATTTAAACGGTAAAACGTCTCTAATTAGGAAAAATATTGCATGTTTTGCTCCATAATTTGGATTGACTTTTAGTAGTTTTAAAAAAAGAAAATGGTTTCAAATTTTAAAAAACACAAGGAGTAGACGAAATCCCGTATAAACTATGACAGATGCAGATAACACAGATGATCTAGTGCTTCTTGCAAATGCATCTGACAAAGCAGAATCCCTGTTGCATAGCTTGAAGCAAGCAGTAAGAAATATTGGTCTTTACGTGAACGCAAAAGAAACATGATTCACGAGTTTTAAAGAAGATTCAATCATCTCCTAATTTTAATGACAAGCCTCAGAAATTAGTGAATCAGTTTATATACGTCGGTAGCAATATCTCATCTGCTGAAAGCAACGTCCAAATACACATTGAGTGGGCATGGACTGCTATTGACAGATTGTCGATCTGATGGAAGTCTAATCTCTCTTATAAAATAAAACAAAGATTTCTTCCAAGCTGTAGCCGTGTCGGTACTACTGTATAGTTGCATGACATGAACTCGAAAGATCTAGATGGGAACTAAACATGAATGCAGTGTGTTGTTATGAACAAATCTTGGAAGAAACATCCCATAAACAGCCGTTGTACAGCCACTTATCTCCTATCTCACAAACCATCCAAGTAAGATAAGCAAGACACTCTGGACACTGCTGGAGAGGTAAAGATGAACTCATAAGCGATGTTCTCTTATGAACTCCTTCATATGGACATACCAGTATTGGTTGACCAGTAGGGACTTACATACATCATTACTGTTCGGACACAGGATGCAGTCTCGAGAATCTACCAGGAGCAATTGACAATAGGGATGGGTGGCGAGAGAGAATCAAGGGAATTTGTACTTGATGATATATATATATATATATATATATATTGTCATCCACAGACAGACTTTTTCGTTGTATCACAACTCTTCAGTGTGGCTAGATACCTGAGCCGCTTCAAGCTGGGATCGAAACCCGCCTAACTTTACGTCAGGCTGATAACATACCCAACCAGTCTGCGACTCAACGTCAGTTCTTGGGAATTTACTGCATACATATTAACTTTCGTTTGTTTACATTTTGCACATTCGGATACCGAAGTACTTAACTCGTTAGAAGAGTTTTGCATTAAGCGAGTGGTAACCATTAATTCCTTCACCAAATGCTCACCCCCCCAGGGGTGTGTGGGAACGAATATATATATATATATATATACTCATAGATGAACACACACATTCACACAGACATAAGCACACATACATTTGACATGTCTAATACAAATAATCAATACGAATATTAATAAATGTTTGATCAAATAATTTTTGAAAAGATCTCTTTGACCCGTTGATGGGACCTTACCAGGCACTACCACTACGGCTCATGTTGTATCTGGGCATAATCTCAACAAAGGAGTAGCTTTTCACGCTTCGGAGCTCCGGAACTCGAGTCTCATCACAGAATAATTTAAGTATCATATTTCCGATACCACCTTTTTTTATGGTGTATCTTATCCTGGCATATTCTATGTCTAATTATTACAACCAGTAATAATTCAATCTATGCCAGTTGCAACATGTTGAAACTGAAACCTCATTAATTACGGCAATTATTTTATGCTTAGCTCAAAATATTGCCTTGATGGTATCCACCATAAGCAGGATGCGACACAACGTCAATTTTTAAACAAAGTACAACTGGCCTGAATTCAGAATCTTCCCTCTCTTAGACCAAGTTTAAGAGCCCTACTATTTAACCATAGATGGTGGGGAAAGAACTGTTGGGTTCTTGACTATATATATATATATATATATATATATAGTCTCATTTTATAATTTTTGTGACTAGAAGCTTCCCCAACATTGAAAAATCAGCCAAAATAAATGCTAAATTTCGACAGACTATTTGAACCAGTTCAACTAAATATTGTTGGTATGTAACGCGGTACGTTTTGGCCTGCCAAACACTTTGTTTAATTTCTACTTCAAATTTGTCATGGGTCAGCTGCTTATACTTCCTAAATTGCCAATACTAATAAGTACTATTCAATTACAGGACAAACAGCTAGTTTTCAAGCAAGAAAAAACAAAACAAAACAAAAAACAAAACGAAACAAAAAAACAAAAAACGAAAACAAAAACAACAACAAAAAACTCACTTAACATTTAGCAGTAACCAATGATATTCCGAGATACCCTTTTGGCTAGAAGGGAAATGTTTTGAACCTCAATAAAATTAACAAACAATTGCTTACATTATTCATTACGCACGTTGAGTCTCGACTGACTTTTAAGTGAATACAACAAATAAACTATCACAAGGCAAAGTGAATTTCCTGCTCAGACTGAATATAAATTTTGTATCTTTTTTTTACTAACAATAACAACGACAATATTCTTCCATATCCTGGTAACTGCATCGGCTAGTGAGTTTTCAGTTCTAGAAATCTGGGGAGTAAGAAGTATTCTTTAATTGCCATTACTACCAGGTTCACTCTGACCCAAAGCAGTTGTTCCTGTCAGGGTCAATTTTTTTTTTTTCTGAAATTATTAGAATTAGATCGGAATGCTTGAAACCATATAACTGTGTGCAAATAATGAAGATAAATTTACTTTTTTTGAGGAGGGGTGCAGGAGCAGGATGGTATACAAGGTCAATTTTTAAGTGGGGTACAGAAGGTTTGATTTCAGAGTTTTCCTTCTCCTAGAGTGGTCACCCTATCAAAGCTAGAGAACCCAGTCTGTCTTACTATTTACCAATAGCTTGAAGGAGGAAGTGATCGATTCATGCCTTTCTCAGCTTGAAGTCTGACTCTCAGTAACAATATAGGCTATTCCAGTTGCAAAAGTTTTGAAACTGCGAAACCTCAATAATTACAAATACTTTATCTTTGTACAATAATTCAGCCAGAATACACACACATATATATATATATATATATGTGAGTGTGTGTGTGTGTGTATATATATATATATCGTCAAATCGCGCTGACATCAGAGAGTTCTCTGATTCTCTTTCGTCATTTATTTCTATCATCCATTGCTCCTGGCAGGTCAACTAGGCTGCATCCGGTGTCCGCACAGAGCTGGTGTAAGGAAGTTCTTGCTAGTTAACCAACACGGGTATATCCACTTACAGAGATCCATAGAAGAACGTTGCTTATAAGTTTGTCCTTACTTCTCCAGCAGTGTGCTGCATGTCTTGTTCGTGTTACATAAATGGTTTGTGGGATCGCAGGTAGGTGGCCATACAGCTGCTGTTTTGCACGTTGTTGCTTCTAGGATTTGTTCTAAATAGTGCGTAGCATTTTTCTGTAGTTCTCATGAAGCCTTTTCTCTATGTGTTTTGTTAGTGTCCATGTAGTGTATCCATATTTTAGTATAGACCCAGCAACAGCTTGGAAGATATCCCGCCTTATTTTATTGAATAGATCAGATTTTCATCGAATCGATAACCAATCGATAGCAATCAACGCCTTTGGTAGGTACGCCCAGCAAAGGCGTTGTCTACTATTGATTGGTTATCGATCCTATGGAAATCTGATCTATTGACATCACTTTCAGTAGATGAGATGTTGCTGTCGAGGTATGTGAACTAGTCTACTAAATTTAGGGGCTTGCCTCTGAAAGCAGTGAATTTATGAGAATTGCCAGATCATTTGCATGTTTGTTTGCTTGGGTTTTATGGTATATCAACCTTTGTAGGTTATTTAATGCCAAATCCATTTTTATACAAATAAACAGTTTTATTTCAAACAATTCAGTTTAGCATAAGTACACAGTTTAATTGTCAGAAACATTTCTATTTCAAGCAATTCAGTTTAGCATAAGTACACAGACAGGACCCTATTAGGTGTTACTACTCCGGGTCACTGGACCTGGGAGCGATGCCAATGAAGGGGTACTCTGCATTCCCCGAAGCTCCAGCATTACTGGAGCCTCACCATCAGATTGTTTAGTGTTATTTCAAGGACACTCGTTGGCGGGGGTTTTATCCCTCCACAGAGATACAGTTCTTTGATCGTACTCTTTCGATGATTCAACATATTGTCAGAATCTGCGAAGTTGTTAAGCGTTTTTTTCGAAAGTCATACAGATTTTTCCTCTGATTTTTTTTTATCGATTTCGGGTAGGATACGATTGAGAAGCAGGGCATTATAAACGTTAGCAGCTGTGGACAGGTTCACCTGCCGCAGAAGTAGCGTCTCATCTACAGAAAATGACATCGATATGCGACTAGCAAAGGTATGGGCAGTTATCGATAGGTTATGGGTCATATGGAAGTGAGACCTATTCGATAAAATATAGACGCGTCACATGGATGCTGACTAAGTGTAAGGAGAAAAAGCTTGACGGTAATTGCACAAGAATGCTACGAGCTATATTAAACAAATCCTGGAGGCAACATTCCACAAAACAGCAGCTGTGCCACCCATCTCGAAAACTATACAAATTAGATCAATAAGATATACGGGACACTGCTGGAGAAGTAAAAACAAACCCATAAGCGACGTTCTCCAATGGACCCCATCACACGGACGGAAAAGTATTGGGCGACTAGTTAGAACTTATCTGTGTACGGACACTGGATGTAGTCTGGAAGACCTGCCTGAAACGATGAACGATAGAGACGAATGGCAAGAGAGAGTCAGGGAAATCCGTGCAAGCGGCACAACATGATGATGCGTTTTTAGTGATTCCGAGTTCGCTTTTCTTGATCGGAAGTTACTTCTTTAAAAGAGAAGTATGCCAATCTGTTTCGAGGGCGATCTACCCACTTTTTGTTTATGAATATATAATCTAGCTGTGCTTTAGAGTTATTTCTGCAGGTCAAGGTACATAGCTTTCTCTCCCATATTTGGAATTTAGTCTTTTGGCTCGAAAGACTGTTCTCGAGTGAAAAGTCTGTTAGATATCCGCCATTTCTATTTGGCAAATTGTGCAAGCTAAATTTATCATTTTCATCTTTGCCTATGTGAGTATTGATGTCTTCACCTATGATTAGAACGATTTGTTTGGGAATGTTTCGAGCAAAAGAAAATAGCCCATTGTACAAGGTTGCGATATCCGATTCATCACTGCTATTGCAGGAACTGTAGTAAAAGACAATTGTTGTTCGGGATTTGCCATTAAATATAGCACATATAAATCTCAGTTGGATTTTCTCGATTCTAAGTGATTTTAAGGCGCGAAAACTGTGAAGAGTTCATACACCGCCAACGGTGGTATTGACGGAGTTTTTTCATGCAGATACTGAGACAAAAGTCCAGTTATATATATATATATATATATATATATATATATATATATATATATATATGAAAGTGTTATCTCATCTCTTCAGGTCGGCTTCATTAATTAAAGTTTCATGTACATATAAAAACACAATCGACAAATGAATCTAAACATATTTAACCAACCCCTCCGCTCGGGCAGGATATGACACAAGGTCAATTTTTAAGCGGAGTTTAACAGGTTTGAATTCAGAGTTTTCCTTCTCTTAGACTAATTGCCTCACCAAGGCTGAAGAACCTAGTCTGCCCTACTATTTACCCATAGCTGGAGGGAGAATAATTGGATTCATATCTTTTCCAAGGGTATTAAAGCTATGTGAAATGCAATCAGTCTCATCCAGGATTTGAACTCGTGTCGCCGTGTCCATTTCCTACGACGATAACCATTACACTACGGGCACCTCCTCAAATGAATCTAACGATTGTATATTCTCAAAATAAACGTTTACAAACGGTTTATTTATGAACACACACACGCGCGCGCGTGTTATAAAATTTAAGAATTTTTAATTTAAAGCTTTTCAGAACAACATTCTGGAGATAACCATTTGAAATGAATATATCACTTCCTTGTCTAATCTAAATTCGGAGCAAATCCTGAGTGTACGATGGGTAAGGATTATTAGATTGATTTTCTTAGATTTAGAAGCAAATAAAAATCCCCACTAATTTCTATAAATGTGGGGTTTCTGTATAATTCCCATGTCAAAAGTACATGTAGGTGTTTTTCGATTAAAATGTCTAGAAAAAGTAACATATTCATTCACTTTCTAGCGGCGGTTGCTGACTAAGCGTATAGAGAAAAAACTGGACAGGTAATGCACAAGAATGCTACAAAGTAAATTGAACAAACCCTGGAAGCAACATCCCTCAAAACAGAAGCAGTACGGCCACCTACTTCCCATCTCTAAAACCATCCAAATAAAACGAACACGACATGCAGGACATTGCTGGAGAAGTAAGGATGAACTCATAAGCGACGTTCTCCAATGGACCTCTTCACACTGACCTGCTAGTGTTGGCCGACCAACAAGAACTTATCGACAATAACGGACACAGGATATAGTGTAGAAAACCTGCCGGAAGCGAGGGATGATAGAGACGAATGGCAAGAGAGAGAGAGAGAGAGAGAGAGAGAGAGATAGAGAGAGAGAGAGTGAAGGAAATCCGTGTTTAACTGTGCGACATGATGATGATGATATATATATATGATCTAAATTAACACAAATAATTTTCAAACAGATCTGTGAATGATGGCAATAAAGGAGTAACTCTACACTTCCGAGAGTCTCACCACTGGATAATTTTACTGTCATATCTAGGATATCTTCTTTTGGGACGGATGGAGTTAATCTTATTTCGGTGTAATCTGCTTATTCTTGAGCAGACTGAAAGATGACCAAAGAGAGTGGTGCAAATTGTTCAGTAAGTCTTGCAGGGAAAAAGGATTGGATTTTATTTTTCTATTTAATAAACTTTTTTTAAATATCACCGATTAAGATGCAGTGAAGTCGTATTAATTGAAATTGTCAATGTGCTATGAGGTCCGTGATACTATGGACGTTACTGTCTATTACGATCGAGGTTTGAGCTTCGCAGGACGGAGGGAAATGAAGCAGGATTACGGTTTGTTATTCTTGGGAAACAATTGTCATTAACGACAGAGTTTTCTCTCTTTTGATGGACAGGCCCCTGACTGGCATTAAATAGGATTTCTTTTAATGAATCAGTTTTGACTCCATTGGCAGCATGGAGACAGAGGTTGTATTTAAAAAAAAATCTTTTTTTATTATTATTTTGAGTTTTTTTTTCAGGACACAAACTGATTGCCTCAGAGAAAAGATACATGATTGCAATTGACGTGAACCAACAATCATGTTGATGTTAATTAAGCGGTAGACGAAGGCACAGAAAAACATCAGTCAAAATCATCGCGTTTATCCTGGCTTTTTTTTTGTGTGAATATCTATCTATCTATCTATCTATCTAATTCAGTCCCATTGTAAGTATCCATCTATTTATAAATCTCCGTTTATTTAATGTATGTCTGATCTTCTCTCTCTCTCTCTCTCTCTCTCTCTCTCTCTCTCTCTCTCCCCCCATATATATATGTATGTACCGAGATATATATATAGTCACATAAGATCTTATTAGGTCACTAGACTTAAAGCTATATACATGCTTAAGTAACCACTTTTTTCTCACTTCTGCTTGAAGATTGTGTAAAACACGTGAAACTGAGAGTAACGGGTTTAGTGTCCATAACTCTATTATTTAAAGGTTTTATACCTACTCTACCATAAAAGCGTCGAGAACACTTTTTATACGGAGACTTTTCTTATTCCTAATTTTTCTTTCATTTTATAAATCATCAAGTCGCGCTGACGGCACGGATTTTTCTCTCTTCTCTCTATCTGTCCCTATCATCCATCGTTCATGGCAGGTCTTCCAAACTACATCCAGAGTTTGCATAGAGCTTATATAAGTTCTTGCTGGTCAAACAACACTAGCAAGTCCATGTGTAGGGGTCCATTGAAGAACGTCACTTATGAGTTCGTCCTTGCTTCTTCAATTGTGCACCGAATGTCTTGTTTATCTTACTTAGATAGTTTGTGAGATGGCCGTACAGTTGCTGTTTTGTTGGGTATTGCCTTCAGGATTTGTTCAACACATCATGTAGCGTTATTGTGTAGTTCCCATGTAGGCTTTTCTCAAAGCGTTTTGTTAGCGTACATGTAGTGCATCCATACTGTAATACTAACAAAACCAAAACTCGGAAGAAATTCCGTTTTATTTTATTATTTCCATACGATCGATAACATGGCATGTATAAGTAAAGTTGGCGACCAAAGTCGAGTATGACCCGAAAGCTCCCTTTTCAATAGCTACTACACCGAGGACGGTACTCCATTTCCTGGATTACTCTACTTTACCCTTGATCCTCACCTTATAGTGCTGAGTGCTAAGCAAGGCGGCATCAAATACCATTTTTTTTGGACTTTGGTATGACTCGACCTGGGATTGAACCCCGATCTCCCGAACCATTGGCTAACACTACTCATTAGGCCAGTGGCCTGCATGTATATATATATATATATATATATATACATATATATTTCTCGAAATGCTTTTCGTTGTGTATGCCTGGTTGTATATCCAGTGTTTGTACATGATTAGTTGATTTTAACGGCATGTCAACCTGTCGGGTTATTTTATGCTTAGAAGTGAGGGAATACTTTTAATCGTCCGTTCATATTTCCATTTTTGCGTGGTATTTTTAACGAATAATAAGGATTTTAAAACTGAACTATTTAACCCATAGACGAGATCCTAACAGGTACTAACACTCAAGATTAGTATGGACACGTGCGTAAAGGCAATGAAGGAATACTCCACACTCACCCTCACCATAAATTGTAGTTTAGTTCATATCTTGTATTACACATTTTAGGTATTTTATTCTCTTCTGACTGGGTTGGTGTTTGAATAATATAGTAGAATAAAGACGTGTATATGTATATATAGACTGTCTTCTTGATTGCCAGTGTGACCACCTATTGAGTTTTGCGATTCCTATCTTTTCCTATCCAACTTTTTTTTTTAGGTTGAATGCACCCGCAGATGACTTTTCGAGCCTGCCAAATAACAACTTTTACCACAGACTCGGTATTGTCGGTTGCTTTAGCTCACATTAATGTCATAATGTGGAGCAGTAGCTATGACATGTTTGCGCATATGGCTTTTAAGACCAGCAAGTGAGAGCCAGAGTTTTCTACATATTTCGCAGTTGACGTGGTGACTTTGTGGACCTCGTGCTGGTCCTTCTTTGCCCTTACGAACTGATCGTTTGTAAACGACATAACGAACACGGCTGTTCTCAAAGGATTCTATCCCCACAATAATCAGTTTACGCCAGTGACTTCTCCCCAGTGCAATTTTTTCTCATTGGTCCACCGATAGGCTAAATCGTCTAAGACAAATTTTTACACATATATATTGAGAGAGAGAGAGAGAGAGAGAGAGAGAGAGAGAGAGAGAGAGAGAGAGAGATACATTTTAAGATATTGAAATAGAACAAAACTATGAAATTTAGTGATATTTTATCATTTAAAGTATTCGGACTATTATCTTCATCTTTATTGTTATATTCTCAATGTTTCGGCTGATGCGTTCTTCGAATAGAAGCGCTTCGTAAATGAATTTCTGAGAGAAATCAATGAGAGTTTCCAGGTTCAATCCTGACTACCGGTACAATGACAAGGAACACTTACTATGGCTTAAGTCTTGTACCCGGTCATGGTTAACGGAATTAGAATAATTTATCTCGATGGATTAAATAAAGAGTTCGGTTTGAAGTTCCATGTTGACTTCCAAGTTCGAAAGGACACATCTGAAGAAGGCCGAAAGAAGATATGTTGTGAATATTACAATAAAGATGAAGACAATAGTGTGAATACTCTAATTTATAAAAAAAATTGATAATTTTTTTATCATTTAGACTATTGTCTTCATTTAAAAAATATAGACGTTGGCGAGTTAAAATAATTATTCATAATAGCTCGAGTCAAAACTTTGACTACAACCAAAATCAATGACAAATGATTTGATCTGAGAGAATTTTGATTGCTTTAAAATAGATAGAGAATTGCTCTCTTCGGGCTATATTTTAGTCGACTCATATCTATCTATCTATCTATCCATGTCAGTTCAAATCTGTTTGGTTAGGTTTGGTTTTATGGCATATCAACCATTGTAGGTTATTCAATGCCAAATCAATTTTTATACATTTAAACAGTTCTATTTCAAACAATTCAGTTCAGTATAAGTACCTTTTGTTTAAACTCACTTAAATGTCAAGACAGTTCAATTTCAAACAATTCAGTTTAGCATAAGTGCGCAGTTTAAATGTAAAAACCGTTCTGTTTCAAATAATTCAGTTGCGCATAAGTACACAGTTTAGTTTTATCCAATCCATTGATAAGACTCTATCCAGTGCTATCATTCCAGGCCAGAGCGATGGTAATAAAGGGGTACTCTTCATTTCCTAAAGCTCCAGCATTATTGGAGCCACACCATCAGATTGTTTTGTATCATATCAGGACACTCGTTGGCAAAGATGCTGTTGGTGTATTCTGCATCCTCAGCCGATTGGTCCAAATCTAACTAACTAACTAACTAACTAACTAACTAACTAACTAACTATATATATATATATATATATATATATATATATATATATATATATATATATATATATATATATATACCAGAATGCAGATAAGATTTTATCAAACGTTAAAACATGATTTTTCTTCATTGCTAATAAACATTTACATTAAAAAAGAGTGGGAATAGTTATAATGTATATAAATAAAAAAAAGACCTGCAGAAATTCTTTGCATGTTTCTGCTTTTGACAATTCACACACATACACACACACACACACACGCATATATATATATATATATATATATATATATATATATATATATATATATATATAATACATGTGTGTGTGTGTGTATCAAGTTAGATTATCTTAACGCCAAAAAATTCTGACGTATGAAAAGGGCTCAATAGGTAGAAATTGAGTTTTTATGAAAGTATTATCGTTACTTTCTAAAATAATTTTGCGAATAATCAATACTAAAAGATTCACGCTATTAGTAGCTATCCCCAAAAGATGGTAAAGGGGTAAAAAAAAATGAAAGATTATTTATTTTTTGACCATTTTATCACCGTTTGAGAGTCTCTACCAATAGCGTGAAACTTTTAGACATCGGTATCACTAGAGGCTTGGGATTTAATCGGTTTGTTACCTGAACGAATGAACGAAATAGTAAATATAAAAGGTGCTACAACAAAGTACTAAGCGTACTAATACAGTTCTTCGAACGTGTTAATTAATGAATACTTTTTATTGATGAATAACAGCCTTTTTTTGTCTTTTTGTTACTAGATATAACAATCTTCAAGTTTCAAAATTTTTGCATTTCAAGGAAAAGCTGGTTTATCAGTAAAATACAACAAAATTGTTTTGATATTTCGAATTGATATACTGTTAAGAGTAATCTATCAAAATTTATACAAATTCAAACGATAAACACGAAAGTTATTCGCAAAATACTGAATTTTTCATTTCACAGTATAAGTGTAACACACACACACACACACACACACACACACACACACACACACACACACACACACACACACACACACACACACATAAAAACCAATACACTCAATTATACATGCATACATACGTGTATATATATATATATATATATATAATCACAGATACATCTATATATACACACAGATGTACGCATATATATATATATATATGTATACTTACACATATATAAATACATATACACACACACATATATATTTATAAACACACACACACATATGACATATAAATGGAAGTGAGGGTGGCGTTATCATCGAGGAAAATGAACGCGGCGAGTCAAGTCTAATTTCAGGACGAGACAGTTTGCGTTTTCCTTTCTTCAATTCCTCTCTTCTCTCCAACTATGAAGAAATAGTAGGTAAAATCGGGCTCTCTTGTCTTGGTAAGTTAACCAGATGAAGGAAAATTCTGTATTCAAACTACCAGAAGGTTGATGATAAATATCCCCTTCGGATTATGAGAGCGAGGTCACGTGAGATTCTCAGGGTGCTTTCTCGTTTTTGAATGGTAAAGACGTGCCTTTTCGTCTCTGTTTATTGAACAGAAAAGATGCTTTATTTTCAATCCCAGTGATGGGTTTTGTCTCGTTTCGTCATTGAAATGTAAAGTCCACGTGACTAAACCCTCAAGGGGAAGTAAGACTTTTATCGTTTTGTGCGTATTTTATATGCTGCTAGTCCTGTCGTTCAAAAGGTTTTAAGCCTCATCCAGAAAGAAAAGCATAGCTGAACATTTTTGTTGTGGCAACATACTATCACTTCTTATCAATCTAGAAACAATTGAATAAGTTTTTCTTGCATAATAAATAATAGTGTGTTGCCACAATAAAAACAGTTCAGCTCTCTTATTTTTCTGGGTGAGGATTAGAACTTTTTGAACCATTCTTATGTGTACATTTTAACTGTTTAAACACATTTGTGTATTCTTCTTGATACTTATTGCATGTTACAATGTAGATTTTTAAATCTTTCTATATGTGTAAAAGAGCTTATCTTGTCTTTCCGTCTGTTCATTGTTCGTATATCAAAGGGTGTACTTATGCTAATAATGGACATATATGAGTGGGCACTCGATTAAATATCCCGTCCCTTGCACTAACCACACAGGTACTACTATTAGCTAGTTGCCATTATTTCATAACTACTTTAGCCCGGAATGATAACATCTGTTGAGATCCCATCTATGAGATACGAGATAAAGAATAGGATGATTTTGACCTATATTAACACATTGACTCTAAAAACATTGATATTGCAACCACGTGTTGAATTACTTACATGTTTAAAAGAACTGTGAAGATATAATTTTCGACCGTATATATTTAAAGACCAAAATTGTTTGATAAAATATTACAGCTGCTTATTGACAATTTAAAATATTGAAAAAAAAAAAAAATAATAAGATTATATATAGCATAAAATTGCACCATTTGATGTAGAAATGGGGATTATTCGGTCGACCGGTTATATGTACTTTTAAGAAGTAGAACAAATACAGCCGTTGGTAATGTAAGGGTTAATTTGTGGTTAATATACATGAGAAAGTTATTCTAAAAACGAAGAATAGCTTGTGTGAGTTAAAATAAGATCAAAGATGAACGTAAGTATACCGAAACTAAAAATCTGAATTTTGCATATTTTAAATATATTTATGTACAAGTGTGGGTGTAGGTATGTATGTATGTAAGTATATGTATGAAACTGTGTGTGTGTGTGTGTGTGCACCATTATATGAGGGTGTATCTATAAATTTCCAAGTGAGAGCGTTATTTGAGTGCATGTACTAGTACATGTGTGAGTGTAGGTGTGTGCAAATGTGAGTGTACGTGCAAGTGTGTCTTTGTGCTTGAGGGTGTGATCTATGTGTGAAAGTGAGTGTGCACATACGGGTATGTGTGTATGCAAATGTGTGCGAATGTCTGTATGAGTGTATGCAAGTGTGAGTGTCTGTGTGCGTGCGTGATCTGAATGTATGTGTGAGTATGAATATGTCCGTGTGAGAGTCGGGATGCATGTAAGAGTATGTGTGCGTGAGTCTATTTAGTTGGCGACCTTTGTCGAGGGTGACCTGAAGGCTCCCTTTTCAATAGCTACAACACTGAGGTGTAGGGGAGGACGCTACTCCATTCCCTGGATTGGTCCACTTTAACCTTGATCCTTACCTTATAATACTAAGCAAGGCGACACCAAGTACCATGTTTTGAGTCTTTGGTATGACTCGACCTGGGATTGAACCCCGATCTCCCGGACCATTGGCGAACACTCTATTCATTATGCCAATGGATGAAAGTGTTTGTGCGTGCGTGCAAGTGTGAGTGTATGAGCAAATGGGTCTGATCTGAGTTTATGAGTTGGTGTGAGTGTGTGTAAGTGTATGCAAGTAAGTGTGTGTGAATGTATATTCGAGTGTGCGTATATATATGTGTCTATATGTACGTGTGCGTATGCATTCATTTAGCTTATATACGTATTGACTTTCTTTTTTACCTGACATCTTAAAACGAATTCCTTTTGTAGTTTTGCTTTGATTTGGTTTCCCTGTTTAATGGCATAACAACCTTTGTGATTTATCTAATGCCAAAGCAATTCTTGCAAAAGAACATCAATGGTATTTTTAACCCATAGCCGATGGGAATAAGGGAAGTTAATACCTTTCCCAAGGGTATTAGTTTTAAAGGAAACGTAAAAAAGCGGCTGGAGTTTGAACTCACTTCGAGGCCACAGTCTATCACTATAGCAATTACGACAAGGAGACTCTTCCATTATAAATTCCTTTGAAAGTTTTTCACAATAGCGTTAGCAGATGGTTTTTCCATTGAAGTTTGAGTGACAGCAAGTCTCTTCAAGTCTCTAGGACTTTTCTCAGTATTCTGGTCGAGCTAAATAAAGCTGTAGTTTGGATAGTCTCCACTTGCCCTCTTATTCTCAAATCTTCCAGTTCCTTTACCAATTCTTTTGGGAGTGTTGCAAGTGCGTCACCTTCACGGTCACCTTCATGTTCCATTGTTTTTCGTTCTCTAGCAAAGTCTAGGTACTTATCTCACTTTTTTAGTTTTCTTTTAATTTTACTCTGTGGTCTGCCGGGATGGCAAAGTCCACTATTCCGCAGCCTTTTTGTTGTTGTTATTGTTGTTGTTATCACTGGGTCTGGTCGTCTGGTTGAAATTAGGTGATCTGTTTATATCTCAAAATTCCATTATTATTATTTCACGATATGTGAGTTTTTCACATTAATCTTAAATGGTGGTTTTTCATTACGCTACGGGGACTCTCCCTTTAGTAGTTTTAACTGTGGGAAATTATGCACTGGACTGGCCGTTCACATTTATTTCTTTTCTTTTTTTTTCTCTCTTTATGCATTACAAACAATGACAAAAATGATTTGTGCTACGGCGGACCAAACATCTTCATAAAAAGATCTCTCTCTCTCTCTCTCTTTCACCCACACTTGCGCACCTGTTTATTTGTACTAGTTGAAAACCCGCTCAACGAATTATAATTTTTATCTAAACTTAAAACTTATCCGGCCAACTTTTATTGTTACAACAAACTCAGGAATAACACCGAACTATATTTTTGTGAGGACCTAATAAACTAAACCCAAGCTTCGATCGTAATAGATATTTATAATGTCTACCGTTTGACGGACCTCACAGCGCATAGGCAATTTCAATTTAAACGACTTCACAGCATATTAATCGGTGATATTTAAAAGATCATTAAACAAATAATAATAATAATAATAATAATAATCAGCAAAAAAAAAAAAAGAATCTGTAAAATTGTCGACTTTGCTGTCCCAGTGGAACACAGAATAAATCTGAAGGAAAGTGAAAAGAAGGATAAGTACCTCGACCTTGCTAAAGAATTAAAAAAAAACCGTGGAACATGAAAGTAACGATTGTGCCAATTGTTATTGGTGCGTTAGGCACAATAACTAAAGGATTATTAAAAGGCCTGGAGGACTTGGAAGTTGGCGGACGGGTAGAGACTATCCAAACGACAACACTGCTAAGAACGGCCAGAATCCTGAGACGAGTCCCGGAGACTTGAGGAGACTTGCAGTCACTCAAACTCCAGTGAAAGACCATCAGCTGACACTGATGTGAAAAACTCTAAAGGAGTATAATAATAATAAAAATAATAAAAATAATCATAATAATAATCTGGGATTTTGAGATGGAAACGGATCACCTAATCTCGATCAAGACAACCAGACCTTGTGATTGTCAACAAAGAACCTGCTGAATAGTGGACTTTGCTATTTCAGCTGACCACCGCGTAAAACTGAAGGAAAACGAAAAGAGAGATAAATACTTGCTAGAGAACGGGAAAACCTATGGTACATGAAAGTGATGGCGAAACCAATTGTAATTGGTACGCTCGGTACTGTCACGAAAGGGTTGGTGCAGGAACTGGAGACGAGTGGAGACCATCCGAACTATAGCATTGTTGAGATCGACTAGAATACAAAGAAGAGTCCTGGAGACTTGAAGATACTTGCTGTCACTCTGAACCCACCTAACGCTGGTATGAAAAAGTCTCAAATGAGTATAATAATAATAATAATCGAAAAAGAATCTAAGACTAGACACGATTGGGTGGGGAAGGCGATCGACTGGAAATTGTGAAACAAATTGAAATTTAACCTTACTACCAAATGGTATATGCACAAAAAAGAATGAGACGCATAAAATTCTCTGGGATTTGAAGATACAAACAGATCATCTAATCCCGGCCAGACGACCAGACCTAGTAATAGTTCCCTTCCCACAAAAAAAAAAAAAAAAAAAAAAAAGAAAAAAGAAAACCTGCAGAACAGTGGTCTTTGGTATCCCGGTGGACCACAGAGTGAAAATCAAATAAAGCGAACAGAGAGTACTTAGACCTTGCCAGAGAACTAAAAAAACTTTGAAACATAAAGGTGACGGTGGTACCAATTGTAATTGGTGAGCTTAGAACAATCCCTAAAAGTTTGGTAAAGGGGCTGGAAGAGTCGGACGTCAGAAGACGAGCAGAGACCATTCAAACAACCGCACAGTTAAGATCGGCATGAATACTGAGAAGACTTGAGGAGACCTGCTGTCACTTAGCCCCCAGTGAGAGACAACCAGCCAACGCTGGTGTGAAAAACGCGCAAGGAGTGTAATAATAATAATAATAATAATGATAACTTTTCCCTTACTGGAAAATATATTCAACGTTTTGTGTTACTATCTTTGGCCATCTTTCAGGTCATCTTGTCAGTGGCACCTAGAATATGTAGACTACCAGAGGATAAGATACCCCACGAATAAATGAGGGTGTCCTTTATATGACGCTAAATTTAGTCAGTGGTGAGGCTATAGTTCTGGAGCACTGATGAGTGTGGTGTCACTTCTTATCATCATTACTTCCAGGTACTGTCTGATCCGGAGGAGAATTACCTGTTAGGGAATCTATCGCTGAATCAAGTAGATTTGTTTAAAAAACATTGATATTCGAGAGGAATGTATGATACCACATAACTGCAAATTATTTGTATAGAGAGTAGTTACATGAAGCTATATTGTTAACTAAGGTTTATTATCATTAAGTTGGATTACCTCACTTACCTACCAAAGAGTGCTGCTCCTGGCCTCTAGATGATACAAAGGTCATTACCTCCCTTGTCTGCTAAAGAATTCTGCTAATAATCACTAGGTGGAGTGGTCAAAGCAGTATATAACGCATGCATGCAGAAGTACCAATTTCTTTTCTACCATCAGCAAATTGGCACAAACATGTGCCCCCCCCCCTACGAACACTACGAACCTCGAGTTGCATTGAACACGGCAACAAAGAACAATACATTTCGTAAATATCTACGTCCTTCCACAAAGTTTCTATTTCTCTTACATAGTCCTATACTAAAGACTTTTCAGCTCACGCTAAGGACAGTAATAAATACTCACTCTCTATGTACTGCTTTGAACCTCATTATCATTCTTGTATTCATTCTGTTAACCGTGTTCAATCAAATAAATCATTGTTGTTAATTCGTCGTGAATTGTTCTTGAGGGAGGAAATAATATTTGAATTGTTCTTTGAGGGAGGAAATGATATTTAACTGACTATCATTCCTCAACATGTGGTCTATACTATTGCCTCTCATTCTTTTTTAGTAAGCACGAGTTATGGCACCAAATACGACAAACGTAGCAAGCCAAGCTTCAGTCTTCAGTAATATAACTCCTGCTACAGTTACAAGTAATTAACTTGAAACAATATAACTATGAGGTGGGGTAATGGTTATCGTCGTAGGAATTGGACACGACGATACGAGTTCAAATCCTGGACGAGACTGATTGCATTTCACATAGCACTAATACCCTTGGGAAAGGTATGCATCTTATTATTCTCCCTCCAGCTATGGATAAATAATAGGACAGATTAGGTTCTTCAGCCTTGGTGAGGCAACTAGTCTAGGAGAAGGAAAACTCTGAATTCAAACCTGTTAAACTCCGCTTAAAAATTGACCTTGTGTCATATCCTGCCCGAGCGGAGGGGTTGGGTAAATAGGATAACTATGAGAAAAGAAATTATTATTAAATAGAAGCAATTACTATACAACTGTTGGTATTAGATAGAATACTTGAGACCCATACAACGGCGAAAACGATTTGTATTAAATAAAGATACGTGATACTATATCATCATCATCATGTCGTGCCGCCCGTACGGATATCACTGACCGAGATATCGCCACTTTACCATATTGTTCATCGCCTCTGGCCGGTCTTCTGGGCTACATCACGTATCCTCACATGGCTGCTGAATGTATGTTCCAGCTGGTTGTCCTGCTTTAGCTCGGCCATATGTGGGGGTCCATAGGAGTACATTACTTATGAGCTCGTCCCTGCTCCTCCAGCAGTGTCCTGCGTGCCTGGTTCGTCTAACTTTGATAGTTTTCGTGATGGGAGGCAGGTGGCCGTATAGTTGGTGCTTTGTGGAGTGTTGCCGCCAGGACTTGTTTAATATTTCTCGCAACATTCTTATGTAGTTGCCGTCTAGCTTCTTCTCCAGCCGTTTTGTTAGCGTCCAAGTGGTGCATCCATACAGCAGTATCGACACGTATGAGAAAAAAAATTCTTAAGAAACAGCTACACAAAAATATAAATATGAATGTACAATGGACGTAAATTCTGAGCATGAAATAACCCTAGACGGGATGACATGCAGTTAAAATCAATAAATCACTCAATAAACTCTAATCCTTAGAGATTTACCCTTTATAATCCACTATTGAACGTTTCGTTGGATTGTAGGAAAATTTAACCATTTATGAAACACTACAACTGCGTAATGTTTTTGGCATTTATAAAGGAATCAAATCGCATATTTTCTACAAGAAAAAAGCAAAAAAAAAAAAAAAAAAAAGCAAAAAGCAAACCGAAACAAAACAAAAAACAAAACAACAACAACCCAAAACAAAACAAAACATCACAGCCTAGAAAAATCTATCTGCAAAATGAATAGTGTTTTCTCCGATTTGGGGCAAAAATGTGCAATGCATTTTTTTTTAGTTGGACAAAGAACCATGTTTTGCCTTCTTTTCGTGATTTTACCACAAAGACTGATTGTCTGACATTTTCAAACATTTTTAAACTACAAGAAATATGATTAGTTGAGGAAAATTTCGTTGAGCTTTTTTCTTTTCTTGTTTTCATGCCAGCAAATTGTCAGCAATTGCCTGGTTTAAAATCGATTATATCATTTTCAGACCTCAGACGTCGTTGCATAGAATCACCTTAACATCATTTACGTGAAACTCGTGAGTGGTTTTGTCTTATCTTGTACATAGTACTTCAATGTTTTAACGGAATATATATATATATATATATATATATATGTGTGTGTGTGTGTGTGTGTGTGTGTGTGTGCAAAGGTCGTTCAAAAAGTTCTAAGTCTCAACCAGAAGGAGTCGGAGAGTCAGAAGTATCCAATAAATGTCAACTTTTTTCAGCTTATTTTCTGGGGTTAGTATTTTTGGGACTCATCTTGCTGACAGCTTGCTCATCCCGAAGATCCCAATCAAGAATGTTCGCGTATGGTTTTTCTTTTTTGGTGAAACATAGAACTTTTTTTGAACAATTTTTGTCTATATATATATATATATATTGTTACGTATACTTGTACGTTTCACATAGTAGCAGCCAACAGACACATTGGGAGACGAGTAGTGGGAGGTTGTTGACCGGAGGCCTCTGGAGTAAAAAAAAAATGAGACCCTCTTTGCCTACCGGCGTGAATAGGAAGACTGGGGTGGGATATTTTGAAACGAGACAGTCGAAGCAGAGACCCGCAGCGTGAACAGTTAGAGACCCACGGGCATGAAGGGTAGGAAACAGAAATGTAACACGAATAACTGAAAAGAAACATGCAGCGTCAGCAGTTTGGAAGAAAAGGCTGGACCACGAGCGGAAAAATGAACAACAAAAAAGAGAAAGTCTGATAGAATATAATCTTCTATCAGGTCTACATCCAGTATTCTTGTTAAACATCGTTTTTCAGATAAGTCCTATCCATATATCTTGAACTGTTTTATGCGTTTATATTATTTTGTTAGTTGAATGCAAACGGAATATTTTGTTGAAACTGCCTTTGTGTTTAATTTTATTTTGCTGGTCATTCTGATATATTGTTTCCGTCCAATAATTCCTCAACCAGTTGTCGATACCTATTTTTCTTTTTTAATTATTATTACCCGTGAAATATCCCTCCGAGCCAACTCGGCAAATAGGACGAGTTATAAATTTTTATTTGTTTACGTACTCTTTGACGACGTGTCCGGGGAAAAGAATACCAAAATATCGAGACTATTGTCCGAACACGAGAGAGGGACTTAACAAATATGGTTACTATCATCTTGGACGTAACAATATATATATATATATATAGTTACATGGATTGCTATATTTATGATGAAAGAGTGTTCAATATCAGTGATAGACCATATCAAGTAGATTTGTTTAAAAATGATTGGTATTCGATAGGAATGCATGATACTACATAACTGTATATGATTTGTTTAGAGAGTAGTGTCACGTGGTCTCCCACTGAGAGGAGAGAAATAAGAAATTTCCCCTATCCCTCCGTGTTTGAATTAACAGACCTCAAAGATTGACCGTTAAAAGGAGGAATAAGGAATGTAGGTCAACTCTTCGGCCTGACCGTTAAAAGAGGTAATTACAGGTCAAGCTATCTGTACTCCATAACCTCACCTGGGTGGATAGAGATAGTAGTCCGAACGAATCGCCTGACAGGGTGAAGGAAGAAGAAAGAGGCTAAATGATTGGCCAGAACCCTAAAGCCGGAAGCACCCTTTTCGTCAGCGGAATTAGGAATGAAGAATGCAGTTGTTAGGACAGCAGTTGGCGTGACCAGAGGTGTTGAAACTGTCTCCACAACTCCGGGCGAAGAAGCAGAGCCGGGTTTCAGGACAGCAGTTGGAGTGACCAGATGTATTGAAACTGTCGCCGAAACTCCAGGGAAAGGCGGAAATAATATTGGACTGGAAGATAAAGTGCCTTCAAGCCAAGCTATACAGAATCCCGCTAGCCCTTAAAAGAAAAAAATACTCCCAGAAGAAAACCGTCGAAACGCTAAGTAAATCTTAAAGCCGTTTTCTCCCTCCACCCTTCCTAAGTATTGCAATTGTATGCTCTCTCTCACTCTCTCTCTCTCTCTCTCTCTCACTCTCTCTCTCTCAATTTAAAGAAAGACGAAAGAAAAGAAAAAGGAAGAAAGAAAGACATTTGTATTTAAGTCTTGTCTGCTGGTAATATAGCCGGCACTTTAAATTTGCTTGTGTTCGCACGTATTAAAACCTTGTTATATTTTAGATATCCCCTCTAGTCGAAATTTATTCATTGTGTTGTCTGCCTATCGAATTTGACTTCTTTTGCATGTTCCTTTTCAGCTTCAAATCGCCTCAATTTACTCTCGCTAAATGTCTTATTCTCCTTTAAAAATATTACTCAGGAATTAATTTTTATTTATTGCGGACTTTTTGTCCTCATCTTGGTAGGGTTTTTTTTTTGTGTTGTTTCTTCTTTCACTACGTTTCGGCCAAATTTCACCTCTGGCCTTCTTCAGGTGATTTACCGCGACCTCGGATAGGAATGCTGAGTCTTGTAACCGTATCCCCAGTAATTACTGCCTTCCATAGTTGTTGTCTATCGCACCACGTTTTTGACCAAGTAAACCTCTGGCGGGCTTGGGTAGGATTTGAAACCGCTATCTTCTGACAATGATCACCTGGAACCGTAGAGACTCAACGCCTCTATCCGCTGCGCCACGGGCCCTGAAGGGCGATCAAGGATGGATTTTTTTGGTCTTATAAATCCTTATCTGGTCTTCCAGTGTCGGGTCCGTACCGAATTTTTGCGGATAGAGGCGTTGAGTCTCTATGGTTCCAGGTAGAGGCCAGAGGTGAAATTTGGCCGAAACGCAGTGAAAGAAGAAACAACACACACACACACAAAAAAAACTACCAAGATGAGGACAAAAAGTCCGCAATAAATAAAAATTAATTCTCAGATTAAGAAGCCTCATCTCAAAATGATTCCAATTAAAGACATTACTCGGGAAATTGAAATCGTCGACTACGATAAATAATAATATTATATCTAAACCTAGAGGCCCATATCTTCCATTATCCTTGGGGTAGGAAGACGAAGTGGTCTGGTGGGTGTGTGTGAACGTGAAAAATGGAAACCCCTTGCCAGTGGCGGTCAGTCTAGCTCCAAATTAACCCCCACATTATCTGCCAGTTCCCCATGTGCCCGAAGAAGGAATCTTAACAGGAACTTATTTTGTGAGGGATCATGTGTCAGACTGCCCCGACTTCACACGTGGGAAAAATAACCTCCCGTCCTGGGATAAATATTTTAATGGCACCGTCACAGTAGTTACAGGAATCTATATTATTTACAGAGAATTATTATCATTAAGCGGGATTACCTCCCTTGTCTACCAAAGAGTTCTGCTACTGAGGTTTAGATGACACAAAAGGTTTGCCAAAGAATTCTGCTAATAGCCACTAGGTGGAGTGGTCAAAGCAGTATATAATGCATACACTTATAAGTATATAATGAATGCACTTTTTTACCGACAGCAAATTGGCACACACGGCACGTGTGCCCCCTACGAACACTACGAACCTCCTGTTGCATTGAAGGTGACATTAAAGATCAATACATCAGTGATAGACCATATATAACTCTAAGCTTTCATAGTGTAGACACAGAGTCAACGGCACATGGTGACTCTCAGTTTTTAACCTCAACGGTCAATATGGATCAAACGGAAACTTCTTGGAGAATCGAATATACAAGCAATTGTCTGACAGACAAATGCGCTTTCTTCTATAATTTTCTGGCAGTGGTACCCAGTATTTCTCGGGGGACGAGAAAAGAGACAAAATGTTTTATTGAAATTATTGTGATATATATTTTAGCAAAAATTCTGTGGACACAGATATGACTTGAATACGCTACAAAGAGAGTTCTAAATATGAAGTAAAATCATTTTTGGAGACTCTCTTTGTGAACAATATTTCTTGTTCTACCATCAAATATGTTAATTCCTTTTTCGCTTATTACTATTAAACATCTAACATATAGCTGGCCATGTAAAAATCATGTAAATCATGGAAAAAAATACAGCATACAGCTGGTCTTTAAAAAACCTCTTCCGTTCCATAATTTCTGAGATTAAAAACATTGTACTACAAAGTCTTTATCTCACTTTATTTGGTCAGAAATAGCATTCATTTGATGTAGTCTAATGACCTCAAATAATCTTTTAGGTCTTTATGCTGTAGGCTAAAGTCAAATTAATATCCATAACAAAAATTAGGTCCCTTTCTGTTTGGCTATAATCAGAGACACATAGACACACTGACTCTCTTATAGTCGTCTTGTGTATACATTCCCCGATATGTTTTAGCTTATCTCATGTCTTTTTCACACTCGCCAAGATTTTCTTTTAATGAACACATTGTGTACGTGCAAATGGAATGAATTTTTCTACTCCACCACCAGATATTTGTCAACGATTTATTTAACAATGGCAGCATACATACTATTTGAGATTGAACATATAGCTCAGAAGTAAGTAATTTCAAAACTGAATTTGAAGATAAACAAAAAAAAAGTTTTATCATTTAATTTTTTTATAACAGGGATCAGTTTCCTTTCTATCAAAGTTTTGTATAACAATTATGTTCAACGTAGCACAGTTCTAATAAATGGATCAAGACTTCTACAAGGGATCAGATTAGGGTCTGACACTAGGTTAATTTGAAGCAGAATACAGCTGGTTTGAATTCAGAGTTTTCCTTCGCCCAACCAACGTTGAAGATCCAGTCTGCCCGACTATGTACCCATAAAAGAACATATGAATTTATACCTTTCGCAAGGGCATTAACACGAAGTGAAGCGCAAACACCCATGTCCAGGATTTGAACTCAGATCAGTGATTCCATTTCCTATGACACTATTCTTCACCCGAAGCGTTGTATATATATTTGCTCTAGGTGTAGTATCCGTTTGCTCTTCCAAGGATTTAAGTGTAAACCATTTTATGTTGGATGTTCGCGAGTAATAAGCAAAAAAGGAGTTTACATATCTGTTAGCAGAAAAAGAAATATTAGTTGAGTATCCAGGTAGAGATTCAGTTCCGTCTCAGCTATGTTTTCATCATTGTAGATTGGGACCTCAGGAAACCACCTTTTCATTACATTAGGGAAGTTGTGGAAGTATTTTCCCCTCATAAGTGACGTTAATCTCGGTAAAAAGCAATTTTTTCTAACCTACACGTATGCTATGTGACAATTTATCACATTTCACTCCCGTTTTGAAGTGATTAAATATCGGAACAAAGTGTAGTATCTGCGGAAATCTTATGCTTACTGAAAAACTATAAAGTATGAAACATGCAGTTGAAGTTATTGTTTGGAAGCGTATGAGATATAACACGTGAGGTATTGGATTAGAGTGTAGTATCATTACCAGTGGACACGGCTAAAATTTAACACTTCCTCAAAATGAACTTGAAAGTTAAAAGAGACCCCCCCCAAAAAAAAACAAAAACAACCCCCCCAGACAACACGTTTATCAGTAATCATTTACTAAGCCTAATTTAATTCAGAACAAGTTAAGAAGAGGTCAGCTGGCTTAACTTAGCCATTATACCTTGTGCTAAACTAAGCAAAAGCTTGGTTTGGCACAAGACCAGGAGTATAGAGTAGCCAATGACAATCGAGCTCACTAACAACGGTCAGCTAGATAAGCTCGTTGACGATTACACTACGGGAGACGCCCTATAGAATTATTTGGTGATCTTATTTACTAAGATTTGCTTAGACACATAAGCATTAGGTTACTTATAGCACCTGTTGTTACTAAGGAGTTGCCCATCTAAGTACTGAACAGGCTCATAGCTGCTTAAATTGTGTGGTCCTATTCACTAAGCTTTGCTTAGCAGACACATAGACCCCAGATTGTTTATAGTACCTACTGTTAGTTTGTGGTCACCCATTTAAGTACTAAGAAGAATCATCGCTGCTTAACTTCGGTGATTTTAATTTACTAAGTAGTGGTTAGTCTATCACATAGGCCTCAGGTACCTGCTGTTATTAAGTGGTCACCCATCTAAGTAACGAGCAGGTTAACCACTACTTAACTTCGGCGACCTCATTTTTCAAACTTTGCTTAGTCTGATACAGGTTGTTTTGGCATCTGCTGTTACTAAGTGGTTATTTATCTTGGTATGACGCAGCTTTAATTTAGTGATCTAGCGGAAACTGATGCTCCAAGTGTGACTGGATTGTAAAGTCGTGTTTTAAATCTATGTAGATAACAACTACGCGCACTTATTTCTGAGCAAGCGCATGCGCAGATAATAGTCAATATACAAAACAGACTATCACACCTGTATTTTTATTTGATTTTAGTCGGATTGTTTTGTATAATTATACTTTTTTAAATAAGTTTATGTGACTAGCCAGCGACTATGTTTACGACAACATGCCCAAACTAGTTCAGGCAAAAATGAAGAAAAGTACATTTTCTAAGTTGAAAACATCTGTTTACTTTCCCCCGGACTTGAGTGGTTGAGGTTACGTGTCAATCAGTTGGCTATTCAAATCAATTCAGTGAAGACCTTAAGTCTGTTTGTTCTAAATAAGAATCTCCCGCTTCTCGACTCCATGCAACAAGGCAGTACTGCTCATTTTTTTTTTTTAGCGATTTGTAAAATTCATATTCATATTTCTACTTTCCTTTTATATCCAACTGTTGACTAGACAAACCAGTTACTGACTTATTGAAAGACGAAGAAGAGGATGGGATACACTACTCATGACAGACATTACGAAACTAGCACACTTACAGAATATCCAACCCCCGACCACAAGTATAATATGACACAAGGTCAATTTTTAAGCAGAGTTCAATAGGTTTGAATTCAAAGTTTTCCTTCTAAACTGGTTGCCATACCTATTCTGCCATGTGGGGAGAATAGTTGGATTTGTACTTTTCTCAAGGGTCAAATAGAACTGTTTGACATTTAAACTGTGTATCTGTGCTAAACTGAATTATTTGAAATAGAACTGTTTATATGTATAAAAATGGATTTAGCATATCATATAATGTTTGATATGCCAGAAAACCAAACCAAACCAAAACATATATATTTGATATGTATAAAGATGATTTGGCATTAAATAACCTATAATGTTTGATATGCCAGAAAAGCAAACTTAACCAAACCTGCTACATATGTGTAAATATAGATGTTGTATAAATATACTATTACAACTACAACTAATACACATACAAACACACATACAAACACATATATATGTATTATATAAAGTATATATAGTAGAATTTTTTACACATTATATATGCTTGTATGTACGCATACCGGGTGCAGGGTGTAAAGGACCAACCTGGAGCGATGGATGACAGGAACGAACGGTGAAGGGTGTCAGGGAACTCTGTGCTATTAGCACAACTTGATAATGATACATATATATATATATATATATATATATATATATGTGTGTGTGTGTGAGTGTGTGTGTGTGTGTGTGTGTGTGTGTGTGTGTGTGAGTAGTAGTAATAGTAGTAGTCTCTTTATAGTATTGTATTCAGTATTATTGCATCATGGGTATACTAATGTTAACTTTGGTCCTTGGTGAGTGGGGATTCGAATGTTAGGTGGATTCCCTACCACCAAACATACCAAAACCTCTACACACATTGTGATGTTTTAAAACGAAAATTTTGAGGAAATAGTGTGCATCAATTCCGCAAACTGGGTTAAACGTTTTTAATGACGGTAATTGGCCCAGAAAAAAAAAAGCTGATCTAAACGACTATCAGTTGTCGATTATAATAATTTTAAAGAGAATGTAGAGAAAAAGCCGACCAGCAACGTTAAAAAATTCACAAGAGCTTGGATAACTGTAAAAAAAATAAAAAGAAAGGAATAGAATCCTGATTTTCTAGGCTGACAGGGTTTTGAAGAATTGTGCGTCTGAGCGAATTGTAGTGAACGTTAACAAGTCTAATACAGTGTTTAGTGAAACAGGCGTTCCTACAAGAAATAAGATGCTTCAATCGAACTGTGATATCTATCTATCTCTCTATCTATCCTGTTGAAATGCAATACGTGGGATATAAAATCCTATATTCTACAACCCATAAGGATAGCACCAAAATGTAAGAAACGCACACACATAAAACGGATCAAAATCATAAAAACATAAACTTTAGCACAAATCAGTAAAAAATTGAATAAGTAGTTTCTGGAACTTGATTGGACAGAATAGTCAAGTGTCAGTATTTTAAACTACGTCCGCACATTTGAACTCCAAATGAACTTGTCTGGAACGATTTCTCGTGTAGAAAAAAGTCTTTCATTTGGAGCTGGTTGCAGGATTAGGAGACCGATTTATCCATGTTTTCGACGGTAACAACAACAGACAGCCAGACACAACCACGCATAGCAACAGACAGCCAGACACAGCAGCACATGGCCAGTAAACGACATACGCTAATACTCGACAAAACACTCCATAGTAATGACGACACACTGACAGCTACATCAACATTCTAACACCGACCAAAATTCCACTTCATCACAATGACAGTCGCGAGTCCACACATCCAAAAAGCAACACTCACAGATGCGGTGAAAATTTACCATCTTTCTGTTTACTCATTTTCTAATGGAATCGCCTCAACACACACACACACACATTCAGTCAGCAGTCAAACATGCACTCCGCTAACATGTGCTTTCATCACTATTACTACTACTACTACTACGCGCGTGCACACACACACACACACACACACACTAACTTTTCATTAAGAACATTTTTGAACTTTTGGTCTTTTCCAACCACAACACACCAAAGCACTAAAAACATAGGTGTGTAAATACAAATGTCAATATGTTTATAAATGTTTAACTAATTCAATCTGGTTTTCTTCTTATCATTTCTTCGCGTTGTTCTTTTATAAATTTGTGTTGTGTTTGTGGACAGGATACTCAGATATAAATTTACTTTTTAATCTGAGTTGACTGACCCCACAGAAACACGTTCTAGTATGTCTGTAGTTATTTCTATGTTCCGGATTTGCAGACTTTAGATAAAGAAAAGAGATGAGTAGACAGGAAGAGGAAATGTATGTTTAGAGCAGTGGCTAAATAGGTGCACATGGGAAAATGTTAGTTGAGAAACAACACCAAACAAAACAGAAAGAAAGAAAGAAAGAAAGAAGCAAAACAAAACAAAACAAAACAAAGGGAAGGAGGAAGCAGGGTGGGGGATTATTACTAAAAGTAAAAAATGGAATAAAGAAGAAAAGTAGAATGAGGAGCAGACCACACAATTTGAAAGTGAGAGGAGAAGAGTTAGGAGATAGTTGATTGATTGATTGATTTTAACGGCATGTTAACTCGCCTTGGGTCATTTTATGCCTAAAAGTTAGGGCATCGCGTTCATTCTACGTTCATACATACATTTTGTGTAGTTGTCGCTTAGAGTTTTTTTTTCACTCTGTCCTATTAAATACGAATATTCTTTAAACAGATCTATTTGACCTATAGATGGGACCCTAACAAGTACTTCTACATTAGGTCTGGGTGGACCTGGAAGTAATGGGAATGAAGGAGTACTTCAGATTCCCCAGATCTCCAAAACTGGAGTCTCACCATCAGATATAGTTTAATGTCATACTTAGAACAGCCTATTTGGAGTGGGATCTTAACTGTCTGTAGGGGATACAGTCAATGTATTTTGAGCCACACCGACAGGGCGGAAGAGATGGTTGGAGAATAAATAGGAAAGCGAGGGGAAGAAGAATGAAAGTAAGACTAAAAGGCATATATATATATGCTTATTATTATTTTTTGTTATTGTATTTGTACGTTTATTCCCCTATCGACGCTTACGCACTCGTTTTAAAATGTCTTTGAGATTTCGCAGACGACAATGTTTAACTTGCCGCGCAAAATTTTATGGATCAAAACCCAAAATAATTTAAGAAATCTTTTCCCTCCTCGATTATTAATACATTTTTAACCAAATAGAATGATAAATAAATTATCAACTTATTAAAAAATCTAATTTCGAGCCTACCTCAATAAGCAAAGAAATAGATAAGGTTTGAGTAGATTTATAGATTCATTCTGTAAATCTACTCAAAACTTTCAACTTTATTTCTTTTGAATGAAAATCTAACATTCTGTTCCTTCAAGGATGCTTAATTATCTTAAATTGAACGAAAATATTTTTGTTTTTATATGTAGCGGAAGGAATTTTCGTACTTTGGTTTGGCGCGTAATTTAATTCGACGCATAATTTCACCCAATCAGGATGACTTATCCTATTCACCCCGGACCACCTTCCGGGCAGCACAAACTGGGGAAAACCGTCAAACATTTTCTTTGGCTGAACAACTCCATTCAGTGCAGACGTCTCACTGGCTGCTCTTCAGCAGCAGCAGCAGCAGCAGCATGGGCACAATGAGGGTATCTATCTAATTTATGGATCCCTTGCGTCTATTTCTTTTAGACCAAGGGATCCCAGTTGAATATGAATTAGATAAATTCAAACGCCACACACAGGAACAACTTGTCGATCGCGATGTCTAATTCCGCTCCGGCACATAGCGACTACTTCACCTTTGGGCAACATTTTCTGGAGACCACACGCTTCTCCCCGAAATAACCAGAAACACAAACTCAACGTTTATTTCCTCAAATGGCAAACATGACTTTTGCTCCATACGGCGAACATAATCCCTCACACGTCCAACAACACTCGCTGCGCACTCTACTCTCTCATAACTCCATTTCGTCTCTTTACTTCTTTCTTTTCCCACGAGGCTTGCAGCACAAACGCAAACTCTATATTCCATGCTGCCATTAAAAACCAATAACAAACATATTTCCTCGCTAAAAACAAACAAATTTCACCCGCTAAATATACTACCATTTTTGTTTTTATACTACCATTTCAGACTTCGCTAGCTGATCCATTGATCTACCTAGTGACATTGATCTACCTAGTGACATTTTTGTGACATTGATCTACCTTGTGACATTGATCTACCTAGTGACATTTTTGTTTTTATACTACCATTTCAGACTTCGCTAGCTGATCCATTGATCTACCTAGTGACATAGAGAGAGAGAGAGAAAAGTAAGATCTTTTACACTCACGAAATATATCAACTATATTTAGACAATACTAACTGCTACATTAAATGCATTAACCTTTCTTCCTTGTCATGTAAATATTGGAGAATATTTATGCTCTGTTATTTTTTCTTTCAAGGAAAGACTTCGTAGCTTTTGTTTTACAACAAACTTTTCACTCAGGTTAAGGAAATGAAATTAATCAAATTCGTAGATCAGAGTTTTATTCAATTATTTACACATTTATTCTCTTTATATATATATATATATATATACATGATGAGATAGAGGAACGGTGAATTATTATTAGAATAAAGAGAGAAAAGAGTGAAGAGGAAAACGCAACGTAATTGTATGGGGAGGAGATAAGATTGAGGAGAACGTTGTAGGAGAGAGAGAGAGAGAGAGAGAGAGAGAGAGAGAGAGAGAGAGAGAGATATTAACTTTATTACTAACTAGTGAGTTTGAGCCTTACTGTGAACCCCATACAATCAGCCTTGTGCCACAACTAAGCAAATCTTATCTAATAACGGCCCAAAGTAAGGTGAGAAAACTGGAGGGGTGTCTCGTGGCTAAAGTGCAAGACTGTAACCCCGAAGAAAACGTGTTCGAACTCCAGCTAAACTATTATGTTTATTTGGGGATTATTGAACTTGGGAAAGGTATAAACCCCCTTATCCTTCATCTATGAGTTAGATAGTGTAATGGTTCATTGGTAGTATATATATAAATTTTTTTATCAACGCTAACTCCTAATATGACCAACGCTAACTCCTAATTTAAAAACATTTTTGAGTCGACATGTTAGACAAATCAAAGACCGTTGGTGCCTAATAACCCACGTGATACGCAAAGCCAGCTAGCTAAGAACGACATACACCCACTCACCTTCTGACCGTTATCTGGCGGAAGAAGAGAACATTATGTATCTCTTCTAAGCTACCGAGTTAATTTGGAGATTTTGAAAAGGGACGCTGGTGATAACAGCCAGGGAGAGAGAGAAAAGTAAGGTATTTGCAGAGAAGCTGGCGTTTGGAACCCATGGTCGAAAGATTTAATTAGCTTATCACATCTTTATAGCCTGTATAAATTGTACAATAATAATAATGATAATAATTGTACAATAATAATAATAATTGTACAATAATAATAATAATAATAATGACAGACCATTTTGTTGCACCTAAAATTCTTGTTTGTTGCTTTTGGTGTTTTGTTAACTTTTGTTGACTTTTCATTTTACCTAAAAAAATTTTTCGTTTGCTACATTCTAATACTGACTCGGAAACATACACAAGACTACCTCAACAACAATAGTAATTGGATGGCTTTAAATAACCCACAACGGTTGGGAATGCTATTAAACAAAAGAAAGAAACTGAAACTAAAGTGAGAAAAGAGTAGAATGAGGTAAAAACACAAAACTGCATAAAACACACACACACACACACACACACACACACACACACACACACACACACACATATATATATATAAGTTATGAGGGGAAAAGAAGTAAAAAGAAAGAGAAAAATATTTCAATAGTTTGTATCTTAGATTAACCCGAGAAAATAACAGAAATATTTTAATGCAATGTGAAATTAGCAAAATAAACATTCGGAAAAGGATTTAAATAAACAAACAACGCCTCAAATATTACTTTTTAAAAAAATCTATTACAAAGATATAACAATGTATCTATCTGATTCTGTTCATATCTATCTATCTATCTATCAGTCATTTTCTTTTCTTTTAATTATCTTTTTATTCTATACCAATACCATCGATATGAATAAAAACGGCAGTCTTTTTCTTTTTCCGTTGTGATTCTTGTCTGGTGCACACAAATGTTCATTGTTTTTGCTTCTTTTTTTTTAAGCTTACAGGTCTCCATAGAAAAATGAAAACGGATACGTTCACCCGAATATAAATATATATTTTTTCAACCTAAAAATCATTATGATATAATGGGAGAAGAACATCAAAAAAAAAAAAAATGAAAAAAGAAAGCAAAAAATGAAGAAAATTTTAAAAGGAGGTTAGTGACAGGCAAGCAGGCGTATAGACACAAATAGACACCCACACAAACGCTCTCTATGTCCGTGGGCATTTCTTCAGTCTGGTTTACAGACGAATATGCATATATATATATATATATATATATATATATATATATATATATATATATATATATTCATTGTAAGAAACGGGTTGATTTTCCTACTGGCGCTTTCATAAATTTTACTGAAGTTAAAGTAATAAATAAATCTGTGCTGTTTTAGTTCAGTAATTTATTTTATTGATTAAAACTAGCGAGAAAGAATCAGAGCCTAGGCCGGGCCTTAAATCTATTCCTATGGCCTGAAAGGAATGCTGACTATTGTGAAAGTTAAGTTTCATAGCTTAAGTTAAATATGAGGTTCGTTTGCCGACCCAGAGAAATATTCTGATCCAACCATCAGCCATTGAGAAATTAAAACACATTAAATGTTACACTATGAACACTAAGTCATGCGCATTGCTCAGCGCTGACATACACCAATGCATGCGCACACACACCTCACCCCATGATCAGGCCAGTTGACAATGGCGACTGTATAATAAAGCAAGGCAACGAAAGCGCTAACTTGACGGAAGGATACATAATTTGTAGTGCGTGCTTCGGTCGGCATTAGCCACGCAACTAACTTAACGGCATGACTATTTAGGAAAGAAACCCTGTTGCGTAGTTTAGTCTTTATCACTCAGTCGAAGATTAGTATTCCAGTTGCTGTAGCAACAGTTTAGTAGCAGTAAGAAGTGCTGAGTTTTGACTACGTGTGGAGCGGCAGACACATATGCCGTCGGGGTTCATTCTGGCCTCTTTTTTTTTTTTTAAACAAATTATAAGGTTACTCCATCTTTAAAACATGAAACTATTGCAGTAGAAAGGGGGAAAATAAACAGCCTAAGAGTGTGTGTAACTTCAACTTGGGGAGCCTGTCCAGAATAGCCTGCCTATGAAAATTTTTGTTAATTCTGCAGTAATGTACAAAAGAATGATGTAGAAATGCAATAAAGCGCACTTAACGTTACGGTTATTGTGGAATCAGCGACCCAAGTTCAAATACTGGATGAGGATATTTGCGTTTCACTTTGCTCTAATGCACTTAAGAAAGACATGAATCCGTCTACTCTCCTCTTAGTTTTTGAATAAATAATAGGGTAGATTGGCTCTTTAGTCCTGGTAAAGCCACCCTGTTTAGATGAAAGAAAACTCTGAATTCAAGCCCTCAGTACTTCGCTTAGAAATTGACTTTGTGTCACAAGCTGTTCATGGTGGAGGGGTTGTGTAAATGCTTACATTCACCATCCGGATAGGAGTAAGTTTTAGTTACTTGGTTCATTTTTTATTACTGAAAACTTACTATTCCCAAAATTATATACGTTTCTCCAATCAGCCATAACTTGACATCTTCTTAGTGGTTGGGGAAGGTAACAACTAAAGAAATGTAGTGAATATTGTCGTGAGTTGAAGTCATAAGTAAAAATAATTTTTTTTAAAGAATCCTCTTGGTTTAATTGCTAAATTACTGGATTATAGTCTTGAAGTAATCGAGTTCGAAATCTCGTAGCGCAATTACGTTTGCTTTCGAATTAATACACTTTGTAAAGCCATGAACCCCTTATCCCCAAAAGTGGTTTAAATAGTATTAGTGCTCTTCCTTTTTGCAAAGATGGATTTGGCATTAAATTATCCACGGAGGTTCACCGCCCCCCAAATGAAGCGAATGACAGAAACTCACCAGGGTGGAGTATTTTAAAAATTCATTTTTTATTTATTGAACAAACGAACAGTGGGTACTACTTAATAGAAAACAGTTTCATTGAATGATTGATTTTAATGGTAAGTCAAACTGTCTAAGGTCATTCTATGCGTAGAGGTTAAAGAATCGCGTTCATTGTTCGTTCATATTTAATTTCTTTATGTAGTAGTTTCTAAAGAGGTTTCCTTTTTGCACACGGTTCTATCGAATAAAAATGATTTTGAAACGATTCGATTTAACCCATAGATGGAGCCCTAACAGGTACAACCTCTTTGGGTCAGAGTGAACCTGGAAGTAATGGAAATGAAGGGGTACTCCACATTTAACGGACCTCCCGAACTGGAGCCTCAGTGCAATTTAATGTCCAACCAAGGACACAAATTTTTGTGGTGGCGGTCTTAGCCCTCAGCAGAGACACGGTCAGTGTATTATAAGCTCCGTCGACAGAGTTCTGAATACTGCATAGTAGAAAATGTAATGGAAGCACAATTAGTTTAACATTGGTTGGTTGATTGGGTTTTATGGCATATCAAACTCTGGAGGTTATTTAATGCCAAATTCTGTTTTTACATATATTAAATTTAAAAGATGAAATTCAGAGCTCATTTGTTTGTGCACGATTAAATGGTTTAAAACACCTAACCCCAATAATTCAATTTAACATCAACCAGTTAAATGGTTACACATATGATTTGTAAGAGGATTGTTCGTAGGCTTGGTTTGTTTTCATGTCATATCAATCATTGTAGATTGTTTAATGCCAAATCCTGTGTATACTTATATACTAAATACCTATCGTTTGTATACATTTTGCTAATAACATTTTTAAACAAGTCTGAGCTAATTTTTCGTCACAGTTAAATGGTTTCAAATATTTCTATCCAGTACGAATCATTCTATTTACTTTTAATCATTTGTTGGTTTCGAGTATTGCTATGTATTAGTAACTATTTCACACTAGTCGTTTGTTTGCACACATCTAAATAGATATACATATATACGAGTTTAGTAACTCGGTAATTTCAGTTTTACTTTTTAAATAGATGGTTTGTAAGTTATATTAAAAAATGTGATTGAGCTTATCTATTTGCGTATAGTTAAATGGTTTCAAGTATTGGAGTTATTTATCATATCTTCTAGATTAAGATTGACAACTATCCGGTCAGTGTCACGATCCATACTTTCTATAATATAGGATCTTTGTAGGGATCTTGTCAATTATTGAGCATTGCACTGTTTATTCATTCTTATAGATAACTTTGTTCTTGATGTTTAGGTGACAGTATGGAATTTGGTTAAGGGCAATTTGAAAGCGCTTCCTGGTCTTTCATTGTTCACTTTGGTGTCCATCTGTATTTTTCCAGCTTGACCAATGGAAGTTTGTGGTTTTTATTTAAGTTGTTCTAGTTTTTTGGTAGAGACAAGTTTTTTAGTTTGTCTTTAACGGTTTTTGGTGGACGGATTTGAGACTTATGGAAGAGCTGTTTTGTTGAAGGAGATTTTGCACTTTAAAGAGTAGTTCGTGTTGGAGTGGTAGATCGTATGTGTTCTTGCTTGAACTACCTCATTGGGTTTCTCTTTATTCTCAACTTGTTTTTGAGTTTGTGCTGGTGAAATTCGGCCGAGTGTGGTTTTTTCAGGTGTTTCTGAAACTTTGGTCAAGCATTCCGTTCCAACTGGATCAATTTCTCTACGAGAGCTCTATATCTGTTCTCTTGATTGATTGTATCCACCCTCAGAGCAACATAGGCGTAGGACCCTACTATTTTCGTTGCCCCTGTGTTTCGTCTCAAGTATTTCTTTTTTTTATATAGTTGTCACAGGATCTTGAGCAAACCTGATGGTCTCGTCGGCAGTTTGGACATCTGATTTCTTTTAAGCAATCTTCCTTCATATGGTCCAGTTCTTATTCATCGAACTTGACACATGTCAATCGTCCTCTGCGAGCTTCACTGTGGTGTCCATATTTTGGCATTTGAAGCACCTCAGGAGTGTTGGGACATACTTTTCAACCTTCTCAAGACAATAGCCGATCTTGATCCCTTGGGGAATATGGGGCTGATTAAATGTCAGGATGTAGATGTGTGTCTGGATTTGTTCTTCGCCTTTTCCAATGGAGATTTTTCTAATGTTAGTCACTCTCTGTTTTTCTAGGGCTGCAGACATCTTCTCTGCTGTAGCAAACGCCAACTCCCTACGTCTGATAACTTCTTTGGAGGTGTTTAGTCTTTTGTATGGGTATGCTTTGTATTTAGTATTGTGGAAACTTCATATTTCATATTTCTCTGCCTGCCTCCCGCTGTCCATCTCCTTGATTTCCTTACGTTTTTTGAGGTAGCCTTTGTTGCAATAACGTTTTCAAGAGGAAAGGAGAGAACTTTGCTAGACAGACCTCCTCTAAAGATTCAATGACAATAATATGAGGAAATCTGTTGCCTCATTCCCCAAGTCTGAGTCGGGTAGATTTCATTTTGATTTTTTGTTAGAAGATATCATAAGTGATGTTAAGTTTTCGCTGGCCTACCACGGAGTCCAACTTGTCTTGGGAATGTGTTCAGAATGTACCCATTAACCTGGTTTGAGACGGGGATACACGACCAGTATACTCGAGCTGAGAGTAGGTTTTCGAACCGTTGCTAATTTCAGGTTTTCAGCACTGGTCAAATCCCTATTATCTCAACACAATTGACCCTTAGCCACAGTCTTCTAGCACCTAAAAGATAAGGGTTGGGAATTTGCTGCAAGTGCAGATTGAAAATAACGATCGGAATAAAATATATAGGTGCTAAGGCTTGATATGACCAGCCGATTGATCGGATATGGCCTATTTGACCGCCTGTTTAGCTTAGTAGGGGATGTGGTGTGTCGCAAGAGACTTGACCACTCGACCCGGCGGTCAAGTACTGCTCAACCACCAAGATCTCGTCCTTAAGCATCGAATCTCATCACCTGCAGTTAACACACACACACACACACACACACAATAAGGAGGTACTCCACAAATCCAAGGCAAGGCTGTTTGCAATTAGGTGGACTGGTGAACGTGTGGACGTCTAGGCCAACAAAATCAGGCAGTTGGTTGGATTGGTTGGGTTTAAAAGAGATGGGCTGGAGAGGCTAACGAAACTGACTTTCGTCACGGGCTTCCCTGACACAGTCTCAATCGGACTTCAACAGGCGCCAAACATCGAAGCCCTGACCATCTGATATGAAAAGCGAGAGTGCTGACGGCGACTGAGGAAGAAAATCAGGATGTAGTTGCAGCGACGCACTCACGCCATGGTAGTTCCAGGAGCAGCCCTAGCACCAATGTGACTTGTTATAGGTGTAACATAAAAGGTAACCTCGCAAAGGACTGCCGAAAGCGCGAAACGCGGTGCTATCGATGTGGTGAATGTCGACACTGGGCCCGGAACTGCTCGGGAAACAAGCAAGGGGAGAATGCATAAGCGGCAGCCTTCTCCCCCACCAAGATGTGAACGCAGCGCTCCCGGTGGTTGGCATCTATGTTGACGGGATGAGGTGTTCGGCGCTGATTAATACAGGTTGCGCACGGCCAATTGTAGATGCAGATCGATGCCGATCTTGGAGGAAGGCAGGTGTGAACGTTGAGACGATTGGAGGAACATCCTGTGCGTGTTGCGGTGTCGAAGTAGTTTTCATATCCACGGATGAAGGTGATTCCTCCAAGACCGATGTGCTAGTGGTGCGTGGCAAACCACTAGGGTTTGATCTGCTGTTAGGAATCGACGCAGTTAAAGCATTGGGAGGTGTCGTTGTTGGGCCAACAGGATCAGTACAGCTCGGAGACAGGAGAACTACTAAGTGTGCAGCCATCTCCATCATTGAACCTGACTTCACCGCCACTTTTGACCATCATAGCCGAACGTGGACTGCGTCATGGAAGTGGTCTGAGGATCATGCACCTGAAAGATTGCACAATGAAGTGTCAGAATATACAATTGCGGCAGAAATCCGAAATTGATATACGCAGGAGCTCCACACTTGCTTAGGCAATGGTTAGTTCGTGCCATACTCGGAAGACAAGCTGGGACCTCCCAAAGGGCTAATTCCACTGATGGCCGTACTATAGCAGAACAAAAATAAAGTGCGCCCAGTGATGGACTGCCGGGAGCTCAATCATTACGTCGACGCGTTCAAAGCCAATGCAGATATCTGCGCAGCTAAACTGCGCGAATGGCGACAGAAAGGTGCTAATGTGTCTCTGCTGGACCTCAGAAGAGCTTACCTCCAAATACGTGTCCTTGAGACACTGTGGCCATATCAGACTGTAAAGATCGATGGGAAAAGATACTGTCTGACACATTTGGGGTTCGGCTTAAATGTAGCCCCCCTTATTATGAAGGCTATCGTCAGCGCAGTGCTGTTGCAGGAAGAAGCCATGGAACGCGCAGAATCTGCTTATATCGACGACATTTATATCAATGAAGATGTAGTGCCTGTGACCCGCGTCAGAGAACATTTAGTGCAGTTTGGGTTGAAGTGCAAGGATCTGGAGCGGTTAAAGGACGGTGCACAGGTGCTAGGATTGGCGGTCAGGATGGAACACGGTGAATTGCTGTGGAAACGAGGAAGCGTAGTTCCAGAAGTTCCCAGTGTCGTTACGTGACGAACAGTATTCTCTTTGTGTGGGCGACTTGTCGGGCACCTTCTGGTGTGTAGTTGGCTTCGTGTGACTTGCGGAATACTCAAGAGGCGAGCAAGTTCGGTCACGAAGGGCTGGGATGATGAAGCAAGAGACACCGTACTGCAACTTATGATGTTCGAGACCATAGAATCTATGCAGCAGGATGATCCGGCCTGTAGGGATTAGTGTGTGGACAGCAAGGAGCTGAACGTATGGGTCGATGCCAGTTCCCTAGCAATCGGAGTAGCCTTGGGGTGGCGCGAGACGGTGTTGGAGGATGCTTGTTGGCTGCGACCTGAAGCCGACGCCCAACATATCAACTTAGCCGAATTAGACGCCGCATTGAAAGTCATCAATTTGGCTCTCCAGTGGCAGGGCAAGGTGCTACTCGTAAAGACGGATTCTGTGTGCGTGTATCACTGGATATCGGACACACTGACCTATTTCGTTCGGAGAATTTGCTCAACAATATCGAAAGCAGCTGTTAAGTCAGCCATACGGATATGCGAGGAATGCCAGTCCATAGACCAGGCACCGATCCAGTGGGAAAAGGGAAAGCTGTAAGTGAATAGGAACTGGCAGAGGTTAGGAATGAACATCACACCTTACAGTACCCGCCATTTCGTAACACTCGCGGGCTGTGGGCCATTGCGTTTCTCCATTTGAAAGCAATTGGCGAGGCAAGACTCGGCAAGCGTGATTCGTCAGCCGGAAGCGGTGTTCTTCGAACGTGGCCCACCGCACGAAAATCTTACGGACAATGACATAGCCTTCCGCAGCAAAGAGTTCCAAGCTTTCGCACATGAGTGATGAATTCACTTACGATTTCGTTGCACATACGCCCCAGCCGGGAATGGCATAGCGGAGCGATGTCATCGTACGGTGAAACGGATTGCAGCCAGGATGCGCTGTTCCATACAGGAGGCTGTCTACTGGTATAACATCACACCCAGAGACGACGTATCACCCTCCACTGCTCCTGCCAACAGGATTTATCGATACGAAGTTGGGGTGAAGGAGGCTAGTCATGCGACAGCGTCCTTAGGTCCCAAGCACAGTTCTTACCAAGTCGGAGACCGCGTGTGGGTCAAAGCGCCGCAGAATCGATGTACCACGAAGTTCAGCAAGGGTGAGGTGACCAAAATAATTAGGCCACAGTCGATTTTGGTGGACGGGATACCCCGCCACTGTGTCATCACACCGGAGGTAGACTCCGACTGCACAACCTCCTCTGAGAGAAGGGCAGAGAGTCTACTGCAGGACGATGGAGAAGATTCTGAGCCAGAAAAAGCACCCAGTGAAGAAACAGAAGCAGGACCCCGCCTTCCTGCTTGTACGAAGAAGTACCAGACGAAAGCGCCCGCCGCCAGACTGCAATCTTTGTGATCTTGAGATCAGTGGGGAGTGTGGGGAGAGAAATCACGCACGCGGCATCTCAAAACGTACACGAATATGTCTGGCGTGGAAACTGAGATCAGGGACAGAGAAACGGGCGATTGGGAAGATCAAACTCACATCCTCCCGACCGTGAATCATGTTTGATGTCACAGCTACCTACACGCTGGTGCGCATGTAAATTACTACATTGTACGATTGACCCGGATGTGGCGTTTTGGTATGATGATTCAAATCCTGCCTGAATGCACGAGAGACAGGCGTTTGGAACAAGTCGAAGTGACACAGGGCGAGTGACGAACTGGGACGAGGGACTGCTAGAAGACTGTTGCAGGAAAAAGGGATATTTTTCAGCGTAGAAATTCGGCGGTTCGCCTTCTATTAAGGAAAAATTGATTCCACGTATTCAGTTACGAGAGACTCTTTTCTTTCTGTTGCTGAGCTTGAACTCGCTTACTTTGAAGCCGCAGTTCAGTACTTTAGCCATTGTGCCACAGGGTCTTCCCTTTTAGTTGTTGGGAATATTGAGGAAGCTGAAAGAGTTTAGAGTAAACTTACTGTCACTTAATCTTCAAACGTTTTTGAGGGAGAAGACAAATCGACGGGGCACCTGAGTAATTTTCAAAATGGCTTACCAAGAACTGAAACTGGATATTTAGCAAAGAAAATAAATAATCTATTTAAGACAGCTACTCGATTTGGCAAAGAAAATGCGAACAACACGGAGATCTGGAGATATTATTTATAAATCGGCCCTCGCCCGACATTGCTTAAGATATTTTGAAAATCTTTTTTTTTTTTGCAGGAGAGAGAGAGAGAGAGAGAGAGAGAGAGAGAGAGAGAAAATGAAAACATGACGAATAATAATAACAATAATAATAATCATCAGATCTAGATATTTTGCAGAGGTTTAGCATTCCAAAACAGAGCATTTTTATAAAAATGCCTGTAAATATGTTAATAACTTTCGCAGCTGTCATTAAAACTGTAAAAGCAGATGCTGGACTACTTCCAGTTTTATACGTGAAAGTGCCGAGTGAATAAAGAAACCCATTTGCGATAGAAAACATTTTTATACTCTCCTTTATTATGGCACTTTCAATTCATAGTACTGGGCAGCCATTTTGAAAATTAAAATGATGCGGCCATTAAATGAAGAAATAATCAGCGGTCATTTTGAAAATGAATTAAGTGCGATAAGTTTGCAATTGAAAAGTTCTTTACTCAGCCGTCATGTTTAATAAAGTTTTTATATGAGTACTAGCTAAACGGAGATTAGCGTAACTTATCAGCATAGGAAATGGAGTCGGTAACTCGAGATCAAATTCGAGACGAGTCTGTTTCCGTTTCACTTTGCGCAAATGCCTTTGGGAAAGGTATGAACCCATATATTCTCCCTCACTCCCAGCTATGTATAAAAATTAGGGCTGACTGGGTTCTCTCGCCTTGGTAATACAACCAGTAAAGGAGAACGAAACACTGAATTCAAACCAGCTGTACACCGATAAAAATGGACCTCTGTGGAGGGGTTGGGTAATACCTACTTTTCAGT
>OY757937.1:15199458-15229458 GCA_963585895.1 Sepioteuthis lessoniana
CTTCCTAGAGCAGTTGCCGTTGCAAGGCTAACGAGTTTAGGTTGCTTTATTTATCAATAACTGAAAAGGGAAGAGATTCATGCCTTTACCAAGGGTGTTAACACAAAGTGAAATGCAAGCATCCACGTTCTGGATTTGGACTTAAATCAGCGAGTACATTTAGTACCACGATAATCGTTACGCCACACGTGTTCCGCTATTGTTTTAAACAGATAAACACTTTATATTTAGTTATAATATCAATGTTTTAAAAGCCAATGTACTGATATAGTTTTAATTCATTTCAAACAGTTAAATACTTCATACTTTGCTGCAATATAAATACTTTAGAAACCAATGTATTAATGTAATTTGAATTCATTTTAAACTGGTAAACACTTCATATTTAGTTGCGCTATCAATACAAGAACAAACGTATTAATAAAGTTCATAATCATTTTAAACATTATCTCAAACGTGGGATCCTTATAGGTACTACTCGGTGACAATATCTTTCAAGATTAAACAAACAGTAAATGTGAATGCAACATTTTAATAAAATACTTGATTAAAACAAGGTCGGATTACATAATTTATATCTGTATAACGGATTAATATAAACAAACAATTAAATTTTGCTAATTTTGTTAAAATGTTAGTTAGATGACGAGAGGTAGAACTATTTTATTTTTATAGATATCACTATCTAAGTATGTATGTATTTATCAACCCCTCCACACGAACAGGATGCGACAGAACGTCAATTTTTAAGCGAAATTTAACTAGTTTGAATTCAAAGTTTTCCTTCTCCTAGACTGGTTGTCATACCAAGGGTAAAGACCCCAGTCGGTCCTACTATTTCATCCATAGCTGGAGAGAGAATAGTTGGATTCATACCTTTCTAAAGGGTATTAGCGTTGTGTGAGATGCTAGCAGCATCGTCCAGGAAGTGAACTTGTATCGTCATACAATGCTATTTAGTGCATATCGTAAACTTGTCATACAATGCTATTTAGTGCATATCGTGAACTATTTAGTGAACTTGTATCGTCATACAGTGCTATTTAGTACAATGCGAGAGCAACGAGTATGTTAATAATATTCAAGCCCCCGGACGCCTGGTGTCCAGCGTTATTGAAAATCTCAACATTCCAATGCATTTCCGGTCAACACTCTCATTTCCTGCTTCTCTTCCAACAGATTCAAGTTGTGACGTTTTCAATTGAATTTCACGTTGGTTTATATCCCATGAAATATCTGGAAATTTTGATCTAGGGATGTACATGAGCATGTACTGATCTGGATATGGCGTCATTTGCTGCACTCCAGCTATATGATCTGCTCGTTTAATCTTCTTGGCTAAATAGAAATACATAGACCAGGCGTTAGAATTTGATTTTCCGTCTGTGTATTAGCTTTTTTTTAAAAAATAGATCTGAGAAAAACGAATTAGCCTATGAAGATGAATCTCAACAAAAAGTTTTCTATATCAATCTAAAGAGAAAAATTGAAAAACAAGGTAATCCAAAAAGAAAAATTTAATGTAAAAGAAAGTCAATGTTATAACGTTTCGGTTCTAATTGGACGAATAATAATCGAATGATGTTAAATCACTATTGGATTTTTTGATAAGATACAAAACTAGGAGGAAATATTATATCTATCTATCTATCTATCTATCTATCTATCTATCTATCTATCTATCTATCTAAAGCTGTCTATCTACCAATAATCGGTTTATATTTATCTATCCTTGTTCATAGCTATCTATCTTGGTCTTTTCAAGTTTAAAACTCTACTTGACTTGTTTATATTTATTAAAAAAGATCAACGAGGTTTTTCATTTGTGGTATGTCTTTTCTCACCATTTCCCCTCTGACTAACAATCAAATGTCTACGTAATTCGCATTTCAACTCGGTTTGTCACGCACACCATTTTGGCCTGCCCAAACCAGATCTCGTCTCTCTCCTTCGAGGCAGGCTTAAAAATCCTGGCCTCTGTCGCTAATAACAGGGTAAATTTATAAAAAGCACTCAGCATTCTAACCTCTTCTTTAATCGTAGGTAAAAACATTTGTCATTAGCTGAAATATGTTTATCATTTTGCTTATGGCAGTTCATTGATATACGATAACGATTTTACGAAATTATTTCTGTGATTGTATAATTTTTATCTCTGTTAAATTGGGACGTCAGTAGATCTATCTATCTATCTATCTATCTGTTAATGTCTATCGATCTCTGTTCATATCTATCTATCTATCTATCTGTTCATGTCTGTCGATCTCTGTTCATATCTATCTATCTATCTATCTATCTATCTATCTATCTATCTGCCTTTGTTCTCCATGCATCCACAGATATGAAACAGTTATTCTTAAACACAGGATGTCCTTTAAATGTCCCTATGAATTAATAAGAAGTTTGTCTAAAAAGTAATGGGACTGATTTTTAAATTCTATTTTTCACGTTCGCAACCTTGATAAAAAAAAATCAGCTGATCAATGTTGGCGTTGAACACATGGAAAAATATTCCGTTTATATTTAGCTTTTAGAATTCACGCCCAGCTGAGTGATCTTACATTCTTACGAGTGTGTTAGGTTAAGTGTATCACAAAAATGGAACAGAAGAACACTGAGCAGTGTCAAGTCATCAACAATGGTTTGGGCCAAAAAGAATATTCTTGTGGTACCAGGAGTAGCGCTCTCCCCTACACCTCGGTGTAGTAGCTATTGAAAAGGGAGCCTTCAGTTGCCCTCGACTACGGTCGCCCGCTTTACTTTACCATAGCACTGCACTTACTCATTTCATTTCCTGTTCCACAAAATCAAAACTTTCTTTCGTGATTGCTATTTGGTAACTACTGAGAACTTACCACGTGCTATAACAAACCAGCTGAAGGTGTCATTTGAAGATTTCTAGTACTGTTTCCTGAAGTGGGTAGTTTGATGGCATGTCAACCCTTGTTAGGTTCTTTTATACTTTGGTACAAGGTTGGTCTAAAAATTAACGAGATTGACTTTTTTTATTTTTCAGGTTGGTAACCTTTAGTGAAATTCAGCTAATCAATATTCAGTTCAAGTTTGCCTTTCAGAATTCACGTTTAACTGAGTAATCTTGGACTATTACAAACGTTCAGGGTATTTCACAATTGTTTAAACAAAGCCGCGACCTCTCCGATCTTCTCGATTTATTTTATTCCCTTTCACTTTTCAGATTATTGTTGAGAAATAGGTAATATTTTGAGTTATTTGACCAAATATAGCGAAATATCTATTTGACCAAATATAGCGAAATCATTTATATGAAGTCATTCCAGATTGTTCAAGCAATATATTAAAGGAAGGTCAATTTCTACACATTCCTTTACAAGACTCAGATTTTCAAGTTGGTCAAGAACTTTGAAGCTCATGGCACTTATGAAAATTGTAGGGCAACGAGTATCTCACCATCTGGGCATCCAATCACCCAGGAGGAATGTGCACACGTTATCAACAACTTTGTACTCCGCATTCAACGGAGTGTTTTTAACAGAATGGGAAATATCTGGGGTATGTATTTAGGGCTCCTCTTGACATTTTTGGTTCCTATTTGAGATTATATGGTTCCAGATTTACTTTTCAATAAAATATAATTTTCATTACTCTATCATTTGTAGCCCTTGATTTGTGCCCGATCATTTTATTTGAAAAATTATGAAACACTCTGTATTTGGTATAGCGTATGGAACACAAGATTAAGATATTTTGCGTTAAACGTCAGTGAAATACCACAGAAACATTCAAGGAATAAATACAAACTAATGGCGATTATTTTTTTTCTTCCCGTGGTACAAGTTTTAGGTGCTACAAGGCATTTTTGGAGGATTGAGAAATTGTGAAAAATAGATTTAGATGGTTCTTTCCTCATATAAGCACGATTGTTACACCCTCTTGAATCGTAGATCGGAAGAAGGGCAGATAATCAACAATTTTGCATGTATTTGACATTATAAAAATATTTATGACTTCACGGGTGGACTATTCGATACAAGGATTTTATCATCCGATTTATTTTACTGGAAGTAAAGATATCCTAATGACACTAATCTGCGCTGGGAGTGTGGAGAACTCCTTCATTCCCATTACTCCCAGGTCCACTTTGACTCGGAGTAGTAGTTACTATTAGGGTCTTATCTATAGTTCAAGGTTTTGTTTTGTTTGGTTTCTTTGTTTAATGGCATATCAACTTTCGTGGGTTATTTATTGCCAAAGCCATCCTTGTAGAAGAACAGAATTGCTGGAGGGATCATGTGCCACCATCGAGGTATCCCTCTCTATAGGTAAAAAATATTAGTATAAGATAGGAATGCTTGAAACGATAAAACTGTGTGCAAACAAATAATAATTATCATTAAATAGAAATAGTTATATGAAACCATATAATTGTATATGAATTATAAGTATTAAATCGGAAACCATAAAACTGTTTTCAAATTATTATTTTTTTGATAGGAATGGTTGAAGCGATACAACTGTGTGCAAGTTATTTGTTTTAGATTGACATACTTTATATATAACTGTAAATTGTATTAAGAATACAAGAAGCAAGATTAAGATTATTACTACTTTCTTGAAACCATGTTATTGTGTGCAAACAAATGCTTGTTATCAAATAGAAATAATTACTTGACATTATATAATTGTTACTATTAGGTTGTAGCTTAGGTTGTTTGGATTTTTATGGTATATCAACCTTTATAGGTTATTTAAAGCCAGATCCATTTTTATACAAATAATCAATTGTATTTCAAACAAATCAGTTTAGCATGAATACACAGTTTAATTGTCAAAAACACTTCTACTTCAAGCTATTCAGTTTAGTCGAACAGTTCTAATTCAACCAATTAAGTTTAGTATAAGAAGAGATTTTGTTTACACACAGTTAAATGTCAAAACAGTTCTATTTCAAACAATTCAGTTTAGCTTAAATACGCTGTTTAAATGTCAAAATAGTCCTAATTCAAGCAATTCTACTTAGCATAAGTACACAGTTTGAGGTACCCGTGGTGTAATGGTTATCGTCGTAAGAAATGGACACGGTGACACGAGTTCAAATCCTGGACGAGACTGATTGCATTTCACATAGCACTAATACCCTTGGGAAAGGTATGAATCCAATTATTCTCCCTCCAGCTATGGATAGGGCAGATTGGGTTCTTCAGCCTTGGTGAGGCAACTAGTCTAGGAGAAGGAAAACTCTGAATTCAAACCTGTTAAAATTCGCTTTAAAAAGTTGACCTTGTGTCATATCCTGCCCGAGCGGAGGGGTTGGGTAAATAGGATAAGTACACAGTTTAGTTCTATTTGACTCATAGATAGGACTCTCTCAGGTGCTACCACTCCGGGACAGAGTGGACCTGGGAGCGATGGCAATGAAGAAGTACTCCGTATTCCGCAAAGCTCCAGCATTACTGGAACCTCGCCATCATATTGTTTAGTGTCATATACAGGACACTCGTTGAGGGAGGGGCGTACTTCTCTGCAGAGATGCAGTCAGTGTATTCTACAGCCCACCCCCAGCCGATTGGCCAAGTTACTATAAGATAGAAATACTTGAAACCATACAACTGTGTTTACATCATTATTTTAGATAGGAAGACTTAAAAACATAATTATGATAAAAAATCTTTTGGGAAACAACAACACAAAAAACATAGATATGAATATACAATGAATACAATTCCTTAACCTCTCGGCATAAAACAACCTTAGACGAATTGAAATGCCGTTAAAATCAATCAAACATTTGAAAGTAAAATAAAATAATACTTAAACACTTTTTCCCGATTTTTAAGTTTTTTTTTCGCAAAACTGATTTTTTCTGTCTAGCAGACGCCATTTTGTTTTGTTTTTAGAGATGTTGAGAAGAAAAGTTGAGTGAACATTGTTTTCTTTCGTATTTTACATAATCCGTCGGCCAGACCCTTGAACTAAAACTCGGGCAAGCAAACAAAAGAGTTTTTGTAGATTTTTTTTCCAGAGTAACAGCTATGTTATTTGTCTATACCCCACCCCTGCACATATCTACGTACTTATAAAAAATATCTCCATAAATACAATTGTATATAATTAAATATATCTAAAACCTGCAATTAATTATTTCCTATGTTTTGTATTCTTAAATAAGTTGGTTCATGTACTGTTGCTTATGTTTTTGTTGCTTAGTATAGTTTAGTCTGGTTCAAGGTCAAAATTATGGTGCACCTAAAGAGGACCTACTTCATTAAAGCAGTAATGGCGAAGCTACCAGTTATTTAATATTTGTCTTATCTGGCACAAAATCAGTGGTGTGAACTACTTGGTTAGGATTGAACCTACTAAGTATATAGCTACATTATTTATTTTCCCAATTTTAATCCTCGTCATATTGTTTGCTTACATTTTAAGTTGTTTGCATCCTTTCGATGGCACGTTGTTGTTAGTATCATTTTTTGGCTAGTTTACCTTTCATCTTATTATTGTTGCTTATTCACATCTAGAAGTAGTAACAGACATTATAGTCTTATGTTCTCCGAATCTCTTCGATGAAACATTGTCATTATTATTAATTTGTTCAAGTATCCCAATGTAAAACAGTAATTCCCAACGTGGGACGCATGATCCACCAAAGGGGCTTGTTTAGAGACCAAGTTAATGACCTTTTAAGCTTACTTCACATAAATTGCATTAAAATTTTGAATATGTAAGAATTTAATATTACAGTGGGATGGGGCATCAGAATTTTGGAAATAGCAAAGTGGGTCATGGCCCAAAATCGGTTGGGAACGAATAATTTTCAAAGAGAACAGTTTGACCTTTAGATGGGACCTAAACGGTACTACCTCTGGGTGGACCTGGGAGTAAAGGCAATGAAATGATGACTCCACATATCCATAACTCCAGAACTGTAACCTCACCTCCAGATGAAGTTTTGTGCCATACTCTGGGAATAAGGACATTAAGTAATGGGTGACTTGTTGCTTTGTGACAAAGCACATTATCTAAAATGAAGGCACGTGTGGTGTAGTGGTTACTGTTGAAGAAAATGGATTCAGTAAGCCGTGTTCAAATCCTGTATGTAGTTGTTTTGCATATTACTTCGTGAGAAACTTATAAATATATTTTCCCTCCTTATAGGTAAAATTTTAGGTTAGACTGAATTTGGTAGGGCAACCTGGTCAAGGATAAGAAAAAACCCTGAGTCCAAAAGTGTTATTCGGAGAAATCTGTGACATACTAGTGCACCATTCTTCTGTTATCAGCGCATCCAAAAAGAGTGGTTGGTTCTATGCAAGCCTTCATAAATAACCTGTGTAGTTCATTAGTTAATTATCGCCATTAATGCCGATGGACGAACATTATTACTGATCTAAATTTGTTTTAAGTTTTAATAGACTTTAAGTTTTAATATAGTGTAAATGTTTCGACAAACTTATGTCTGTCTTTCTTAATCTGGATTTTGAAAAAAAATTATGCTATTCTAGCAGTAACCCAAAAGTATAATCATGGACATATTGTTTAATTAGTTGTTTTAAATTTACAGTATACGTAACCAAGAAAGAGGTATATGCTTGTTGTAAGTATGTGTGGGGATGCTAAGGATGGAATATGTGAGTTGCAGATTGATGGCAATTCGCGTTGTAATGGTTATCGTCGTAGGAAACGGTGACTCGAGTTCAAATCCTGATCGAGTCTGTATTTCACATTGCGCAAATACACTTGGGACAGGTATGCATCCAACTATTCTTCCTCTAGCTATATACAGATAGTAGAGCAGATTGGGCTCTTTAACCTTGGTATGGCAACCGGTGTAGGGAAAGAAAAACTCTGAATTCAAACTCGTTAAACTCCGCTTAAAAATTGACGTTCTGTCGCATCTTGCTCGTGATGGAGGGGTTGGGTAAATACATACGGATAATTGGCTGCCCGAGAAAATCTTAGGAACCGTTGATGTAAATTAAACCTCTCTTTTTAATTAGATAAACAAGTATTTCAATGATTGGTCGCTTAAGTAAAGAACATTTCCTCAAGGAAGGTGTAAAATGCTTGTTTAACTGCAAATTAATGACACACTTAGTCAAACTTCCAAAATATTAAACACAGCCTGTGAATGAGGACTGTATTTACGACAATAAAGAAGAAGCCCACCTTAAAGAAGAAAACAAAGGAAAGAGGCGGAAAAAATATTTGTGCGATTTAATATGAAGAAGGACATCTTTTCTCGGACAAAATTGAGGAGAAAGAGGCAAAAGAAAGAAAAAAAAAGAGACGTCTTTCTAAGAAATTAAGAGAGAGAGAGAGAGACAGACAGACAGACAGACAGACAGACAGAGACAGAGAGAGGAAGATTTTAAAAAATCGAAAAAAAAAGTCGAAAACAAATTTTCTAAATTGAGTTTAACACAAGGTCACAGTCATGGAGCCTCCAGTGAGGATCAAACTCACTACACTAGCTAATTGATCTGTGATGATGGATTTTCTAGTTTCCACGTCATGGTTGACGTTCTTTTGTTCTTAGCTTAAAAGCAAAATATCGACAAAGGATCGAGTTTGCTACTACAGTTGTAGTGGCCCAGTTGACTTGGGCTGTAGAATACACCGACTGCATCTCTGCAGAGGGATAAGATTCCCCCAATGAGTGTCTTGTATGTGACACTAAACAATTTGATAGAGAGCCTCCAGTAATGCTGGAGCTTTGGGGAATGCGGAGTACCCCTTTATTGTCATCACTCCCAGGTCCACTTTGATCCGGAGTGGCAGCTCCTGGTAGAGTCCTATCTTTGGGTTAAATAGAAGTAAACTGTGTACTTATGCTAAACTGAATTGTTTGAAATAACACTGTTTTTACATTTAACTGTGTGTAAATAAATGACTGAAGTTTAATTGAGTTGTTAGTGATACATAGCAATACTTGGAACCGTTTAACTTTTTTGACTCAACTGAATAGCTTGAAATAGAAATGTTTTTGAGATTTAAACTGTGTTCTTATGCTAAACTGAACTGTTTGAAATAGAACTGTTTATATGTATAAAAATGGATCTGGCATTAAGTAACCTACAATGGTTGATATGCCATTAAACCAAACCAAACATACAGCAGCTATGTGATGATACGGGATGTAACCCTGAAGACTTGCCAGAGGCGATGAATGATAGGGAGACGTGGAGAGAGAGGGTCAGGGATATCCGTGCTGGTCGCATGACATGATGATGATGATGAAACCAAACCAAACCAGAACAAACCTAAAGTTGTAGAACCTGTTAAATAAGTGTGTTGACGATAAAGTTGAAGAATAAGCCATCAACTGGCAAAAATAGAAATAGAAAAAATTACGGATAATTTAGATATAAAAAAGAGATCTTGAGATCTGAGAAAAATCGAGACCATCCAAATTATCCAGAACTCAGAGTGTCTTGTGTATAACAATAAAATGCATCTGATGGTGAGGCTCCGGTCCTGGAGCTCTGGAGAGTGTATAGTAGCCCTTCATTGCCATTATTCCCTGGTCCACTCAAACAGGGAGTGGTAAAACCTGTTAGGGTCACATCTATGGATCAAATAGGTCTGTTTGAAAATTATTAATATTCTAAAGGAACACGCGAAACTATATAACTGAGCAAACAAATGATTATTGTTAAAGAGAAACAGTTACTTAAAACCATATAATTGTGTATAAATTATCAGTATTAGATAGGAATACTTGAAACTACACTTGCCTAGTCTGCTGGGGCTGTAGAATACTCTGACTGCATCTCTGCAGAGGGGTAAGACCCCCCCCCAAACGAGTGTCCTGGACATGACACTAAACAATCTGATGGTGAGGTTCCAGCAGTGCTGGAGCTTTGGGGAATGTGGAGTACCCCTTCATTGCCATTGCTCCCAGGTCCACTCTGGCCCGGAGTGGTAGCACCTGATAGGGCCCTATCTATGGGTTAAATAGAACTAACAGCATACTTATGCAAAAATGAATTGTTTTGAGTAAACTGAATAGCTTGAAATAGAAATGTTTTTGACAATTAAACCGTACTTACATTCAAACTACGTGATTATGCTTAACTGAATTATTTGAAATAGAACTGTTTTTGACATTAAAACTATTTACAATTAACTGAATTGTTACATATAACTGCTTGAATAGTTTGAAATAGAAATGTTTTTGACAAACTGTGTACTTATGCTTAACTGAATTGTTTTAAATAGAACAGATTATTCACATAAAAATGGATTTGGCGTTAAATAACCTACAAAGGTTGATATGCCATAAAACCCAACAAACCAACCAACTTGAAACTACACAACTACGTTGTTTGGATTAGGAGTATTTGATATACTTAAGCTGTGTGCAAACAAATGATTATAGACAAAAACATGCATTGGAATATTGATGATATTCATGATTATATTAAGAAACAACTGCACAAAAAAATGTGACTATAAATGTACAATATATGCGCTTCCCTAACTTCTCGGCATGTAATAACCCTTGACGTATAGATATGCCGTTAAAATCAATTTTGCTTTTATTGTTTTCGATCTAGATCCTATTTGGAACAATTTTTTCAGCTGGAGCGATTAATTTTTTAAAAGATTTTCTCTGTATTGAAAACACCATCCCCTCTCCTGGATAAATTACGAAAATTTACCCTGCATCCTATAGGGCAAAGGTTAATTTAATTCAAATCTTTTTCTAGATTTTTTAGATCAAAAATTGGATTCTCTCTTGAGGAGGGAGTGTCCAAAACTTCTGGAAGTACAACAATGATGACTGTGCCGGTATAAATAATCTAGTTTTGTTTAAATTTAGTTGATTATATACCAGACAAGTGGAAATTCCCAATTTATTACAATACATTATGTTTTACTATTGTTGAAATAAAGCAACAACTTCTCAGATCTTCAATGTTGACTTTATTCTCTTTCTCTTTTCAGATTATTGCTAGAAAATAGTTAACATTTTGATATATTCAACCAAATATTGTGAAATAATGCTTTAAATGATGGAGTAGAAGACAGATTACGAAACTAAGTCTTTTAAGATTATTCTAGCGAAATGTAGAAGTTCAATTTCAACACATTTCCAAACAGGAGCCGGATTTTTTCAAAGTTGGTCAAGAACTTTGAAGCTCATGGCACTTTCCGCAGCCAACGGTGTCTTTAAATGAATGAAAGACATCTGGGGTATGTACTCTAGAGCTCATCTTAAAAATTTCAGATCGTGTTTGAAATTAAATAATTTGAGATCGTAAAATGTTATCCTTTACCTTTCAATAAATGTAATTCTCATTCCTCTATCATTTGTGGTCCTTGATTTGTGCCGGATCGTTTCGTTTCAAAAATTGTGAAACACACAATACATGCTTTTTGCTACATAATCTGTTTTTATTGAAGAAAATGTTAACAGCTGGAGTTTAAAAGGATTACCTCCCCGCCATTACATGTTGAATTTAATGTTCACAGATAACTGAATTAGATTATTAGATGAATGATTATTTAATTGTCAAGATCCGTTACATTTAAAAAAAATCAACGAAAGCTGCCAAAATCTGACTTGTTAACGTGTTGATCAATAAATCATCATCATCATCATCACCATGGACAGCACTAATTCCTTTGACTCCTTTTCACCATCCATATCTCTGATTTCTCAGATAAAATGAAACGGGATTTTTTCCAAGCCGTAGCTGTGTCAGTACTATGGTATGGTTGCACTATTGGGACTCTAACGAAACGCTTACAGTTAAGAAAAAAAAGTGGCTAGTTGGGAACTACACAAGGATGCTACATAGTGTTTTGAACAAACGCTGGAAGCAGCATTCTACAAAACAGCAGCTGTATGGCCACTTACTTCCCATCTAATAAACTTCCAAGTAAGACGAGCAAGATATGCAGGAGACTGTGCGAGAAGTAAACTCATGAGTGACATTCTTCTATAGACTCATGCAAATGGACACACCATTGTTTCTTGAACAGTTGATATATTCAACCAAATATAGTGAAATCATTCAGAACTCAGAGTGTCTTGTGTAGAACGAAATACGAAAATAAAGTAAAAATATCCCATAATTCCACTTCCACCGAAAGTTTAACTTTCGGTGCTACAAAAAAAGAACTTTCTTTTAGTGCCTCGCCAGTTCATTGGAGAAACGTGCGTTTTGTAGGCCTCCCGAAACGACCAGTCCATACTATTCAACTTCTATAATACTAGTTCATCCGGTAAATAAATAAATAAAATATTTCAAGGGAAGCCTATAGTAGAAATAATTACATCTTTTAACATTTTAGGATCTTACCAGACGAGAGTTTTGAAATATCGATTTTAGCTTTCTACCAACATATTTGTCAATGAAACAGAACAGAGAAAGAATTGTATTCATATAATCTCCTACGACAGTTGGTCTAAGAGATGTAGATTCGGGTATTAATGACAATATTGGGTTGCTTGGAGGTAGGGGGATATTTAGTTGACTCCCCATTGATCAAGAACAAATATTAGCATTAGTATATCCGTGGTATACTAACATTGAATAAACTGAAGGAAATACAAGATAAACTTATTTACATATACAGAAACACTTAATGTATATACATAATAAATATACAGATAGTATCGAAAAGAATACACAAACGTATAGGAACTCAATTGAGTTCCATCGAAAAAAATAGACTCTAGAAGCTTTAATGTTTGTATCTGTAGTTTTACATTTATCAACCAACCGGCGCATTCGCACAAGTTTTGAAATTTCGAAATACTTCGCAGACGACAATAACTTGCCGCGAAAAATTTGAAGGATCAAAACACAAAATACTTTTAGAAATTTTTTCCCTCCAAAATATTAAAAATACAATTTCTTAGCCAATTGCATTCATAGATAAATCATCTACCTTTTTTTTTTTTTTAGCTAATTTCCAGTCTAACTAAAGTGTATAAATAAGTGAAGAAATAGATATTTCTTCAGTAAGTATGGTTTGGTTTGGTTTCTTTGTTTAATGGCATATCAACCAATGTAGGTTATTTAATGCCAAAGCCATTCTCCTAGAAGAATAGTAGTGCTACTATTTAACCCATAGCTGGGAGGATAAGGGGGTTCATACATTTCCCTAGGGTATTTGCCCGAAAGTGAATGTAATAGCGCGACTGGAGTACGAACTCGCGTACTACGATTCCGCAGTCCATCACTTTAACCACGAGGACACCCCCCCCTTCAGTAAGTATGGATTTATCTATACTTACTTAAAACTTAATGTAAGTAATATATTTTTACTTAAATACATTTCCGTTTATTTCTTTGGAGTGAAAATGTATATTTCATTTCAGCTCATAAATTAAACAAACGTTGTTTACATTTACGTCTGTGTTATCAGCAGCAATTTCCATACATATTCTTTAAGGCATACTTACATTTTCTCAATCAAATAGTAAGAGTTACCACATACACAAAAACAGATCCCTTTATTTTAAGCTAACAATTACTGCTCTGCTTCATTCACAAATCTTAAACCATATCTGTTTAAAAATATCTACTATCTGGTTAACATAATTTTTGTACTTTGTTTTTCAGCAAACTTTTCACTCAATTTAAAGAAATAAAAATTATAAACTTGTAGATTAGATTTTTATTCATTGATTTTTTCCTTTATCAGCAACAAACGAGTCCCAAAAGTTAGAAATATGTACTTATTTTTCTTTGAACAATCAATTTGTAAAAGAGTACAAAAATGGAAAAAAGTTTACATGATGATGATAAACAGGAAAATGGTCATAGTCATGTTGGCGTTATTGTTCAGTGGTAGGACAGGAGACAATGTCTCCTCTTTTCAAAGGCAAAAAAGTGTGAGAACGGTTTTCTGAACTGTCAAGTGTCACCCCACAGACACGCCCATTTTCAAAGAGTGATAATCATTTATGAGCTACTTATATTAAGAAATGCTAAATATATTTATTCATATATGTATTGAGTATATTTTATTTATACGGTATTGTTCGCGTATCTTGTATGAACCTTCACAGCACAATACAATTGAATACATTTATGGTCACTATCTTACCCTGATTTCTTTATGGACATGGTAAGTTTTTGGTTTCTTAAATGGTATGGTTCCCTCACAGTTTTTTAAATCCATACTTTAGTAGATATAAATTGGTAGGCTTACAAGGTCACTTAGTCTGTTGTAGTTTTGCAGTCGCTACTGCGTTTTCTACGTGGTGAATGAACAAAGTTTTAAGTAACAGCAGATTGGTCTCTCTGTACGTCAATCAAGTGGCAGGATAGATGATTGGCTAACTTCTAATTTTTTTTTTTTTTTGGAATGGCGTGCGATCTACCCAATGGTCTTTCAGAAAATCACGATCGACATTTTGGGTACCCTGGGTTAGAACATCAGACAATACTAACAAGAAAGAATACTGTCCGAAATGTAGAGATCAAAACAACCAAATGTTAAGGATATTGGCCTCCACAACTGTTAAAAACAGTTATCCCCACCCCCATGAAACTTTTTGCAATAGATGGGATATAAAATATGACCACAGTGATTGCCTTGTTTCTTAATCATCGCTAGTAATAAATGCTGTCTTTGTCCTGTTTTGTGCACCACCCTTTTGAGCCGATCCTTAAACTTAGTTCTTATAACCTAATTTTATCGCGGTTTCTACACTAAACGTCATTACTTACATAGAAAGAATAAATATTCCTTTTTTGAATAGTTTCGGGAATTCACTGGTTTCCTCACCCAAAAACAAGGAAACTATAATCACTCAGAACAATGTTTTAATTCAAGTTCTTAACATTTTTTAGGATGGTCGTTGTTCTGAGTAAGTGTTTGTTGCTAATTATAAAGCTTTGCTTAGCCTGGTTCACAGATCTTAGGTTGCTTATAACATCAGATGTTTTTAAGTGGTTAATCACCTCTAACAAGCTCATTGCTGCTTAATCTCTATGGATCTAACCAGAACCAGTGCTTTCAACGTGACTAGAGTGTAAGTCTAGATGAGATTTGACACAACCCGCAAGTATGGCTAGATTTGGTTTATTTGTTTATCGATAAATCAACTTGTCATGGGCAATTTAATGACAAACTTTTATCCATTTGTAAATGTATGATCGTAATAGTAACCATATTCCTAATTTTCCATTGCATATTTCTAAATTCCGTTTTCTTTTATCGGTCGATTGTCATACAGTAATTGTATGCACACAATTAAATTATATCAAGTATTCCTATCTAATATGAGGGAGTCTCTGTGGCGTGCGGCTAAAGTGCTGGACCGTGACATCGTGGAAAGCGAGTCAGAACTCCAATCTCACAATTACGTTCACTTTCGGACAAATACTATTGGGAAAGGCATGAACGCTCTTATCCCCCAGCTATAGGTTAAATAGAACCACAACTGTTCTACAAGGATGACTTTGGTATTAAATAAACCATGAAGGTTGATAGGCCATTAAACAAAGAAATTAAACCAAACCAATCAAATACAGATAATTTGCACTCTATTGTATGATTTCAAGTATTCCTATCTAATACAAATAAGTTATTGATAATCATATGGTTTAAAGTAACTATCCGATTTAATCTTAATCATTTATTTGCACACAATTATATGGTTTCAAGTATTCCTATCTAACACCAATAATTTGCTCAATTATTTGGTTTCAAGTATTTCAAGCAATTACAAGTTTTCAAGTTACTCTTAATAAGTATCCTTTGTAAATAGCAATAGTTTTAAGTAACTACTCTTTATAAAGATAATTTATATTTATATGGGTTCAAGTATTCCTACCTAATATTAATAATTTATACACAATATTTTTGGTTTCAAGTAATCCTAACACTAATAATTTTCACATATATATGGTTTCAAGTAACTAATAATAATCCTTAATAAATGATTATAACTTCAAGTATGTATTCGTAACGCAAATAATTTGCATATAGTTAAAAGGTTTCAAGTATTCTTATCTAACATTAATAATTTCATTCAATAAAAATCGTTTGTTTGCAGAAAGTTATATGATCCGATAAAAATATTTTCCCAACTGATTTATTTGATCTAGAGATGAGACCAGAACAGGTGCTACCATCTGGGTGGGAGTGGATCTGGGAGTAATAGCAAACAGTTCCCACCTGCCAGAGATCCAGAACTGGAGCCTAACTACCAGATGCAGTTGAGCGTCATACCTAGGGCACCCCTTTTAGGGCATGGGTCTTATCCCTCAGCAGTAATACAATTGGCGTATTCTAAGTGGTTTGGTTTCTTTGTTTAATGGCATATCAACCTTTGTATGTTATTCAATGCCAAAGCCATTCTCCTAGAAGAACAGTAGTGGTATTATTTAACCCATAGCTGGGAGGATAAGGGGGTTCATACCTTTCCAAAGGGTATTTGTCCGAAAGTGAACGTAATAGCGGACTGGAGTACGAACTCGCGTACTACGATTCCGCAGTCCATCGCTTTCACCATTACACCACGAGGACACACCCGCGTATTCTAAGTCTCACTCATAGACCTAATGTAAGTATGAGGTACCCAGTGAGGATCAAACTCACTACACGGTTGTAACTGATCTGCGAGAATAACTTGCTAATTATTACACAGCAAAGAGCCTCAAAAGTGGAGTTTTTTTTCTCTAATTTATTGTTATAGTAGTGTACTAATCTTAGTTACAGCACAGACGGCTGGGGCATAGAATACACCGACTGCACCTCAGCAGAGTGGTAAGACCCGCACAACGAGTGTCCAGGTGTGACACTAAACAATTTGATGGTGAGGCTCCAGTCGGGGAACTTTGGGGAATATGGAGTAACCCTTCATTGCTATTGCTCCCAGGTCCACTCTGACCTGGAGTGGTAGCACCTGACAGGGTCCTACTCTGCGTCAAACTGTTTGACATTTAAACTGTGCAAATAAATGACTTATGTTAAATTGAATTGTTAGAAATTGTTGATCATTTGACAGTGTGTAAACAAATGACTGTTTAACTGAACTGTTAGTGATACTTGGAACCATTTAACTGAGAGCAAACGAATGAGTAATGTTGAATAGAACTATAAATGCTAAATAACAATACCGGAAACTTTTTAAGTGTGTGGTTAAATTAAATTATTGGCATGACATAGCAATACCCAGAACCAGATTAACGAATAGTCTTGAACAGAATAATTTGTGTTGAATAACAATTCTTGTAGCCACTTCGATGTCTGCAAACTAATTATAAATATTGAATAGAATTATCAATGTTAGCAACAATTGAAACCATTAACTGTGTAGAAAAATAGTAATACTAGTGAGGAAACAAATTAGTTCTAACTCATCTAAAAATGAAATTACTTACAATCTATTCCTTTACAAGTTATATATGTACGCATATTTATTTAAATGTGTGTAAAAATGACTGACGTTAAACTGTTACTGTTACATAGCAATACTTGAAACATTTTAACTGTAGGCAAATAAATGATTTATAGTAAATAGAACTATTTGTCTTAGATAAAAATACTTGAAAACATTTAACTGTGTGCCAAAAAAAAGCTCCGGCTTGTTTAAAAATGTTATCAAGAAAATGTGTTTACAAATCATATATATTCAATATATATGTATAAAGAGGATTTGGCATTAAATAACCTACAATGGTTGATATGCCATAAAATCCAACCCAACCAAATCCTATATATTTAATATATATGTATAAAGAGGATTTGACATTAAATAACCTACAATTGTTGATATGCCATAAAACCAAACCAAACCAAACGAAATCATATATATTTAATATATATGTATAAAGAGGATTTGGCATTAAATAACCAACAAGTGTTGATATGCCATAAAACCCAAACAAATCAAACTAATTTAATTTTAAGTTGGGCACATGGTTAAAGAAGTAGGGTATCCTGGTTTCGGTTTCTTTGTTTAATGGCATATCAACCTTCGTAGGTTATTTATTGCCAAAGCCACCCTGGTAGAAGAACAGCGGTGATAGTATTCAAACTATATCTCAAGGAATTAAGAGTTTCATATATTTCCCTAGGGTATTAGTTCGAAAGTAAATGTGATAGCGAGACTGGGGTTCGAACTCGTTAACTTCGAGGCTGCAGTTCAGCACTTTAACCACTACGCCATGGGAATTCCCCACCAGTTTTCCTTGGTATGATATTAAACTGCATAAGTCCAGGAGTTTTGGGGAATGTTGGGTACTCCTTCATTGCCATTACTCCCAGGTCCACTCTGATCCGGAGTGGTCGTGCTTGTTAGGGTCTCATCAGTGGGTAAAATAGAACTCTTCAAACTTTTCCTAAGAATTATTATTATTATTATTATTATTATTATTTGAAAGTTCTTCACACTTGAATTTAAGTGACGGCAAGTCTCCTCAAGTCTCCAGGACTCTTTTAAGTATTCTGACCGATCTCAACAATGTTGTAGTTAGGATGGTCTCCTCTTATATCCAAGTCCTCCAGTTCCTTTATTAATCCTTTGGTGACTGAAACGAGCGCACCAATTACAATTGGTTTCACCGTCACTTTCATGTTTCATAGTTTTTTTAGTTCTCTAGCAAGGTCTAGGTATTTATCTCTCTTTTCGCTTTCCTAACCCTGTGGTCCGCCGGACGGCAAAGTACACTATTCTGCAGGTTCTCTTTTTTTTTGTAGATTATCACTAGACCTGTTCGTTTGGCCGAGATTAAATGATCCGTTTGTATCTCGAAATACCACAGAATGTTGTGCGTCTAATTCTCCAGGACGGATTTTGAAATCATACAGTGGTGTGCGAATTATTTATATAACATCGGAATACTTGATAAATAGAATTACTAATTTCAGATAGCAATTCTCGAAACCATTTGACCATGTGCAAACAAATCTGCTCTAACTCGTTCAAAAATGAAGTTACATACAATTTATTTACTGACTCATAAGATTAAGTTGCTAACCATTACAACATTACAAATTGCTAAAAAGACGAAACGATGGGGTACATATTGCGTAACGGTTATAGCGTTGGTTCCCTAAGCTTCTAAGAGACAATCATCCGGAGGTTGCATATTCAATCCTGATTACAAGCGAGTAACAATACAATAACCGGTTATGGTTAACGGAATCAGAGCAAGTGACCACCGTGAATTAAATAAAGGACGTGGTTGTAAGTTCCGTATAGGCTCCCGAGTTCAAGAGAGAAACACTTGAAAGAGGTCGAAGGACATATCAGTTGAAACGTCGTGAATATAAAGATGAAGACAATATTCCGAAAACCTTGAATGATGAAAATTAACAAGATTAGTCACAGAAATTCTGACAATTATTAATCAATCGTTGGCCTAATGAGTAGAGTGTTTGCCAATGGTCCGGGAGACCGGGTTTCAATTCCAGGTCGATTCATACCAAAGGCTCAAAAAATAGTACCTAATGCCGCCGTGCTTAACCCTCAGCATTATAGGGTAAGGATCTAGGGTAAAGTGGAGCAATCCAGGGATTGGAGTAGCGCTCTCCCTCGGTGTAGTAGCCATTGAAAAGGGAGTTTTCAGGTCACCCTCGACTAAGGGCGCCAACTTTACTTACTTTATTCCAATTTAACACTGATAATTCTATTTAGAATTAAACAATCATTTGCTCACAGTATTCCTATTTAACACTTATAATTCAATTTAATACTAAATATTTTTTGTACACATTTCAGATGGTTTAAAATATTGCTATCTTAGCGCAATTGATCCTCAGCCACCACCTTCTATCACCTCTACGAGGAAATAGGGTTCGGTACTTGTTTGCCACCAGATCATTTTGAAAAATCCGGTCGGGACAATCATTTAAGTACAAGGGCTTTACATGACCAACTGATTTATCAGGTCAAGCCTCTCCGACCGCCCGTCTAGCCCAGTAAGAGCCAAAGTGGTGTTGCAAGTCACATGACTTGTTAGGTTCCTGGACCACGGATTGCTCCGTCACCAGGAGCCCGTCCTCAAGTATTATGAGTCGCCACTCGTAGCCAACAAGTGGCCTCGTTGTCGGATGTCTTGCCCTTCTGCAGGGGTACAGTCGGCATATTCTACAGCCCCAGCTGACAGTACGGCATTCGATGGAGTTTAGCGTCATACCCAAGACATTTCTTACTCCTCGGCTAGAGATATAGACATCATATAAATAGATAGATTGATAGATAGAATGAACAGATTGTGATAGACAGATGGATAGATCATCGTATATGGATAGATCAACAGAATGATATATATATATATATATATATATATATATATATATATATATATACAGGGTGACCCCACCCCACCAAAAACAGAACCTATATTACTTCTACAAAAATATATGGGTTCTGTTTTTTTGGGTCACCCTATATATATATATATATATATATATATATCGCTCTGTTGATCTATCTATCTATCTAGCCAGTCTAGTAGGGCTAAGCTTATGCTTGGTACAAGGCTGCAAGTAAGGGACCGTTACTTGTAATTAATCTGAGAGACCAGTTTGTTAACTATTAAACTGTAACGAGTCGACAGAGATTTGTAATAAAATGAAAAGTTCTAAATCCCAATTTAGCGTTTCTTTAAAAAGCTCAAGCAAACAATCGATGTGATTTCTACTAATAATGCATCAGTTAACAAGCGGACAAACATTTGAGGATGCATCCGACCTCAATAAGCATGTTGAGTGCGCTCTGGTGGATTTTCGATCTGATCGACATTTGACTCTCAGTAATTCAGCGCGAAAATCCATCAGTGACATTTACAATTGCCGTGATGATCAGACCCACTGGACCACTTTACAGTCAGCCGAGATGATCGCACTGTTGCTCCTGAAATGTACTTCTCTTGCTGCCCGGGCGACTAACAAAACAGGTCATCTGACAGCGGTTATTTGCAAAGGTCATTTTAAAGTAGGTGCTGACTTCATAGGCCTTTTTCTTTGAGACGTGTCTACGTAGAGCAGTGGTCAGTACACTAGTTGTTGTTGTTGTTGTTGTTTACGAAGTTTTACTTAGTCTGACACATAGGTTATTTACAGTAGCTGCTGTTTCTAAGTGGTCACCCATGTCGGTATGGTTGGGTTTGGTTTGGTTTGGCTTTATGGCATATCAACTTTTGTAGGTTATTTAACGCCAAATCCATTTTTATGTAAATAATCAGTTCTATTTAAAACAATTCGGTTTAGCATGAGTACACAGTTTAATTGTCAAAACCATTTTTATTTCAAACTATTCAGTTATATATAACAATTCAGTTTAGGGTAAGTACAGTTTCAGTGTCAAAAATAGTTCAATTTAAAACAATTCAGTTTAGCAAAAGCTCGGTTTTAAATGTAAATACAGTTTAATTGTAAAAATAACATTTTTATTTCGAGCTATTCAGTTTAGTCAAGCAATTCTACTTCAGCTAATTCAGTTTTGTAAAAGTACAGATTTTGTTTACACACAGTTATATGTCAGAACAGTTCTATGTTAAACAATTTAGTTTAGTGTAAATACAGTTTCAATGTCAAAAAACAGTAGCAGTTATATGTGACAATTCAATTAAGTGTAAATACAGTTTTAATGTCGAAAAAACAGTTCTATTGCAAACAATTCAGTTAAGCACAAGCACCCAGTTCAAATGTAAGTACGGTTTAATTGTCAAAAACATTTCTATTTCAAGCTATTCAGTTTACTCAAACAATTCAGTTTAGCATAAGTATGCCGTACCCATGTCGGAACTGAACTGGCTCATCGCTGCTAAGCCTCATTTGATCTCACGGGAATTGGTGCTTTCAGTGCGACAAGACCGTCAGTGATATTACTCAATGTTGCTTATGGTATGTATTTATCCAACACCTCCATACAAGTAGGGTGCGCCACAAGGTCAATTCTTAGCGGAGTACTGCTGGTTTGAAATGGAAATTTTTATATTATGATAGATAGATAGATAGATATGTACAGATTGAGATAGATAAATAGATAGATTTATAGCTAGATATGAACAGATAGTGATAGATGGGATAGATACATCAATGGATCAACAGACTGAAATAGGTAGATTGATAAATAGATAAATTGATAGATCAACAGACTGATATATATATATATATATATATATATATATATATATATATATATATATATATATATATATATATATATATATAGAGAGAGAGAGAGAGAGAGAGAGAGAGAGAGAGAGAGGTGCCCGTGGTGTAATGGTTATCTTCGTAGGAAATGGACACGGCGACACGAGTTCAAATCCTGGACGAGACTGATTGGATTTCACATAGCACTAATACCCTTGGGAAAGGTATGAATCCAATTATTCTCCCTCCAGCTATGGGTAAATAGTAGGGCAGACTAGGTTCTTCATCCTTGGTGAGGCAACTAGTCTAGGAGAAGGAAAACTCTGAATTCAAACCTGTTAAACTCCGCTTAAAAAATTGACCTTGTGTCATATCCTGCCCGAGCGGAGGGGTTGGTAAATAGGATATACAGAGAGAGAGAGAGAGAGAAAGAGAGAGAGAGAGAGAGATAATGAACAGATTAAGCTAGATAGATTAATAGATATGATCCGATTGAGATAGATAAATTGATAGATAGATTGAGCGATAGATGAACGGCTAGCGATGCATACATATATTAACGTACCGCCAAGTATCATAGTGTAGTATCTGTACGCTCAGCCGAAGATCAAAATGTCGGTGTTCGGATTTAAACAGGATATATTTTTTAAATTGTTATGACAAAATCATAGAATAATACAATTTTAGAATCCTGCTTGACGTTTGCCGCGTTACCAGGAATAAAAGACTACGGAGAAAAGCCTAGTACAATGCTCATATTTTACTTCATAGTCAGTGAATATATAAAAGGAATCTGATTTGTCTTTAATTATATATTTGCTATTTTGTATCTTTGAATGAAATCCATAAACAATAATAGATGAATCCAGTATTAAACCAAACATATCAAGTAACTTCAAATATTCCTGGGATAACATTTTAGGTTTTAGATAGATAATAATAATAATAATAATAATAATAATAATAATAATCCCTCCTAATAGCAGCTTAGGACAACGCCATCAGAACCAATCATTTCAAAGCGAGAATAGATAAGACGCAACAAAACAGTAAATGTATGCTATGCGGTGATAGAGACGAAACGATCAATCACATAATAAGCGAATGTAGCAAATTAGCACAGAAGGAGTATAAGGCGAGACACGACTGGGTTGGCAAGGTGATCCACTGGGAAATGTGCAGGAAATTTCAATTCGACCATACAAACAAATGGTATATGCACAACCCAGCACCTGTCCTAGAAAATGACACGCATAAACTCCAATGGGACTTTAACATACAAACGGATCACTTGATCCCGGCCAGAAGACCAGACCACATAATAATCAACAACAAAAAAAAGAAAATTTGTAAAATTGTCGACTTTGCTGTCCCGGCGGACCACAGAATAATTCTGAAGGAAAGTGAAAAGAAAGATAAGCACCTCGACCTTGCTAGAGAATTGAAAAAGCTGTGGAACATGAAAGTAACGATTGTGCCAATTGTGATTGGTGCGTTAGGCAAAATAACTAAAGGATTATTTAAAGGCCTGTAAGATTTGGAAATTGGCGGACAGGTAGAGACTATCCAAACGACAGCATTGCTAAGAACGGCCAGAATCCTGAGACGAGTTTTGGAGACTTGAGGAGACTGGCTGTCACTCAAACTCCAGTGTAAAACCATCAGTTAATGCTGATGTGAAAAACTATAAAAGAGTATATAATAATAATAATAGACAAGCTGCAACACAATAGCGGATGTAGATTATGTGGTGACAGACGAAACGATCAATCACATAACAAGCGAATGCAGTAAATTAATGCAAAGAGACTATAAGACCAGACAACCAAATGATATATACATGAACCAGAATCCATCATGGAGAATGAGACACAAAATTCCCTGTGATTTTAAAATACAAACATAAGACCAGACCTTGTGATGATTAACAAAAAAAAAAAAAAAAGAAAAAAAGAAAAAAGAGATCCTGTCCAATTGTGGACTTTGCTGTCCCGGGGGACAACAGAGTGAAAATTAGAAAAAAAAAAAAAAAAAAAAAACAAAACAAAAAAAAAACAAATAAAAAAAAAACGAAAGGGGAGACAAGTACTTAGATCTTACCAGAAAATTAAAAATATTATGGAACATGAAAGTGACGGTGATACCAATTATAATTGACGCGCTCGGTACAGTAACAAAAGGATTGGTACAGGCACTAGAAGACTTGGAAAGAAGAGGACGAGTGGGGACCATCCGAACTACAGCATTGTTGAAATCGGCTAGAATACCGAGAAGAGTCCTGGTGATTTGAGAAAACTTGCTGCCACTCAGACTCCAGAGGAAAACTTATAAGTTAGCACTGGGGTGAAGAACTCTTATATCAACCTAAACAGATCGCAAAAAAACATAAATACATAGAATGCATATAATCACTACCTTCCCTCAGACAAGGTCTTGGGTAAAGACCCGCTAAAGGATTGTAAGAAACCGAAAATAAAACAATAATAATACCGTAATTAGTTGTGTATAACACACATTCGTGTATAATACGCACCTCTAACTTTCGACTCCGAAATTTTGGAAAAATCATCTCTTTTGTATAACACATTGGCTGGAGTGTATTTTAAGGGGTTATTTATTGCCAACGCCATCTTTGCTGAAGAACAACAGTGGTACTATTTAATCCATTCCTGAGGAGTGGATATAAGGGTTCATGCCTTTTCTAAGGATATTAATGAGAAAGTGAACGTAATAGCATGACTGGAGTTTGAACTCGATGACTTAGAGGCTTAAATAATTTAATTACGAAATAAATCAACAAAACAATCACTGATTTATGTTACGGAAGACCAGATAAAATATAGATAAGAAGATGAAGTTATTTTTCAAAAAATTGATTTTTAAATCTAAATATGCAAATTAGTTATTCCCATTAAGCAAGAACTAGTAACTTGACAAAAATATAAAAGTAATTTTTATGAAAAAATAGGTACATTTTTTCACTTCATTATATATGGTTGAGAATTTTCATTGACAGCAGTCTAGACAATTATCTCGACGTCTAGACATCATCCCTTTATCATATAATGTATTGAGAATTTTCATAGATGATAGATGTCTAGACTATTGTCAAGACGTCAAGATAAAATCCTTTTATCCTCTAAGGGATTGAGAATTTACATTGACAGCTGTCTAGACGGCTATCTAGATGACAAGACATCATTCATTTATAGTATAACGTATTGAGAATTTGCCGTAACGGTTGTGTCGACGTTCAGCCATCATCTCTTTATTATATGAAGTTCTCAGCTCAGCACACGTCTTCATTTAAATTTCCAATTTTAAAATAAAAAAAAAAAAATTAAAGTTTTTGACTAAATACTTTTTAAAATCCTGTTTGGAACATAAATTATGAACTTTCATTTTTCATCAAAATTCAAAATGCAGTGATCATTTCGAGAAAAATAGCAAACAAGAAATAATTATGAAATTTTGATTAAAAAAATGAATGTTCTGCGGCTATTTAGTTAGAAATTGTTTCTCGTTAAGATAGATAGCTTGATAGATAGATTGTAACAGGCTGAGATAGATAGATAGATAGATAGATAGATAGATAGATAGATAGATAGATGGATGTGGACAGACAGATATATAGATAGATAGATTCACATCTTGTTTAAATTTATGAGATGAAATAATTTCATTATTTCGCACATCATTCTGACTGCTACCTACATGACTGTTGACTGAAATTATGCGATAAAGTCATTTCATTTTTTCTCATAAAACTGTATCCGTATAATTGTCCTTTGATTCGTAGATGAAATCTTTTATTATTTGAACTCGAATCTTCATACCAGTATTTGAAGCATTTGAACTCGAATCTTCATACCAGTTGTCCGAAATTCTGATAATAATGATTTCCATAGTTCCGTAAATACAAGTGTGATATAGTTTAAAGTGGCTGAATACATTTGCACGATACTATATATATATATATATATATATATATATATATATAGTCTCGTGCGAAAGTCTTTAGCCACGTTAAACTATAAAAATAGTATCTATATATATATATATATATATATAAAGTAAAGTAAGTAAAGTTGGGGACCTTAGTCGAGGGTGACCAGAAGGCTCCTTTTTCAATAGCAACTACACCGAGGTGTAGGGGAAGGCACAACTCCATTTCCTGGATTGCTCCACTTTACCCTTGATTCTTACCTTATAATGCTGAGTGTTAAGCAAGGCGGCATCAAGTACCATTTTTTGAGTCTTTGGTATGATTCGACCTGGGATTGAACTCTGGTCTCCCGGACCATTGGCGAAACAATATTTTTCAATTAGGCTAATAATAAAACGATAAAAACCAGTAGAATACCTGAGGATCAACAACGTTAATCACTTAGTGGTTATTTTTTATTGGTTCATTATGATCCTGTTTTAAACTGTAAAAATATTGTAATATTGGTCTGCATTTTTGTGTAGAGAGCTCTAAAAGATTTTGCAGATGAAAAACGCTTTTATCGTTAAATTACAAATTACCAGTTGTATAGCCACTTACCTCCCATCTCACAAAGTATCCGAGTCAGACGAACAAGACATGCTTGGCACTGCTGGCGAAGTAAGAACGAGCTCATAAGCTACATTCCCTTCAAGTCATACGAGAATTGACCGATTAGAAAAAACTTACACCTATCAGCTATATGCAGACACCAGATGCCGTGTAAGAGGACGTAACAAGACGTAACAAGACTGATGACTGATAAGGACGAACAGTATGTGTGTGCGTGTGTGTGTGTGTGTGTGTGTGTGTGTAAGAGAGAGAGAGAGAGAGAGAGAGAGAGAGAGAGAGAGAGAGAGGAGGGGCGGAATATGATTCCGACAGTAGCCTTGACATCAAAGCATCATCGCCTTATTTAACTTGGTCAACTGTGCATACGTTTTCATTCAAATTATATATATATATATAACGATTGGGGATTCAGTCTCGAGACATTTTGATCACACCTCGCGTAGACATGAAATAAATACATTGAAATATCGATTTTTGAAATATTTTTTTTACTTCATTTTTACTTCAGAGTGAACTGATTTTAAGTTATTTGCCTTGTTTGTTTTTCAAATTAAAACTAAAATTCTATTTAAAAAATTATGTATTGTTATTGTGACGATGGTGATGTAATGATTATAGTCGTAGGATATGAACACGGCGATCTGAGTTCAAATCTTGGACGAGGTAATTTTGCATTATAAAGAGCGCTAATACCTTTGGAAAAAGTATAAATCCAACTATTCTCCCTCCAGCTATGGGTAAATAGTCGGGTAGATTGGCCTTTTTAAATTTGGTATGGTAACCAATCTAGGAGAAGGAAAATTCTGAATTCAAACTTCGCTTTAAAATTGACCTTGTGTCACATCCTGCTCGTACCGAGGATTTGGTATATATATATATATATATACGTTGAAAATGCTACAATTATACGGTTTTAACTTACTTCACCTTTGCTTTGAGTAGCCTGACAACTGAGCAGCAAAGAGGCTGTCGTTGATAGACCATCAAATTAAACCCTTTAAACTCACCCTTCACTTTTTTTAGGTTGAACTCTATTGTGACGATATGAACTGGCACCCTATCTTCTAGAAAGAGCATCTGAGGATAATGAGGAGGTGAACAGATTCATTTCTCAGATAAACTGAAGGAACTTGGTGGACTTGGTCAGTGGAACTTGGTTATCGTTTTGATTGATGATTCTTAGGGCGATTCTGAGAGGACAAAGAAGCAATAAAAAGCCATCGTCGTTTCGGTCCAAGAGACAGACTAAGAAGACGGCTCCACTGTACGCATTAGCTATGTTGCATACCTTTGACAGAGTCGGGTTTTTTAGCTCTGTAAACAATGTGATTGCAGGACGCATCTGTGTAAATAAGCGGAAGCACGTCACGTGGTTGACAACCAGAATACGTGGTCGTTGTGAAATTATATATACACGGTCCACAGTAAATACAGGAAGTCTTGCAAGGGGTAAGTTTTTAATCTGGAGTCTTGGGTCTTGATACGGTTAGTCACGAAGTCTGGCCGCTAGCCGCCCGGTGGGGCAACAGTCCACTGTGGCCCCTGGCCAGGAAACAGAAGAGGCAAAGATGTAATGCCCTGAAGATAACACTGCGTGGTATGTTCAAGAGAAGTTATGAATCAATATAGTAGTGTCTAATTATCCAAGTCCTTCAAGTTCTTTGTGTGTCTTCGATTCCATGTCTCTCTCTCTCTCTCTCTCTCTCACACACACACACACACTACAGAAGTTTCGACCCTTTCGAGAAATAAGGAGAGATATATTTTTATGAAGAAGTGCCATGCCTATCCCTTCATCTTCATTATGATTTATTGATTCATCATTCATTACGGCTATATAAAAGCTAAGAGTACCTACCTAAGACGCTTTTGCCTTCTCCTCAAATCTCGATTTCAACTGGAAATGCTGATTTTAGCTCATAAAGCTGTTGACTAATACAATTTGTCGTCGCAGGGTCTTTTTCTCACAATGGACCCCTTCACGTCGATCTCAACTGTTCCATTTTGTTCGCAACCAGCCACAAGCGGTCATCTGAGAAGCTGCAACTGTAAACCAACTTGGTGTTGGTGTAATCTTTTTTTTATTGAGACGCACTCGGGATTTAAATCTACGACAACGAGGAATGGTATGGGCGGGATATCATAAAAGGTGTAAATTCTCGTTAGGTAGTCCTTCGTTATCTCAGAGTGACAATTCGAGCGAATTGCGAAAAAAATAAAAAAGTAGTGAAAAAAAAAGATCTCTGTTTTCTTCATCTTAGATGCCTATTTTTATAGCGTCAAGCTGCAACTGTCACCACTTCTTCGTTTCACCTACACAATTTTCTTGGCATCTAGTCTTCAATGATTAGAATAATGTCGCAAGAAAGTGTAGGTCTTCTTAAACATCCGTTCTCGGCGGCCATGTTTGTTCACACCGATAAGAACATAAGAAGTTATAATATCAAAATACAAGACTTGAATTTCTGTTTATCTAGTTTCATATTTCAGACACTCCTTAAAATAATTAATTAACAACGGAAAGAAATTGTTGAGTCGACGAATAATGAAGTAAAAGCGGTAATACGCGGGTAAAATTATAAAAAAAAGAATATTGTCGTTTTACGAGGAGACTAAATTAACCAACATGATGTCGATTCGGGTAAGGGATAGAGGTGTGCTGTCGATGATATATTTTGTAGAAATGTTGTGTTGTAAATCTGGAAAGACTACAATAGATACGTTATATACATTGTTAACCTTTTTTGTGTTTGTTAACTTTTGTGGATTATTTAATGCCAAATCCCTTATATAATATATATATATATATATATATATATATATATATATATATATATATATATGTATATATTATCCAAGGAAAAATCCAAGTGGTAAGAGTATCCAACTTGAGTGATCTATGCCGATGGTATAATTAATTTGGGATTAAGAATACATCAAAACTCAACGTGCAGAGCCAAAATATCTTTTATATAAAATTCCACCGTAAAAGTTTTTTGATTTAAAGAAATATATAAAAAAAAATTTTAATTTGAAAATTAAGATTTAATTCTCTTCTCGCCGGAAGCAATAAAAACACACCCAAATAATATCTTCATTTAACATTTGACGAGGGTCATCATAGACCTGAAATAAATTGATAATGACACCAAAGAATTGAATTTTTTCCTTTTCTCTTTATATATATATATATATATATATATATATATATATATATATATATATATATATTATTTGTAAAAGAATAGCTTGTGTGTAACTTTATTTTTAAATGAGTTGTTAGAGCTTATTTGTTTGCGCACAGTTAAATAGTTTCTCTGATTGTCATCAAACACTAATACTTCTAATATCAATCATTTGTTTGCACATAGTTAAATGGTTTCAAG
>OY757937.1:15234458-15299458 GCA_963585895.1 Sepioteuthis lessoniana
ATGTCTTCCTGGACGGTTTGAGTACAGTCGTTTCTCTCAAATAAGACGTTGAAACGCAGTAGTCGTCTCCAGTGGTTGATAAGTTCAAAGTCGGGTTTTTATATTGTGGGTTTCGACAGTGTCAGCTCGCTAGCAGCAGACATGGTGTCAGGCTACCAAACCTAATCAGCCATGTGTTTGCTGCTTGTGGCCGTGTGAAAGAGCGTCCTTTCGGTACAACGGTAGAGGCTGAAGTAAGATCGAATTTCTCCTTTTAGCAAGGACGGTTCCTTTTCCGAGCATGAGTCACCTCCACTTCTTGACAAGGACTTCTGAGAATTTCTGCACTTCTTGAACTTATTTTATTTTTATTTCTCTAATCACTACAGGTTGATTAAAATTAACGTTAAGCATGAATGAACATTCAGCAAAATTATCATTTAGTTGCAAAGAGCATTTCAAGAGTATTGGTCTGATAGAAATCTCTTTAGGATATTCTGTTTTTGTTGTTAGAGTTTTACACACACACACACACACACACACACACACACACACACATATATATATATATATATATATATATATATATATATATATATGTAATGGTCATTCAATAAAAAAAGTGAATTTTGCCAAACGAGTTGGAAACAGGAAGTAGCGTTTACAACAGCAACTTTTTCAAGGAAATGAATAGTGATGATTTCGTTCATGTTCCAGAAGACTGCCAGCATGACCTTCTTTACTGACTGCAGTGCCCATAACTTTTTTCTTTAACAGGGGTCAGTGTATTTCCACTTCTGACTTTTGGTTCTGGCTCAAAATAGTAAACCCATCATTCGCTTTTTTCGAAATATTCTTTTAACCAAAATATGCTTCTCAGTACACATTACACATTCTTCTGTAAATTTCACATTGTATGCACTTCTCAGTCAGCAAAACATTCTTGACAGACTTACGTTCAAACCCCCGCACCACACACACACACACACACACACGCATATATATATATATATATATATATATATATATATATGTATATATATATATATATATATATATATATTTCTTTTTGTTTTTTGTTGATCAAATGATAGAAAAAAATAAATATTTTAAAATGCATAGGTCCCCAAAAATTTATATTTTTTAATTGTTTATTTTGTTTATTCTGACACGTGTTACTATTTTCTTGGTTTCTTCAAAGATATATATGAGAAGACAACGTATTCTGAAGATTAGTTTATTCAAAGTTAAATATTTTACCAATGTTAAATGTTTCGGGTTTTTTTCTTTAGATCAAGTCATCATCAGGCAATATTAATATGTGATGTTACATTTTCTGAATTATATCCAAATTTAAAAATGAAGCGAAAAAATGAGATAAAAAACGAAGCATTCTATTACTATTAGTTGTGTTCTGTTTCAAATGTAAGCGACATAATTACTGTTCGAAATTTATTTTAAAACGAAACGTATTTGGTATTTCTTATGAGTTTTAAGAATTAAAAAGAATCTAAATTAATTTCTAAAATTTTTTTGGCTGTTAATCAGGAACAGTTATTACTAGAAGTATTATCGAAAAATATTAAAAAAGTAAGTACAAATATGAATGAAAAAACTCTAATTTGAATTAGAGATCTTGTAACTTTTACTCTTAGATCAACTAAATAAGGAGATAAATTGAAAAAAAAACTGGGTCTTTGTTTGATGATATTATCAATAAAATTTCATTCAAAAATGTTTCTATGCTGTTTATTGGGCAACAATCATATATATATATATATATATATATATATATATATACACATTTATTTATTTATCTATTTATCTATTTATTTATATATCATATATATATATATCATGTATATTTTATATTTTATAAATATTATAATATATGTATAATGTAATTATTATGCAACTATTATATATATCAACAAATATTTTGGAATCTTTATCGTTAAAAATTGTGATTAGTTTCTAAATTGTGTTTCACAAACATGTTTTTGTCGTCACCAATTCTTATTTCTCTTATGATTATTTATACGTTTTTTGATTGATCGTGAACTTTATATATATATATATATATATATATATATATATATATATATATATATATATATATATATATATTCTCATTATTTGTTAAAACTAAAATGATCGTAAATTCAGTTAGAATTACAAGTGCTCAGTTTAAATTTCAACTGAAACGTGCAATGTTTAAGTTTCCGGAGGAATCAAGATCAGATGAAGACTAAATTGAAAGATGTTTTTTTGTTGTTGTTGTTGAAGAATCGAAATAAATGACTGTCTTACTTTTTCGGGTTGCTTACTGAGCAGTCCAACTAGTTGTTCGATTGTTTTTAATTCACGGAACTGTACCAGATTTTCGCGGCTGATGGCACATTTCCAGATGGCCCCTGTGGCTGCCGCCAACAATTCCTTATTTCCAGATGACAAAATGGCAACCAATGGTGCGAGACCGGAGAATTCTCTCACCAAATCGCGAGTCTCCTTATCTTCGGCGCACTGTAATAAAACGAAAAGAAACATTTTTACAAACCGATATCTGAAAATAATCAATTTTTCTGTTTACCCTCTCATATAGAGATCCTGTGAAAAAGACGTTGGGAGGGAGGAACACATCCACCCTGAGAGATTACGGTTGTGTAATATTTTTATAATATGGAAGCATTGACTGTCGAGGTCTGATTGACGGTACGAAGTTATAAATAAAAGCGCGCCCCGGTTGATGGAAGATGGATCACAGAATGTCATTATAGACAACACACACACACACACACACACACACACACACACACACACACACACATACGTACGTACACACACACACACACACACACACACACACACACACACATATATATATAAATATATAAATATATATATATAGAGAGAGAGATAGTAAAGCTCTAGCCTTGGAGATTTGGGGAGTGTAGAGTTCCCCTTTATTGCCATTTCTCCCAGATCCACTCTGGTTCGGAGTGGTAGCACCTTATAATGTCCTATCTATGGGTTAAATACAACAAACTACAATAAATGATTGATGTTAAATTGTGAGTGTTATATAGCGATGCTTGAAACCATTTAACTCTGTGCAAAAAAAAAGCTCAGGTTCGTTTAAGAATGTTATCTACAAAATGTGTTTACAAGCCATATATATTTAATATATATGTATAAATAGGATTTGGGATTAAATAACCTACAATGGTTGATATGCTATGTTACCCAATCAAACCCATTCAGTATATGGACACGCTTACTCCGTAGGAATCGCTTATCAGTAGACCATTCTTATTTGGACTTTCCGTTGGCCAGATACGATGGGTTACTGATAAAGTTTACGACCTAACCAAGAAGAGAAAGTTCTAGAGCCATGAAACTTACATCTTATTCTACATATCCATCCTAAATGTTAGCACTTATGACTTATCTGAATTTTCTTCAAACCTTTCTAAAAATAACTCAACAAAATCTTTTTTTAAGTTAACAATCTTTTTGGATGGGCCAAGAACTTCTCTGAATCTTCTAGTCAGCTTTATCTCTTACTTATGAGTTTTTGTTTGCTACTTGCATTTCAGGTGTTTTCTAGTCGATTCCACACCGGACCTGATATCAAGAAAATAAAGCTTCATATTTCATCTTGAAACATTCTAGATGCACACGTGAACTGATAGCACAGGCAGATAGTTCCGCCGTTTTATCTCATAGCCCTATGTTGACCTAATTTTGTAGCAGTCCAAGGAATAAGCGAAATTCGACTTACACATATATATAATCTTACGTTTTTCTTTTCATTAGAGATAAGATGATCTGTGAACCTGTTTAGTTCTCGTTGTGACTAAGATCCATGATGATATTTGTGTTTTTTATTAAGAAAGAGTAAGGGATGCATTTAGCCTTTCATAGTTACTTCCGTTATATTGAGAATTTAGATGATTACAAAATGGCATTCAGTGCGGACACAGACACCCATATTTGTGTTTTTTATTAAGAAATAGTAAAGGATGCATTTAGCCTTTCATAGTTACTTCCGTTATATTGAGAATTTTGATGATTACAAAATGGCATTCAGTGCGGACACAGACACCCATATTTGTGTTTTTTATTAAGAAATAGTAAAGGATGCATTTAGCCTTTCATAGTTGCTTCCGTTATATTGAGAATTTAGATGATTACAAAATGGCATTCAGTGCAGACGCAGACACCCATACCATTATTCTTCAGTTGCTTTATTTTCTAAGTTTTAATGTGTTAAGTGTATTGCGCTAATAACACTCTCGCTATGGTGAGCTGTTTTTGCTGGGTTACAGTTGCTTATATAGAATTATAATCACATCCTATTGGCTGTGGCTGTAGAATACGCCCACTGCATCTCTGAAAGGGGTAAGACCCTCACCCCACCCAGCAATGAGGAGTACCCTTTCATTGCCATTACTTCCAGGTCCACTCTGACTCGGATTTGCAGTACTTGTAAGGGCCCCATCTATGAGTCAAGTTAAACAGTTCAATCATTTACTCAGGATTATCATTATTATTATTTGAAACCCTACAGGTGGGTGGAAATTATTCATATTACATAGGAATACTTAACAAATAGGAAAACATTTAGTGTGTGCAAAAAAATGAGCTCTATCTATTCATCTGAAAATGAAGTTACCGACAAACTATTCGCCACTAAATCATATACATATAAAAACAGAATTTAGCATTGAATAACTCACAAGAGTTGATATGCCATAAAATTTCAACCAACAAATCAACCAACCAATACAAATATAATCAGACTTTTAGTAATTGAAAGATAGATAGATACAAATAAATAGAGATTGATTGATAAATTTGAACAAACTTAGATATGAACAAATTTAGATACTTTAAAAGTCCGTCGTATCTACAAAAGGAATAGTTCAAAAACGTATATAAAATATTAAAGATAATGAGACTCATGCTAAATAATTTTGTAGAGAAGCATTTGAACTTTATTATTCCAATTCAGAGTCGACTGAAAATTAGACGCTACTTAAACCCATTTTCATCTTCTAAATGATCAACTATTTCTGTACAGAAATTAAGACATGTAGTTTTGTCCTAGTCACTTAGACTTTGCAATAACTGCAGTTTGTAAGGTGTGACTTATATCGCTCGCTGCATATATTTGAAAGTGTAACATGTTTCTGGGTGTATATATTTAATTGCAATAATGCATATAGGTGCAAGCGTGTCTATATGAATATTATGCATATACGCAGAGCATGAGAATGTGAGCATATCTTTATGGGTGTTTGTGGGCATAATTAGTATATGTATTTATGCATGTATAAGGATGTATGTGTATAGTAGTATTAAAAGGATAACTATACAAGTGATCCAGCAGATTTTAATAGATAATAAAATAGAAAGATAAGGATTTCTCATTTGGAGGGAAAAGGTTAGTTTTTTGATGTCCGTAGTAAAATTTATATTGATAACTGTGTACCCTGAGGTTCGATAGTTTTTTTAAAATACATTTTTGAAATGTCAATTTCTCTTTTAAAAAATCCTGTATAACTTTACAAGTAGACTTTATTAACCCTAAAAGGGGTTTGCTTTTGTCTTAAGATGTTTCGGCTGCATTTAAGTTCTTAAATTAGGTAAGAACCCCCCTCTCTCTACTCTCTATCCTATCTTCCTCTTTCTTTCTATCTCTTCAAGTGCCTTCTTATACATACCTCTTCTACCTACTCATGACTTCAATGATCTTTGAGGACCTAAAAACGATGATGTTTTAAAGATGAATATAAGAGGACAGCAAGGAAAGTAGTCAGTCATTTTAAAATTCTCGAGAACTAATTGTGCGGCCTTGATGTAACTTGCTAGTCTCTCTAAAAAGACTTTATGAAAGAACAGATAATCTTTTGTGCTCTGCTAGCATTATAGCCATTCTGAATTTCTTCACGTTTTGTTGAAAGCTTTTCTTTCTTTCTTTCTTTCTTTCTAGTAAAATAGGCTCAACAGTTGTACAATGCTTGGAATATTTTGCAATAGTTTTTTTCCTTCGTCCAGTAATATCCAATTCCTTTGAATATGTACTTCGCCCCAAGATCGAAAGACATTTCAAATAATTCTTCTTTAAGAAAGGTATCTATATTTGGACTTTCCCTTTCAATATCATTTATTTATTTAAATGGTCCGGATGTTTTGAACGGGTCGTATATGTTATATGACCAATAGAGATCTTTTTCTAGTTTATCGTACACACAAAATAATGATTGCAACTAGCGCCCACGAAAGCATTCAGCGGATGTTATCGGTACAGAGACTTTCTTCAAAATGGAGAAAAGGGGTTTCTGCACATAGCGAAATGTCGATGAAATTGGTCAAAAAATAAAAATAATTAAAAGTAATTTTTCGGCCTGTCCGTGGCCTTTCTCGACAGCGGGCACAGATCAAAAAGAAGGCAGACGACAGTCCGCAGACCAGAACTCCAACTGAGAGAGAGAGAGAGAGAGAGAGGGGGGGAGGTGAAACTCGAAACCTCGCATCACCCACATAGACTATCCTCTTCTCCGCTTTCAAGGAAGTGACTAATCCGTAAATCACCGAACACCCCTCTTACGGTTGCAGAGAGAAGAGTGGTGTTCGGTGATTTATCTGATTGACCACATACGCGTAAATCCAATAATCCTACCACTATTAAGCATAGGACATTTTATCTACTTTTTAATTCCATATCAACACGCTTTTACAAACCCAGCTATTTGGACTTTTTACTCATTTGTTTCCAATACAATTGTTAAAATTTTTTTACGTGCCTTCTTGTTCTTTGTTTTTGTAACTGTGTTTTTTTGTTTTTTTTGTAATTTCTTTGCAACCATACACTGATATAACATATAGATGACACATCATTAGTGGGCATCATACACATTCTGCTAGGAGTATTATATTGCGAAGTGCCGTGGTGTAATGGTTATCGTCGTAGGAAATGGACACGACAACACGAGTTCAAATCCTGGACGAGACTGATTGCATTTCACATAGCACTAATACCCTTGGGAAAGGTATGAATCCAATTATTCTCCCTCCAGCTATGGGTAAATAGTAGGACAGACTAGGTTCTTCAGCCTTGGTGAGGCAACTAGTCTAGGAGAAGGAAAACTCTGAATTCAAACCTGTTAAACTCCGCTTAAAAACTGACCTTGTGTCATATCCTGCCCGAGCGGAGGGGTTGGTAAATATATATATATATATATATATATATATATATATATATATGTGTGTGTGGTAACTAGTCTACACGATCTTGTAATTTTTGTTTTGTTATAAAGAGATTTAAGAAGCTTTGGTGTATACTGTAAATTTCTACGTGAATTTTTTTCTAAGGTCCAACCCATGGGTCAAATAGATTTATTCGAAAATAATTAGTGTTAGATTAGGTTTGGTGTGTTTTTATAGCATATCAACCATTGTAGATTATTTAATACCAAATCCGGTATATACATATATATATATTGATATATAATTTCTAAACTTAAGTCAACAAAGTTAAATTGTTCCAATGTAACTATTCAGTTAAACATCAGTCATTTGTTTACACACTGCTAAATAATCAAAGAGTTCGATTCTAAACAATTCAATTTAGCATAAGTCATTTGTTTGTACACAGTTTAAATCATCAAACAGTTCTGTTTGATCCATAGATAGGACCCTATCAGGTGTTACCACTTTGGGCCAGAGTGGACCAGGGAGTGATGGCAATGAAGGAGTACTCCGTATTTCCCAAAGCTCTAGCATTACTAAGAGCCTCGCCATCAGACTGTGTAATGTCATATCCAGGACACTCATTGGAGTGTGGGGTTACCTCACTGTAGCGATGAGGTGGGTGTATTCTACAGCCCCAGCCGACTCGCCTGATGTATTAGTTAAGAATACTTGAAGCTATATAACTGTGTGAAAATAATTTGTATTAAGAATAGTTACTGTTTAAAAATATCAGTTACTTGAAACAATATTATTGCTTGAAATACTTGAAACCATATAATTCTAAAATTGGGACTGACTAATCTAAAAAGAAGTCCAGATGTTTAAGTAGCAGTCTAAGTATCAAGATATAATCACTTTATTCGATAAGTTGCTAAGTTTTAGTTGTTCAAATTTCTGAGACGAAGCTTCATGATTTTTATCATTAAGGGTTTTCGCACTATAGTCTTCATCTTTATTGTTATTTCCCTAGCGTTTCGGCCGATATGTCCTCCGGCCTTCTTCATATGTTTGTCGAATTCGAGGACCTACACTGAACTTCAAACTACGTTCTTTATTGAAACCACGGGGTAGCCTGTTCTGATTCCGTTAGCCATAAACGGGTACAAGGGTTAAGTATTCCTGTATTGTTACTCGCCTGCAGTTAGTATTGAACCTGCAACGTCCTGATGAAGGTTAGGGGACCAACGTCTATAACCGTTACGCTATGTGTGTTGCTGGACAGTTTAGACTTAATTTTGGGGACTTATAAACTTAATGTTCTTACTTGACTAGGATTACTACTATTATGTATGATTTTTTACCTGTGCTAATTTTCAGATTTTTTTTTTAAGTTAAGATACTAAGTTTTGCATCTGATAATCTGGTTTGGTCGTCGGTAGGAGGGCGGGTGCTTCTCATGTTACATGTCAGGCACGAATAACCTGGCGGTGCTCATCCCTTTCCAGGTCTATAACTGGTTTGAATTTTACTTTGCCCTACTATTTATCCATTGCTGGAGGGTGAATAGTTGAATGTATTCCTTTTCCAATGATAGCACTATGTGAGCTGCAAATAACCAGGTTTAGCATTCGAACTCGGGTCGCCGTATCTACTTCCTACGATGGTAACCATTATGCCAGGAGTGCTTCCTCTGATTTATCTACATCTTCAGTAAAGATTTATAAAGATTAAAGACTGAATCTCGATACTCGTCGTGGCGTAGTGACTAATGAGCTGAACTACAATATCATAGTAAGCGCGTTCGAACTCCAGTCGCGCTATTACGGTTCATTTTTGGGATAAGGTATAAAGTCCCTTATCCTCCCACCTATGGATGAATACTACCACTACTGTCCTTGTACAAGGATATCTTTGGCATTAAATAACCGTCGAACGTTTATATGCCATTTAACAAGAAGAAACAAAACCTCCATATTTCTTTTTCTTAAGCCATGGTTAGTAGTGTATCATAGCAAATGATTTCTAATTATTTTGTCACTCCCTGCTCACCCTACCCTATTGACCTTATATAGGACTCGACAAATAATGAGATTCCAATGAATTCGAATTTATGTGATCAATCATCTAATCCTAAGGAATCGATTAAATATGAACAATGATATTAAACTTGATTGGCTCACCTTGAAAATAGCGAAAGCACAATACATTACTAATTCTTCATTTTGACTCTTCAAGTTCTTCACAAGGTCTTCAATCATTCCTTCAGTCCTGATGGCCACTCTATAATTTGGCTGTAAAAGAGTGAACATGAAAAATTAGAAATATGCTAAAAGAGTTATAACTTAACAGCAACATGGATTTCTTATCTTTTTGTTATGTTAGCAACTGTGGCTCAAGAAACCAAGACAAATCATCATAGAAACAAGACAGCGGGAACTAAAATATAAACATATGAATAAAAGAAGAAAATGTTAAGAAAACAGAAAACTTTAGAGTTAATGATAATTTTATATTGTTGTAATGAAGAACAACGCTTCTTTATAAAATATATCTCTTATTTTATTCTCGAAAGGGGCACACAGTTTGTTGCAAGTTTGACAGATAGATGGAGAGACATATACTCAGAGAGGGGACTTCTTCTTGCCCCATATATTCTTCCTGGAGCCAGGGGGGTGCCAACACTTGCACCCCCTTACTAGCCGTATCGTCAAGAGACGACACTAACGCTTCTGATCGGCTGCGTGTCCCTGACTCGACTCTCGATTCTGACGGGACTAAATCTGACCGCGTGGTTCTCATATCACGTGGTCTTCTTCCGGTTACACACCTGCTCGACTGGCCTACCCCGACGCACTGTCATACCCCTGTTTACTAATCACAACGTGACAGTTTGTCAAAGCACACGGGGTCACCAGGAACGAACCCAAAATCCATGTCAACAGTCATTATATAACAATATAAGTTTTGAATAACTTAAAAGGTAGACGTTTAAAAACCCTTGTTAAAGAATTCTTGGTAATCTTCACCCGGGGATGAGGCTCCTGTATCGAGTTAATCCTCTTTTGCTATTACTCCCCGGTCCACTTTGACCTGAACTGCTAGTATCTGTTTAAGATCTCGTGTATGGGTCAAATAGATCTGTTTAAAAAATTCTTGGCATTGGATTGGAACACTTATTGCTACTTTAAAATACGCCGACAGTAAAATGGTAAGACCTCCACAAATAAAGTGGTGTCATGGATACGAATCTAAACTGCATCGGTTGATGAGGCTACAGTTCTGGGGCTCTGGGGTATTTGGAGTACACTTTCATTGTCGTTATTCCCAGCTCTCTTCCGAGTCGGAGTATTAGGGTCCCATTTAGGGGTCAAATAGATGTTTTGAAAATTATTAGTATGAAATAGTAATAACTGAAACCATATAACTTATAGGCAAACGAATGGATATCATTAAATAGAAATAGTTATTTAAAACCATAAAATTGTTTATGAATTATTAGTATTAGATAGGAACACTTGAAACAATAAGATTGTCTTCAAATTTGTATTAGATAGGAATACTTGATATCATATAACTATGTGCAAACCAATGATTTGGGACAAATAATATGTGCAATAGAACATTGGAAATATAGTTATGTTTACAATCAAATGAATCCATTCCAATTTCAGCAGAGTTGATATGCCGTCAAACAAAAAGACCAAACGAATCTGGATATAATAACGGTAAAGCTAAATTGAAAACTTTAATAATGGATATCAATTTACGCGGTTTGTTAATTTTTAATTTTTAAAATGTAAATCAAATGTTTTTAGGTGAACTAATTGTTACGTTCATTCTTGATAATTTCTAAATAAAAAGTTAAAAGGTCGATTTTTTTCTAAAGCAGCGACCAAGTATTCATCATTTCTATTGGAAAATTATACAATAAAACATATATTATTACTAACAAACCAAACCAAAAGTAAATACACCTGGGGCAAAGGGTCCTCGTATACAATGCATCCACTGTATGCCTTAAATTTTTCCCTGGACAAATGATTTTGTGTAATATAAAATTCACTAATGTCTTTGTACTTGTATTTTTTGTATTTCCCATTTTTTCCTTTCTTAGAATAATTTTTACAAGCGATATTATTCAGGGAGAAAATGTCCGTTGTTTCAGCGAAAGAAAATGCAAGTAAAAGCAATGAATTTATTTGCTTCATTATTGCCTTTATGAAGGGAGTGTGAGAGACAGAACATAAGACTGTGTAGGTGAAAGAGAAACAGTTACAGAAAAGCAAAAATATTTTTGCACGCGTTGTAGTCATGGTTAGAAAATGCCGTAACTTTAGTCTTCCTTGTTTTATAATTCTTTTCAAGCTCAGTGTATGGAAAAGAGAGACGGAATAATAAATTGATGGGTCACACAGAGAAAGTCACCAAAAAGTAGAAATTCTTTTGTTTGCTTTCCAACTGTGTTAAGCCAGTAGATACTCTCTACTGAATTTGTGATGTTTTTATAGCCTCGTGCAGCTGAAATCAAAGTCTTGCCTATTCAAAAGACTTATTGTCGAATAGATTTAGACGACAAATTTGTATTATTCGGTCCTGAACAACATTTTGGATGCAGTTAACGTTCCTGTTGAGCAAAGATTTAAAACAAAAACTTAAAAACCCTTCGAATTTAAGAATTTAACAAGTTAATAGATTTGTTGAATCATTAAGTCTGAAGATTTTTTAAATTTATGAAAATAATTTTCCGATGGAAGCGTCTTCAACTCTGAATGGATATAAAAATCTATTGGAAATGAATGGATTAAAATGCGAGCTGAGATCAGTTTACGCTGCAGATTTCGCAAAGCAAGCATCAAGCATCCAAGAAGTCGCCGTGATAATATTGGAACTTAAACTAAACCAAGTTCTGACAGAAGTAACCAAATTACTACATCTGCTTCTGACCTTACGTGCCATAAGGGTATGAGCTGTTTCCACCTTGAAGGGCGATTAAGTTATAAATACATTTTGAAGAAGATGATTGTAGCAGTCACAGATCTATTTTCTCTCCCGAATCAATGCCCCCGCCAAACGATTCGGCCACACACTGACCAATCAGCGGGTAGAGCGCATTGATTCCATCTTCCTCTAAAGAACTATTTTTTCTAGCCTTTTTTGGAAGTCTGCCACAGACAGTGAGCACAAGACCAGCAAAGAAGAAAGACCTCTCTCCTGTAGCCTGCCACGGGAACCCAGCATTGACGATCTTCACTGAAGATAACTGTTGCCACAGATACCCACTAAAGAAGATAACGGCGGCTATCTACACACACAAAAGAACTAACGCTGCTCTCTGCAACACACTAAAGGACTATAGAACTGGTGTACTACCTGCGACACTGCTACCTGATACTCAAAAAGAACGTTTTTTCACTCTAACACAAGTCTACTGTCATAAAAATAAACCATTCATTGTTGTTCTTGAAAGAAGTTTCGTTATTTTGTTCAGCGCTACATAAATAACTACAAATTAACTTATAGTGTATGTGAACCATCCATATACGAAATGATGGTAGAATGTGGTGCTGATACTTTTTACAACAAAGTGATCGATGAATTTGCCAAAAGGAAACGAAGAATTAAATAGATTTACAAATGAATTTTAATAACTCATTATTTGTAGATTTTATTATTTTTCTCGTAACCTATTGCGGACATCATCGTCGCTCGGGTGACTGGAGAGAGGTATCAAATTTGAAGGGAGGCCTTTTGGTTAACTCATTATTTGTAGATTTTATTATTTTTCTCGTAACCTATAGCGGACATCATCGTCGCTTGGGTATTACTAATGGGGAAGACATCCAGTCCACTGGAGAGAGGCATCAAATCTGAAGGGAGGCCTTTTGGTTGAAATGTATTTTCTCACATGAAAATTAGTTCACATCACATTTACAGATGATGGGAAAGGCAAATAATTTTCCGGGGACGAAGAGTAAGGCTGCTCTATCCCCTCCCCACTTGGGTGTTTAGCTTGCATAATGTACTGTAAGCCCTGGTTCCAAAATCACTATTTGTCACAGAAGAACACCCTTTATATATGCTTGCACTGTTCTGTTTTGATGAACAGAAGGATTGCAACTCTATTTTATTTAAAGAGTTTTTGCGCTCTAATAATAATACCAAATGATATCCGTTTTGATTGTATAATGTTTCATTAGAAATAATAAAATCTGGTATCTTTGGCTTAGAAGAAAATTAACTTTTCTTTAAAAATTCATAAGTGCATATTGCTAAAATTTTCATCATTGTTTTCTAAAAATATACTACTATAATTCAGCAAAAAAGGCATCTCTGTAAAAGTAATGCGCTTAAAATATTCTAATGTAGAGAAAAAAAGAATTACTATTTCTTTTTGTAATTGGGAAATAATTTTGTTTGATCTTGGCCAAAATGGTTTATAAATTTTAATGTTTTCATTAAGTTTCAATGACTCTTCTTTAAAACCGATTTTGATTTTCTTTTATTATTGTATTCGATGTTAATTTCAACAATGTGACTTTAAATAATGTCTCTATATTTTTACGCCTACGTAAAAATATAGAGACATTATTTAAAGTCACATATCTAGTTCTTTTAAATTGATATACAACAAATGAAACAAATAATTTTAAGTGTTTTAGCTAGCAAAGCTTCTGGGGTAGGCAACATATCGTGTTTTAAAGTTTGGTTCACTGATGAAAATAGATCTGCTTTCCCCAACACGGCAGCCTGTAACGTAGAACTGACCATAAGAGAAACCATAAAAGAAATATGGACTCCGTCTCAGGAGACATGTTAATGGTCATAGCAAATGATTGTGTGACTGAAAGCTGGAGTCATTGGAATAAAAATGACAAATCTATTGGGATGATGGGAATCGGTAAAATAAAAGCTTTCTTTCCTTTGAAACAACAAGTCTAGTACCGTTACAGATTCTTTCTGCATCCAAATTTCATAATAACATAATGGGTGTTGAAGAGAGTTGAGAAACTCTGTTGTGTGTAATTTGACAAATTATAAAAAAAAAAAATACAAAGTTCCGGCAGAATGATCTCTTGAGTTTGGAATGCAAATAAGAAAGGCAACATACATCCAATACAAAATCTAATTTTACGATAAGAAAGAATAATATTTGCATTTTGTTTTGTTATTGTCATCGTTTTGTTTTAAAGATTATATCAGTCAAATGCTACCCTTCACGCACTATACTGTCACCCTAAAGTTAATTGAGGATCTGGCAGAATGATCTATCGGGTTTGTAATGTAAATAACTATATTAAAAATTTGATTTTACAATGAGATTGCTGCAAACGGAGACTTCGGACACTCAGAATGAAACTAATTTTTTTTATAGCTCAGTAATATCTGGACACATCCTTCAAACATCTGTTGTTAATTGGCATCAAATTATGATACAATAATAATTTTCTATGGGGTATCAAGTCGCCTTTCTTTGTCGTGTGGTCTGGTGTTTATTATGAAATGTAAGAAATGATGAGATAATTTTTTTAACTGAACGCAAACAAATTTGTTTCAGCTGGCAAAATAGTTAAAAGAAAGAGTCTATCACAAGAGATTATCAAAGAAAATCAGACACCAGTTCGTTATTAGAATCTAGTTGAGAAGGCATCAGGGTTTTTGATGTCCCACCCCTTGTCAACAAATTTAATTTTCATTCATTCCCAAATAAATGAAGTGAATATCAAATTAAAAAACATCAATAATTTACTAGTGTTTAATACAGTTTACTAAAGAAAATAATCAGTAAACTGTAAATGCAAATGTAACTTTATCATAGAATTATTTTTGCTGGGAAGGGTGATTTTGGTGAGCACTGAAAAAATCACCACAAATCTTAGGTTGCAGGTTTGTAAATTTCTTTCGCAAATCAAGACGTTCTAGGTTCAAAGTGCTTCTCAGTTTGCTGATAAAGTCAGGTTCTACAATGAAAGAACTTGGAAAAGGCTGTAAAATAGGCCCAAAAGGCTGTAAAATAGGCATAAACTTTAGGAGATTTTGCAACAGTTTTTTTTTCATTCATCTAGTAATATCCAATTCTTTTAAACGTGTACATTGACTTCGCTTCCAGACCGAAAGTTATTTCAATAAATTCTTCTTTAAGAAAGGTGTCTAAATTTGTATTTTCCACTTCAACATCATTATTTATTTAAACGGTCCATATTTTGAACTAGTTGGATGTGAACAACTCATTGCTAGTGGCCATCACTTCCAGTCAGGTATTCCGTTAGGTGTACGATATCTGGCAACTAGTATTCATGATCTCATTATTTTTGTTCACCTGTTATAAAATCAATCATAAATGCAAACTAATAAATTCCTCCGATGAATATCTATGCTTTTATTCCCCCAGCCAAAATTTCCTTTACTCCAAGAGTCTATATAGACAACTTTGGGAAGCCATTGGTTAGGTAGATTTCTTCCAGTAGAGACGCTAGTTGAATCAGAATTCTGCAGTTCGTAAATCTAGTTGCTTTAGAGATCTAGGGTTTTATTTAACGTACAAAATAAGAAAGTTCGTAGTTAGTTTGAAAATCGATCAATTTGGATTAGTTAAACCAGTGAATATCTACCTTAGAATTTTACAGAAAAAGATCAAATTTTAATCAGTTTTTTTTATTATCAAAGCTATTTTATGAGATCATAAAAACAAAACAAACAACAGACGTCATGATTTCCTGTCGTAAAGTTTACTGGCTTGTTTTATTTGCCGGTCAGTGTAGCGACTCTTGACTCATTTCGAATTTTTATTGTATTTTTTCCTTTTCTGACTCTCTTAAAATGACTCAATTGGCTTGGTTTCTTTGTTTAATGGTTTATCAATTTTCATAGGTTATTTAATGTCAAAGGCATCCTTGTCGAAGATCAGCAGTGATACTATTTAACCCATAGCAGTGGGGTAGAGGGTTCATGCCTCTCCCAAGAGTAGTAGTCCGAAAAGGAACGTAAGAGCACCACTGGAGTTCGAACTCGCTAACTACGAGACTGCAGTACAGCACGTTAGCCTCTTGGCCATGGGAACTCTCCCACTCAATATTTTGTCGTTATATCGTCTTTAAAACAAAGCATCGAGTATAGAGCTTTTATTTTCCCGACATTTTCAAAAAAGGTATCACCTCACAAGGTTTTCAGTTCTAAGAAATTATGCTGATATAGCCAAATAAAATAAAACAAAAAATGTTTCGTTTGAAATTTGCAAACAACACAAAAACAAAAAGCAACGACAAAAAGAAAAGAATTTAAAAAAATAGAAAAAAAAAACAACAAAAAAAACCAAAACAACAGCGACAACAAAAAGCAAGAGTAGTCTAGATTATTTTTTCAATTCTTGTGTGTTTTTCATACCAGTTTTAACTGGTGGCCTTTCATTGGTGTATGAGTGACGGCAAATCTCCTAATGTCTCCAGGACTCTTCTAAGTATTCGAACTGATCTTAACAATACTGTGGTGTGGATGATCTCAAATTCTTTTTTTCTTGTTAATTCTAAATCTAGTCTTTTGACTGGGATTAAGCGATCCATTATATCTCTAAATCCCAGAGAACTTTATGCGTCTTATTCTTCACAGACGGATTCTGGTTTGTGTATATATCATTTGGTAGTATGGTCAAATTTGAATTTCTTGTTCAATTCCCAGGAGATAATCTTTCCTACCAGTCGTGGCTAGTCTTGTATTCCTTTTGTGCTAGTTTGCTGATTTCGCTTATTATGTGAATAACCATTTCATTTCCGTCTCCACGTATTATATACACTTGATATTCTGCTGCGTATTTTTCATTTTCGCTTTGATAGAATTGATCCTTATGGCATTATTTTGTGCTGAGATTCAGTTTCTCTCTTGAGGTTTCCTATGATTGATATTATTATTATATAAGGGCATTAAATTGTAGTTAATATTTAAACATCCATGAGTGAGTAAAAAAAGGCATAGACATATTAATGCTATCTGTTCTTCGGGCGGTGTACAAAGAAGCCCAGATAATGTCACACAGCTATTAGCTGGCTAACCAGTAAGAAATTCGTCCCTGCACAGACAGGCCATCAAAGGATACAAAAGAGCCACGTCCCTGCAGATCTTAATGTCATAATACAGATTAAATGGACAATTAGCGCCTTTTAGTTGAATAACAACACCCAACTCATTTGTTTTTGTGGCTAAGGCGTATTAAGATATGCAGCCAATAGCAAGTCTACTAAAAAGCTGAGGCCTAGTTGTTGCTATAATTAGAGACGGTGACACACATAAAGATCTATCTATCTATCTATCTATCTATCTATCTATCTATCTATCTATCTATTATTATTATTATTATTATTATTATTATTATTATTATTATTATTTCACTCCTTGTGAGTTCTTTACACCAGCATTAGCGGGTGGTATTTCACTGGAGACTGAGTGACAGCAAGTCTCCTCGGGTCTCTAGGATTCTTCTGAGTATTCTTGTCGATCTTAATTCAGTAGCCTGGAGTCTCAATTCATCCTCCGATTTCCATCTCTTCCTGTTCCCGTTCCAAACTGTTGGAGACCGTTCCAAGTGTACCAATCATATTTGCTATTACCGTCACTCTCATGTTCCACAGCTTTCTCAATTGTCTGGCAAGGTCTAAGGATTTGTCCGGCTTTTCGCTTTCTTTGTTTTTCCACTCTGTGGTCAGATAGACAAGTAAAATTCATAAAACAGCAAAATTCTCTCTTTTTTTTTTTTTTTTTTTTTTTTTTTTTTTTTTTTTGTTAATCAACACTAGGTTCAGTCTTCTGGCCGGAATCAAGTGATCCGTCCGTACCTCAAAATCCTAGAGGATTTTATGCATCTTATTCGCTAGGACGGGTTTGTGTATATACTATTTAGTGGTATGGTTAAGTTTCAATCTCTTGCACAATTCCCAGTGGATCGTACCTAGTCTTTTACTTCTTTTGCGCTAGTTTACTGTATCCGCTTATTATGTAATTAACGGTTTAAAAATGGTCCAGAGTATTTTACAAGAGGAACTGCCTAGGTATTTATTCCTTTGATGAGATTTCTGCAACAGAGCTTGGTTTCAAGAAATTTTCTCGTTCTTCTGAGGGATTCTTTTGTTATCTTTTATTTCATCTTTGCTTCTTTGATGATGTCCGCTTCCAATATCCTCAACTATTTGTAGATTTCCTTCTCTCCGAGCATTCTGATTCTTTCTTGATTTGGCAATTTTATTCCTTCCATTGTTTCTTCCCACTTTTCATAATAAGCATGGCACATTTTTCTATGCCAAACTCCATTCTTATATCCTGGCTGTTCTTATCGTTTGTATCAGAGTCTCAAGTTATTTTTCATTTTTTGCAAATAGTTTGATGTCGTCCATGTACATTAGGTGATTAATCTTATCTTTTGATTTTGTAAATTTGTAGCTCCCAGTGCAATGTAGTGGCATATTACAAATAATATTGGCAAAAACGCATCTTCCTGGAAGAAGCCTCGCTGGATTTTTATCTCTACTAAAGTTTTTCTTCCCGTTGTTAATTCCACTTTCCAGTTTTTCATGGCTTTCGAGATGAAATTTATGACTTTGTCGAATATTTTGTATATTTTCAGACATCTTACTATCCACCTAAGCGGATCCATATCATAAACCTTTTTATTGTCAATCTATGCCAGGGCTACATTTTCCAGCCTCATTTTGGTCTTTTAGAGGATGTACTGATCTGTGTAAAGTAGGTTACCTATTCCTCTTGTTCCGGAAATAGTCCACAGCATACAGGAAAGTAATAATTCTCTTCTTTAAAATGTGCGGTCAAGATTTCTCACATCGTTGGTAGGCATGTTATCGGTCTATAATAAGTAGAGATAGTTCCTTTTTGGATTTGGATCTGGGAGGTATTTTCCTTAGTTATCCATTCGGGCATATTTGCTTTTTCTTAGCATTTACTCAGTTGCAGAGCCAGTCTGTCATGGATGGACGTGAATTTTTAAAACTAAAATCTATGTATTCCATCAAGGCATGGTGCTTTCCAATTCGGTACTTTCTTGGGTGTTTCTCTAAGCGAGTCCAGTTGTATGTTTACATCAGAGCTTTCTTCGAGTCCTTGCAATTCTTTTTTCAGGTTATTTATCCTCCAGGCCTTTCTGTTATGTCCTTTATGTTCCCCTATTTTGCTCAAAAATTGTTTTGTTTCCTTTGCATCCAGTTTTTCGTTTATCCTCATGCATTTTCCACTGACTTGTTTGAAGAATTTTCTTTTGTTATTTTGGAATGTCCTGCTTTGTTTGTATTTCTTGACTCTGTCCTGATATCTTTTGAGTCTCCCTTCTTTCTTCCGTATCTTTTGATTTATTTTTTAAGTTGTATTTTCAGATTTGTCAGCAGTTTTATTTTAGTCTTTCCATCCCAAAATATCCTTATGTATTTTTCCTTCCTTAGCGTTTATTGTTGCAGTTTTTTTTATTTGTCCTAGTCTAATTTCCGATCCAGATTTTGTATTGTTGTTCGGCTTTCCTTGGAGAATACTGATTTTATTACAGACTATTTTCGCCCCTGTATAAATTAGCTCCTTTAGTTCAGGATGTTACATATTAGGATATTTATTAAGTTATTTACTTTTTTGGCTTCTACCATCACTTTTTTCCAGTTTTGGTTCTTTAGGGATGGTAATATAGTCTTCTTTTCAGTCATGATTTTCTTTATTAACTCTTCATGTAACTTATCTCCCTTTGTTTGTTTTGTGGGGCTGGTGTTTCGGTTTTCAGTATTTTAGGTTTCGATTTGGGTAGGAGGCTTTTGTTCATATTCTTCACAACTTACATATATAATATATTGCCTTGACCTTCGATGAACCTGGCGGATGTCGTTGATAGATAGATCTGGCCGTAGATAAAGTCAACAAAGTGATTACCAGAAAACAACCAATGCGTATGTATAAGCCGTGACCAATGGAGAACAAGCATTGCGTGGGTATAAACCATTGCCAATGAAAAATAATTTGCGTGGCTGATGAGGCGTGGCCATATTGGTCGCGTGGGAGTTTTAAGACTATATAAGGCCTAAAATTTTGGCTGAAGTCAGTTTCTCTCTGGCTGTTTCGACTCCCGACAGCTCCTTCGTATGTACGAACTCTCTCCGACAGCTTTCCTGCTCCACATATGCATCACCGTCGAAGAATAAAAACATAAGATTATATTTTTTATATATACGTGTTCCTCGTAGTTTATCAAGATCCAGTTGAAGTAAGCTCTACATATCCATTTATTTCTATATTCTTTAGGTCAGAAAACCAACCCTTCTTTAAAATAATTCTAGCTTGGTCAGTGTAAGTCTTTGAATTTTCTGACTTACAATTTTCCAGTTTTCTGTAAACTTCAAGTGAATAGTTAAAGTTGGGATTCATTTTATTCATATTTTTGGTCAGGCTAATTGTTTTACTATCAAGGTTGGGGCTAGTTCTTTTGAAGTCGGATAACTTTTTGATTTTTTTTGTTTGTTTTTGTGTTTATTCGTTTATTTTTCTTCAATTTTGGGGTGTAGGATTCTAAATTCAAATGAAGATTATTGTACGCCACCTTCAAATTCAAACACATTCATTCATCAATAATCCAGACAGATACGGAATGGAAAAAAAATTGTGATAGTGAATCTTCTTCTTCTTCTTCTTCTTCTTCTTCTTCTTCTTCTTCTTCTTCTTCTTCTTCTTCTTCTTCTTCTTCTTCTTCTTCTTCTTCTTCTTCTTCTTCATTATTATTATTATTATTATTATTTACTCCTTGCAAGTTTTTCACACCAGCGTTAGTTGGTGGTTTTTCATTGGAGTCTGAATGTCAATAAGTCTTCTCAGGTCTCCAGGAGTCTCCTCAGTATTCTTGCCGACCTAAGCAATGTTGTAGTCTGGATGGTTTCGATTCTCAACGCCGTCAAATTGTGGTAAAGAACTATAAAAAAAACCCTAAAAAGAACAACAAAAAAGAAAACAAAAAACAACAGACTTTATACGTTTATTTTTCGGTCGTAAAATTTACAAGCCAACTTCATTTGCTGGCTAGTGGTTCGATTCTCCACATATTTCGAATTGTATTGAGCTTTTATTTACGAGACGTTTTAGGAAGCTCCTGTTGAAACGAAATACGGGTCGCTGAAGCTTAGAAAAAAATAATTCAAAAACTCTCGAAAATTCTTCCATGAGTTTTCCGTTGATAAAAAAAAAAAAAAAAAAATATCCCAAACGGGAATGTTTTCAAAAGAACCTAGGAATATTTTCTTGTTCCCATGCTTACCTCCGATGCACATTCTTGTAGTGTACCAACAATAGGTACCAACATATTCTCGTGGGGCGATTTGAGCAGCTTAGCCAGAAGGGGAATTGCACCAGCTCGTCTCATGCATTCTTTATTCTTTCGGCTTTTACTTAAGCTCCAAAGGGCCAAAGCTCCACATCGTGCAATGTCGACTTCTTTTTCAATATTTTGAGGCTGGTCTCCGGTTAACACAGGACAGTGTAGTAACTTGACCTGGCAATAAGAAAAAAATATTATCCGTTTATTATCAATTTATCAATCTAAAAGTAAAGTAAAGTTGTCTCCTTTTATTCGAGGGCGACCAGAAGGCTCCCTTTTCAATAGCTACTACACCGAGGTGTAGGGGAGTGTGCTACTCCTTTCCTTGGATTGCTCCACTTTACCCTTGATACGTACCTTATATAGCTGAGTGTTAAGCAAGGAGGTATCAAGTACCATTTTTAAAGTCTCACCATTAAACGTCTATCTGATTTGATGAGAGTTCTCATTTTCCTAAGTTCCTGAAGTGACCGTCTTGGTGCCACATAAAAACCCGTGTCCGGCATAGAACTTGATCTCCGGGTAGACGGGGCTCTCTGGCCTTGGTAGCAACCAGCCAAGAAGAACAATGATTCTAAATTCAAATATCTGCAACTTTTCCACTCATAGACAGTGTAAATTTTACAAGCATATAACAGATTTCTGATGTGCAATTACTTCGTTACAAGTATTCATTTAATCAATCACTCGTAAATACACGAGCAGGTATGACACAAGGTAATTTTTAAACGAAGCTTTACAGGTTTGAATTCAGAGTTTTCCTTGACCTGGACAGGTTGCTATACCAAAGTTAAAGAGCCCAGTCTGATCCATAGCTGTTAGGAAAAAAGTTGGATTCATACCTTTCAGAAGGTTTTTCTACTTTGCCACCAAAAGCGCTATGTGAAATGCAAACTGCCTAGTCTAGGATTTGAAATCGGGTCGCTGAGTCCATTTCCTACGATGGTATCCATTACACAACGAGCGCCTCGTTTCTGGTATCTGGTTCTGTATTTGATAACGCTATAAGTATGTAGAGATTTTTTTGTTTAATGGCACAACCTTCATGGGTTATATAATGCCAAAAGCATCTTTTTAGAAAAACAGTAGAGCATGAAATGTTGGTGCGTCCTTTAATGAGAATAAATTGCTTTCTTGTTTATCTTACCAACATTTTAATTCCACCATGTTGTCGAACAGTTCTCCGGGCTCGCTGGAACTTGGCCACGTTTGCAATTGTCTCGGCTGCCAAGCATTTCTGATCTTTATTATTCTCCTGCAAAATCTTTACCATTGTTTGCAGACCTCCCAAATCGGCAATGGATCGACGAATTTGGTTGTTGCTCGAAATATCCTTCAGAATTTTCAGGGCACCAATCTGAAATAAGAATTAAGATGTTTTATTTGATTTTTTTCTTCTCTGACTGAGAAAAAAAGGTTAGTTGTTCTGTGATGGTTCCAGCCTCAAGTTTTCATCAAATCTTAAAATAGAAAAAATCTACGTAAGTTATAATTTCCAAGAAATCCCCTAAAATCCACGTTTTCCTACTTTGCTACCAAAAGCTATTGAATCTGAAAAATCCACGTTTTCCTATTTTGCCACCAAAAGCTATTGAATATGAAAAATCCACGTTTTCCTACTTTGCCACCAAAAGCTACTGAGTCTGGAAAATCCACGTTTTCCTACTTTGCCACCAAAAGCTATTGAGTCTGAAAATACAAGCGATATCCTGTCTTATTCGGTAGCTGTCGAAGAAGACAGATATTAGATACTCCTGGCTAAACCAAAACCACCAGTGCCGAATTTCACGATAATAACCATGTTTTATTTTCAAAGGAATTAAGGAATGATATGCAAGTTCGCAATTAAAAAGAAAGGAATACTAAAAACAATTCATCAGCCCTTTTCGGCTGGGCTGTAGAATACATCGACTGCATCTCTGCAGAGGAGTAAGCTCCCCCACAACGAGTGTCCTGCATATGACACTAAACAATTTGATGGTTAGGCTCCATTAATGCTGGTGCTTTGGGTAATGCGGAGTAGCTCTTAATTGCCATCGCTCTCAGGTCCGCTCTGGCTCGGAGTAGTTGCACTTGATAGGGTCTTATCTATGGATCAAATAGAACTGTTTGGCATTTAAACTGTGAAAACAATGGACTAATGCTAAATTGAAATGCTTGAAATAGAACTGTTTGATCATCTAACTGTATGTAAACAAATGACTGATGTTTAACTGAATTGTTACAAACCGTACATACGTGTAAACAGGCTTTGGCATTAAATAACCTATAGAGGTTGATATGCCATTAAACCCAATCAACCAACCAACTGAATTGTTAGTGATACATAGTAATACTTGGAACCATTCAACTGAATGCAAAAAAAAAAAATGAGATAGGCTCGTTTAAGAATGTTATCAACATGGTCGCTCGCCACTGTATCGGCATGGAAAAACTCTGTCAACGCCGCAGTAGGAGGGGTAGGATTGCTTATAGGACCTAGAGCATTAAAAACGCTAAATAGCATTGAGAAAATACAACCTAGGATGATGGCAGCTACTTTTAACGGCAACCCCAGAGCAACAATCATCTCCTGCTACAGCCCTACCAATGTTAGTGAAGAAACTGAACTAGTCACCTTCTACGATGAGTTATCCTCATTAGTGCGTAGCATCCCGAAACACAACATGTTAGTCATTGGCGGAGACATGAATGCACAAATCGGGAAAAACGGAAACAACAAATACAGCCTCCACAACACGTCAAATAGGAATGGGCAACATCTAACAGATTTCATGATAGAAAATAGATTAACATGCCTCAATACAAACTACCAAAAAAGGGAGGGAAAACTATGGACATACACATATGCGAACAATAGTAAAGCACAGATAGACTACGTCCTTATAAACAAGAAATGGAAAAATAGTGCAATGAATTGCGAGGCATACTCCTCTTTCGAGGGTGTGTCCTCCGATCACCGAATAGTCACGGCGAAAATACGGCTAAGCCTACGAAAAAACGCCAAACGAACAGCGACCACCAAACACTATGATTGGGCCCTTTTAAACAACAGTGATATAAGAGATAAATACGTAGTAGAATTAAGAAACAGATTCGAAACACCACAAGAGAAAACGGAAAAAAGTACACCAAACGACGAATATGAAAATTTCGTCAATGCGTACCTCGAGGCAGCAACGAAATGTATTCCAACAAAACTCAAAACTAAATATAGAGTCCCATGGGAAACTTTAGCGGTGTGAGAAAAACGTGCACTAGTGAAAACAGCCTCCAAAAACTATCAAAAAAACCCAACAAACACAAATGCCTTAAAACTAAAAACAGCACAATATCAATTAGCAGGCATATATATAAAGGAACAGACAGAATACATTCAAAATCAGATAGATAAGATTAGAGACTCGGTGGAAGATAGACAATCTAGGATAGCCTGGCAAACAATAAACGAAGTGAGTAGAAGAAAGAACACAGCCAAAGCAAAACTGAAAGCTGCAAATCAACAAGAAAGAATAAAACTGTGAAAACAGTACTTCGAAAACCTACTAGGAAACCCACCGAAAATAACACATGAACCAATCACCAGAATAATTAGTAAACAATTAGACATTAAACTAGAACCGTTCACACAAGAAGAACTCGACTGTTCTCAGAAAAATTAAAAATAGGAAAGCTGCTGGGCTGGACGAGATTCCCCTAGAAGTATGGAAGACCAGACAATTCGACGACATACTGCTCCGACACTGCAACGCAGTATATAATCAAAATCCAATAAATAGATGGATGAAGGGATGCATCCTCCCCTTCCCTTAAAAGGGGGACCTCGGATTAGCCAAAAACTACCGAGGCATAACACTTACATCCATAGCAGCCAAAATCTACAATGCCCTACTACGAAACCGCATAGAACCCAAAATCGACAACATACTTAGGAAAAACCAAAATGGCTTCCGAAGAAATAGATCAACGACCTCACAAATATTAACCATCCGTAGAATCCTTGAAGGTGTACGGGCAAAAAACCTACGAGCGACATTAATATTTGTCGACTTTACCAAGGCCTTCGATTCCATTCACAGAGGAAAGATAGAACAAATCCTACTAGCGTACGGCATACCTAAAGAAACCGTAGCGGCAATAACGATTCTCTATAGAAACACCAAAGTAAAAGTACGATCACCAGATGGAGACACAGAATACTTTGACATTGTAGCAGGATTACTACAAGGGGACACGCTGGCTCTGTACCTCTTTATCATTTGTCTAGACTACGTACTTAGAACATCGATTGACAAAATCAGAGAGAATGGCTTCGAGCTGACAAAGAAAAGAAGCAGAAGGTACCCCGTAAAACAATTACCGACGCCGACTACGCCGATGACATAGCGATACTGGCAAATACACCCAACCAAGCCGAAACACTACTGCATAGTTTGGAACGAGCAGCCGCTGGCATAGGTCTCTATGTCAGTGCACACAAAACGAATATATGTGCTATAATCAAACGGCGGACATCTCCACTCTAGATAGAACCCCTCTTAAACTAGTAGACAAATTCACTTACCTTGGAAGCAGCGTCGCATCAGCCGAAAAGGACATCGAAAGCATGGACAGCTATCAATAGGCCATCGATTATATGGAAATCAGACCTAACCGATAAAATGAAACGCAATTTCTTCCAGGCAGCGGTCGCATCGATACTGCTCAATGGATGCACTACATGGACTCTAACAAAACGGCTGGAGAAGAAGCTAGACGGCAATTACACAAGAATGCTGCGAGCAATCTTGAAAAAGTCCTGGCGGTAACACCCCACAAGACACCAACTGTACGGCCACCTGCCTCCTATCACGAAAACTATACAAGTTAGACGAACCAGACATGCAGGACACTGCTGGAGAAGTAGGGACGAACTCATAAGTGATGTACTCTTATGGACCCCCACACATTGGCCGTGCAAAAGCAGGACGACCAGCACGAACATACATTCAGCAACTATGTGAGGATACGGGATGTTGTCCTGAAGACCTGCCTTGGGCGATGAACGATAGGGAAAAGTGGCGAGTGAGGGTTAGGGATATCCGTGCTACCAGCACGACATGATGATGATGATATGTATTTAATATATATGTATAAAGAAGATTTGGCATTAAATAACCTGCAATGGTTGACATGCCATAAAACCAAACCAAACTAAAGACATTCATGTACACTGTACACATACAAAAAATCATTCATTCACAAAAATATATTTTGTAAATCATTACTTAATACCAAAAATAATACATAAAAATTGAACGTTTGTTCAACTCAACAGTTTGTTTTAGAATTTATTTCAGCATTAACCTTTTAATCACAGTAGCCAGAAGACTCATCTACTTCAATATTAAGCGAAATTTTGTTACCAACTCGTTACACATAATTTGCTAAATTCACGTTATCCTCGTAACAGTTCTAGATTATGCCCTACGACACATTGGAGTACAGTGAGTGGCAGATTTGAGTGCCACGAACACAAAATATACGCAAAACCAGCATAAAAGAAATTACCCACCACCAAGACATTCCGTAAATTTAAATCAAAATTTGACTTTCTTTTCTTCATTAAACATAAAATTATGATTGGGTTCGAAACCCTTATATAAAAATCTAATTTGATATTCTTTTGAGATTATTGTTTTGCTTGGTTTCTTTGTTTTAATGGCATATCAACCTTTGTGGGTTATTTAATGCTAAAGCTATCCTTGTAGAAGAACAGTAGAAATACTATTTAACCCATAGCTGGACGGATAAGAGGATTAATGCCTTTCCCAAGGGTATTAGTTCAAAAGTGAGTGTACTAATGTTACTGGAGTTCGAACTCGTTTAGTTCGAGGCACTTGAGCTTCTATATCCATTGATCACGGATTTGAGATTAAGCAGTGTGATGAATATTTATTTACGCAACGTCTCTGCTGTAGGCAAGGCGTGACACAGAGTCAATTTCTAAGCGGAGTAAAGCTGGTTTGAATTAAGAGTTTTCCTTCTCCTAAATTGTTTACCTAACAAAAGATAATGAACCCTACCATTTACTCATAGCAGTGTGTGTGTGGTGGTGGTGGGGAAACGGATATATTCACACCTTTCTCATGAGCATTCGCGCAAAGTCTAATTAAAAAATAATCTAAACAGAATCATTATTTTTTAGGAAGGGCTGTGATTTACAATGCAAGTATAAAACTAAAGCAGACCCTTACTTTGTATCCATTATATTTGCTAAACCAAAATTTTATCTTTTTGAGGCGTAGTGACTGAAGTGCTAAACTGTGACATCGTGGAAAGTGAGTTCGAACTCTAGTCGTGCTATTACGTTCACTTTCGGACTGATAGCCTTGGGAAAACAATGAACCTCCTTATACCTCTAAACAGTATCATTACAAGCATATAAGGATGGCTTTGGTATTAAATAACTTACAAAGGTTGATACACCATTAAACAGATAAACCAGCCAACCTTTAGCATTTTGTTTAACAATATAAAGTAGAATGCCTTATGATCAAATCATTCTAAAGGAAGTAGTTCCCGCTAGATCATCCAAGTTAAGCAATGATGAACTTGCTTAGTATTTCGGAGTCCTATAAGGAACAGTAGGTACCAATAGAAACCTAAGGCCTGTGTGCCAGACTAAGTAATGCATTGTAAATAAAGTAAGTAAAGTTGGTGACCGTAGTCGAGGGCGACCAGAAGGATCCCTTTTCAATAGCTACTACAACGTGGTATAGGGGAGGGTGCTACTCCTTTCCCAGGATTGCTCCACTTTACCCTTGATACGTACCTTATATTGCTGAGTATTAAGCAAGGAGGTATCAAATACTATTTTTAAAGTCTTTGGTATGACGCGACCTGGGATCGAACCCCGGTCTCCCGGAACATTGACGAACACTCTCGGCCAATGAGCATCGTAAATAGTAGGTATTTATTTACCCATGGGCAGGTTGTGATACAAGGTCAATTTTTAGGCGGTTTGAATTCCAAGTTTTTCTTCTAGACTGATTGCCTTATCAAGACTAAAGAAACCAATTTACCTTACTATTTACCCATAGCTGGGGTGGGGGAACAGATGGATTCATGCCTTTCCCAAAGGCATTGGCGCGAAATAAAACGAAAATAGTCTCGTCCAGGATTTGATCTTGGGTCACCAAGTCCATTTCCTACGACGACAGTTTTTACACTGAGCAACGTCATCTATTGATACATTTTTTACATTTCGATAAGAAAATAATATCTTTCAGTTGCTAAATATGTTTTTATGTAGGCTTTCACTTAATAGTTATGTGGAGCGGTAATAGCTATTTATATATCAAGTCGATCTGCTTAAATTCTCTTAGTATTAGATAAGAATACTTGAAACCATACAACTGTGCGCAAATCATTTGTATTAGATATGAATGCTAGAAATCATATAACTGCGCAAAATATTTGTATTAGGAATACTTGAAACCATATAACAGTATGCAGATTATTAGTATAAAGAATAATTGCGAATCTTGCTTCTTAAGAATTACATGCCACAGATAATAATATCATGTTTCTGTAGAGGTCTAATGGAATCAGAATGAAAGCGATTTTATTATCAAAAATGAATCTATGAAACGGAGAAAGTCATAATTTATATAAATTGTCTGAATATTCTCTTTTTAGTGTAACAGTATTGCTGTAGAAAAATAGATTTCAGTCACTTATATTTGTGTTGATTTAGTATCCGCCTTCTATCAGTACCAGGAAGCAAATTGATTACAGAGTACTATGTCCGGGTTTTAATAATATACTCCGCCTGGTCTGAGTAGTCCTTATTCTAAAAACGTCGGTATACATACCTACATACATACATACGTACTTATCTATCTATCTATGGAAAAAAACTGGAAATAAATCCGGACGTACTGAAATGAAAAAACACAAGGTCTTCAGAGGATGAATTTATTTATTGACTTATTTGGCATCATTAAACATTTCGGTTTTTAGATCTTCATCTGGGCCTATGAGTTATTAAATGAAGCGGAAAAAAAAATGAGGAAGTTTTAAAACATTTTATTTTCGTTGGAAACGTTCTGTTTCAAATTTGTGTGATATAATTAGCATTTAAAATATCCATATCTATCTATCTATCTATCTATCACACACACACACACACACGCGCGCGCGCACATATATATATATATATATATATATATATATATATATATATCCAGTCTTTGACCGAACCTCAACGGTGTCTGGAACACCATTGAGTTGGACAGAAAGCTAAGAATTGAAAATGTGTCCTTATTGGCAGTTGAAAGATTTCGCCAATGAATTCAAATGAAAAGTCTTCTTTTATTTTATGAATTGTTTTTTGTTTATTCGTGTTTAATTTACATTTAAAATAATATATGAAAATATGTAACCCTATATTGGGGAAAGGTTTAAACCATGTTCATGATTTAAAAAAATTTTTTTTTGGTTTCCAATAACTTTTTTTTTTTACAATTTCTGCTCAGTTACAGAACAATTTTTTAGTAAATAATTTTCGAAAAAACAGTTTTAATTCAAATTTTTATTTACCCACTAAAAATTTAACGATAAAAAAAATCTAAGAATATACGTATAACAATTTTTTTTTATTTCTAGATTTTTTTTTTTGTGTATATTTGAAACATGTAACTCGTGAGCGATTTAAAGCATTTTTGAAAATTTTATTTTTTAAAGACTTTGAAAAATGCCAAAAATTTTAATTCAGTATTTAATTGCCTGTTGAGTTACAATGATAAAAATGTATTCATTTAATTAACTTTCTTTGTTAGCCTTTTGTTACATTTTTATAACAAAACAAAAGAGGCTAAGAATGAAAAATGTGTCCTTTGTTTGGTGGAAAATGTCGCGTATTAATTCGAATAAAAATCATTCGTTTATATTAAATAATTCTTTTTTTTTTTTTTTTTTTTTTTTTTACACTGGTTAAGAATTAATATATTTTGTTCTAAGAAATATGAAAAGCATTTGTTAAAAAAAATCACTTTTTGAGAAATAGATGGAGAATACTTTCGTTTAGTTTTTATTGTTTTTTTTTTTTTTTAAATATCCTTTAAAAATGTAAAAGTAAAAAGAAGCTACGAATCAGGAATTTTAAAAAAATTGTATCATGATTTTTTTTATGGTTTACATTTAAATTAGTAATTTAAAAAAGTATCCCTTGGTTTAAAACATTTTCATGGTTTTTTTTTTTAGTTTCCCACAAAATTATTTTTTTTTTGTTTACAATTAGTACCAAATTAGAAAAAATAATTTTCGAAAAAGCATTAAATTCAAATTTCGCCTGAAACGAGTTTCCCCACTTCTTGTACTTATGAAGAAGTGTGAAGAGTTCCATAAATCTTTTGATTTTTGATTATTGAATTATATCATTTAATCAGTAAAAATCAAAAACTGAATTTTGTACTTTCCCTTATAAACATTTATTATAAATATTTATGTTTGATTTTAACGCTCAATGACATCTCTTTTCTGGATTATAAGAAGTCACATACGTACCAATTCAAACACGACTCTTATATATATATATATATATATATATATATATATATATATATATATATATATATATATATATATATATATATTTACTAATCTAATATCTACCAGCATTCACGGTACCAGAAAGAAAAGAAAAAAACCCGCCAAGAACAAGAGATAAAAGTATCTCGAATCACCGCCCGTGGGAAAAAGAAAAAATCATAGGTCAAAAAGAAAGAAAAGGCCAACTTCGTCCGACCCCTTGAAAAAAATCAAGGGATACGCAGTCAGTTGGTCAAAAGAAAACTAAAAACCTTCCGCGAATCCCGCAATGCTACAATTACAAAAGTGATCAACACAAGTGGAGCCAATTATAAAATAAACTTAAATCGCGAGTTGGAAATCTACTAAAGTTTCACCTAATCGGATCATCAGGAAGCCTAACTCCAACTCTATATCTAGATAGATAGATAGATAGATATAAGAAAGTATTATCTCACCTCTTTATGTTGGTTTCTTAACAACCAAACAGACAGATAGAGAATAATACACACACAAATGCAGTCACGTACACACATACACACGCACACACACACGCATAATCACACACATATTCACTCACAATCACACACACTATTACACGAACAACGCATACACAATCATGCATAATCACGTAGACAATCGTACGTAGACAAAAGTACTAACACGATCACACACACACACACATATGTGTACAATCACTCTCAAACACACACACACATTCAAACACAACCATACACACGCACACGCGCGTGCGCGCTGTCACGCACACTAACACATAGAAACATACACTATCACATTCCTTGCACTGCACATTTTTGAACCACCTTCCGAAGGAGCAGTATGCTTCCAGTAAGGCACTTCATACGAAACCGACTTTGTGTCACATTACAACAGCCTGAGAGTAGGAATGGTGGCTAGATATCTAATGTCAGCCCCCCTCCACACACACACACTTCATGACAAAACAAACAGGGTCTGACACTTAACGCGAATACCCATGCGAATTTAACAATAGAAGTAGTGACCTGGAAAAAGCTACTGCTATGTTCGAGATCAAAGTTTCGAACCTTTTAAGACAGACAAGGGAGCATCTTTAATTTTTGTCAAATAACGCGGCTGAGTTTCTGATTGGTCGAGAGGTAGTTCTAACGTCACGTTTATTTTTAGCTCATTACAAGTGGAAGTACGAACAGAATACACAGAAGTCTTAATCAATCTCTCTCTCTCTCTCTCTCTCTCTCTCTCTCTCTCTATATATATATATATATATATATATATATATCTTTGCAATATTTAATCTCCGATAGACTCTACAAGACACGATATTTTTTCCCTTCTGTTTGCTTTACTTACAACAGAGATATGACTCATTTCTCACCATCCCTAATTAGAGATAAGATATAAAGAAAGAAAGAAAGAAAGAAAGAAAGAAAGAAAGCGCCATTATGATATAAATTTTGCCTGAACGGAACGTATTTGATTGGCTCGAAAGAAGGTTACATACCAGGGCTTCCATACTGCTTCTTTCTGATTGTATCTTCAAACAACACCGGCCCCTTCGCCTAAAAGGGTTAGGGTTGAATTGATTGACTGGCGCCTGAGGCACTTCTGATGAGGAATGTCAAAGGAACTGAGAAAACTTTTGAACCCCCGTGGCATGGTTTCTGCGGGGCTATCTACGTTAAACCGACCTTGTTTTGTTTGGCTAGATACCTTCTGCTAGTGCCTCAGACAAAAGAAACATGACCTGGTACACCGACGCGAATTGAAGCAACGAAGGTGCGTTGTAAGGCTACATCATTATTTACCTTTGCAGTTGGGAGCCGTTCGTTCGTCAAGTCTGTCACAGCCAAAAAAGAAGAAGAAGAAAAAGAAGAAGAAGAAAAAGAAGAAGAAAAACCTTCATGTTTGACGAAGGCAGGCGTCACCCTCAGCCAAAACTAACATTGGTTCAAGATATTTTGGAATAAGTACTAAAAAGATATTCTTAGATATTTTCCCCTTGATATCACCCCCTCACTCACAAATCACGTGTATTTGGAGTAATGGCAATCATTGTAGGAAATGGAACTGGTGACCCGAGTTCAAATCCTGGACAAAGCTGTTTGTATTTCACTTTGCGGTAAGGCCCTTGGGTAAGGCATTTATTCTCCGGTAAAAAGTCGGGCAGACTGGGTTCTTTTGCATTGATTAGACAACCCGTCAAGGAGAAGGAAAACTTTGATTTCGAACCGGTTTTACTCTGCTTAAAAATTGATTTTTGTCGCATTCTACTTGTGGCGGAAGGAGTGGGTTACACACACACACATACACATATTATTTCAAGCAATCATATAAATTCACCAAATATATTTTTGTTCTTCCGTCTGCCTTTCGCTTATTACTAAGAAGACCCCAGAGCTTTCTTTAAAAATCTGTCATCTTTGTTTAATGGCATATAAACCTTCGTGGATTATTTAATAATGCCAAAAGCATCCTTGTAGAGTCGTTTATTTAATCCATAGCTGTTGGGGATAATGGGATTCATACCTTTCCAAAAGTTTGAAAGTGAACATAATAACGCGACTGGAGTTCGAACTCGCTTACTACGATGTCGCAGTCCAACACAGCTCCATGGAGACTCCCTCCATATTTTTATTCTATTTGTTTTTCTGGGAGTCGATTTTCAATGTAATGGTAATGTTTAACAAAATCTTACTTTGTGTTCGTCAGGTTAACTAAGAGAGAGAGAGAGAGAGAGAGAGAGAGAGAGAGAGACATGCATACATACAATTATTAAAAAAATTGTAACCTAAACTTCTTCTCCCAGTCAACAGGTCTTAGAATATCTAGATTGCATTCCCTGCAGAGGAGTATGACTCTCCCCCCGAAAGGTTTTTTTCTAAGTATGACATTAAACTGCATCAGGTGGAAAGGGCTATAGACAGTTAAGTCACTCCTTCATTGCCATTACTTCCAGGTCTACTCTGACCCGGAATGGCAATATGTACTGGTTTCTCATCTATAGGTTAAATAGATTTGTCTGGAAACTATTTATATTAGATAGTGTTATATCAAGCGTATGGTTGCAAGGAAAAGATAAAAGCACAGAGTTGCAAATCAAACAAGAAGGCAAGTGAAAAATTTAACAATTGTATTAACAAACAAGTGTAGCAGAAGGTATTTTGGTTTGGCGCGCAATTTAATTCGACGCATAATTTCACTCAATCAGGATGACCTATCCTATTCCCTCCGGATCTCCTTTCCGGGCAGCAGAAATTGGGTAAGCCGCCAAACACAGTCTCTTTGGCTGAACAACGCCGTCCAGTGCAGACGTCTCACTGGCCGTTCTTCAATAGCAGCAGCAGCAAGGACACATGAGGGAACCTATCTAATTTATAGATTCCTTGTGTCTATATCTTTTAGACCAAGGAATCCCAGTTGAATATGAATTAGATACATTCAACACGCCACACACAGGAACAACTTTATGTCACCCCCAAAATTGGCTATGTCGATGCGATGCCTAATCCCGCTCTTGGCACCTAGTTCTCATTTCACCTCTGGGCCACTTTAATGGAGACAACGCATGCCTCTCCTCAAATCCACCAAACACACAAAACTCACGGTGACTCCAAAGTTTATTTCCTCCAACGGCAAACAAGACTTTCGCTAAAATACTGCGAACATACTTCCCTCACACGTCCAACAACACACGCTGCCTTCTCAACTTTCTCATAACTCCATTTCGTCTCTGCACTTCTTTCCTTTCCCACGAGTCTTGCAGCACAAACACAAACTAAATATTCCATTCTGCAAATAAAAACTATTCCTAAAAACGTTTCGACTTCGTACATCTTGAACCTTCTCCTTTATATACATAACAAGCGAGGGACCTTACACACTTAGCGAGGAACTCAACGTAAACACACACTCACGCACGTTACAACTTTTCCTCGCTAAAATCACAAACAAACTTTTCCTCACTAAAATTAAACAACACAATAAATAGCGCTAAACAAGTAACAGAAGGTTCAAACAATTTTGTTGGTGAATATGAAAAGGTGTGTAAAATTGAGAACAAAAATATACGTAGTTGTATCGATAAAAATGAGTAAACTTTAGAAAATTTGATTTGTGTAAATTGGTAGTGGAATCGAGAAATAAAAAATGTTCCAATATTTGTGTTGGTAGGAGTGAGTCACAGACTTATGCGGTCAACCAAAGTTTATGTCGACAGGGAAGGAGAAACGTTGATGTTGAAAAAGTGGATTGTAGGTGGGGTGGTGATTCTAGGGTCATGCAGTTTCCATCAAAAAGCCGAAGTAAAAAGTTCAAGACGAGTTTGTGTGATGTTGAATGTTGCATAAGTTGTGGTCGATGTTCTTCTCTGTTTGGAGCTCGAAAGAATCTGGTCTTATATATTTCTCTCTTCTTCAAATCGGATCAACTTTGGTTTTTCTTTATTTTTTCACTGCGAAGGTCGTTGATTGGTCGAAAAATCACTTTTAATTTTATTTTTTGTGAAAAATTCTATCATTTTTTTCATTTTGGAAAAAAATCTCGCTCCGGGCTACATCCGGTGAGTGCTCTTCTGTCCTGTTAATTTGAATGGCCATTATTTTGTACGATTAATCAGAAGAGATCTCTATCAGTCATATAACAATAGGATTACTTAAAACTGTGTGAATAATGTAAAAATTATTTTTAATTGATGGGAATACTTGAAACTAGTTAACTGTGTGCAAATGATTTACTTGAAACTATAATTGTTTGCTAGGGCATTAAATAACCCAACAAAATTTGATCTGCTATAATTACGACTTGAATTATAAAAAGTCAATGATTATGAATGCAATTAATGAAGAAAAACATTTTGAATTTAATGAACATTGATCCTTAAGTATTCGTCCCAAATTCTTATGAATGTCTTAACTTTGTCATCGTTCCCAAAAGACACCACAAACAATTCGAACAGCTGAAGAAATCTACTTAATGATAAGTCTTTTTTCTCCAATTACAATACATTTCTATGATAAATGTTTATCAATCATAACTTGAATAGCCTTCTTCTGTCAATAATGTTTGCATTAATTTATTTCCTCAGTCAATCCTATTTTCTTCTTCATTTGCAATGGCAAGAGGTGACACAAGGTCAAGTTTTAAGCAAAGTAAAGCTGGTTTGAATTCAGAGTTTTTCTTCTAGACTCCAGGCCTAATCAAAGCTAAAGGTGACACAAGGTCAAGTTTTAAGCAAAATAAAGCTGGTTTAAATTCATAGTTTTTCTTCTAGACTCCAGGCCTAATCAAAGCTAAAGGTGACACAAGGTCAAGTTTTAAGCAAAGTAAAGCTGGTTTGAATTCAGAGTTTTTCTTCTAGACTCCAGGCCTAATCAAAGCTAAAGGTGACACAAGGTCAAGTTTTAAGCAAAATAAAGCTGGTTTGAATTCAGAGTTTTTCTTCTAAACTCCAGGCCTAATCAAAGCTAAAGGTGACACAAGGTCAAGTTTTAAGCAAAGTAAAGCTGGTTTGAATTCAGAGTTTTTCTTCTAGACTCCAGGCCTAATCAAAGCTAAAGGTGACACAAGGTCAAGTTTTAAGCAAAATAAAGCTGGTTTGAATTCAGAGTTTTTCTTCTAAACTCCAGGCCTAATCAAAGCTAAAGGTGACACAAGGTCAAGTTTTAAGCAAAGTAAAGCTGGTTTGAATTCAGAGTTTTTCTTCTAGACTCCAGGCCTAATCAAAGCTAAAGGTGACACAAGGTCAAGTTTTAAGCAAAATAAAGCTGGTTTGAATTCAGAGTTTTTCTTCTAAACTCCAGGCCTAATCAAAGCTAAAGGTGACACAAGGTCAAGTTTTAAGCAAAGTAAAGCTGGTTTGAATTCAGAGTTTTTCTTCTAGACTCCAGGCCTAATCAAAGCTAAAGGTGACACAAGGTCAAGTTTTAAGCAAAATAAAGCTGGTTTAAATTCATAGTTTTTCTTCTAGACTCCTGGCCTAATCCAAGCTAAAGAAGCTTGGAGGGAGCAACAGATGGATGTATACTTTTCTTCGGTCAATTCCTTCTTCTAGACAAGTGGAATATTACATAATAAGAATATAAAACTGATTATTGATTTTCAATCTGTTAAACAATGTCCGAGTAATTTGTGTTTCGTATTGCTGGGTTGATAGCAAGTCATGAAGCTGATTAATCTGATTTTAGGGTGTGGAAAATTATCAGATCTAAAGACAATTCTGAGTGTCAAATATCCCAAAAGGTGTAGCTTTGTTAGATAAGGAAGAGAAGATAGAGGGCGTTTTAAGAAGATATCGGTGTACCAGAAACCCTGTTATATAAGAAAAAATAAAGATTAATAAGATAAAGTCAACTGAGATGTCTTATTGTATCAAATACGAGCAAAGTGATTAAACGTAGCCAAATCTTTTGTTTGATATTATGAATTTGGTTTGGTTTTATGGCATATCAAGAATTGTCGATTTTTTAAATGCCAAATTCTTTTTATACACATATATTAAATATATGATTTCTAAAAACATTTTGTAGATAATATTTTTAAACGGGCCTGAGCTAATTCTTCCCCAAATGGTTTCACTTGTTTCTATCTTATATGAATGATTCCATTTACTATTAATCCTTTGTTTGCACACAATTTAATGTTTTCAAATATTGCTATGTATCACTAACAATTCAATTAAACATCAGTCATTTGTTTAACTCATAGATAGGACCCTCTCAGATGCTACCACACACACACACACACACACACACACACACACACACACACACACACACACAGAGAAACACACAAAATATAGCGATTTAAGCGAAAATGAATTAACTAGGTAGAATTTGGTAATATAAATGATATTTTCCGTCCACCAATGGCGGAAGATGAGGACAATGATTATAAAGTGAAAAGTGTGCAATCTAACAATGAAGGAAATCACTAGCAGGGTTCGAGTCTAGGCTCGTTCCCGACCTTCCCCTCCCCTTTAGCCCCACTTTAATCGGCTTTCGGGCTTTTGACCTTGTGTCAAGTCCTGTCTGGTGGGAGGCAGCGACAAATAACTAACAATGAAGGAAATCAGGCTATTAAAAGGGGAAATACTTTTTACAAAATATATTTTCAACTTGACGTTATATATGAGAAAAATATTTTTTTTCAGTTGTTTTGCTTATTTGCCAAATAATTTTTTTCGATTTATTTGGTTGTATCGTATATACAAATAAGTATTGTATGTATTATTTGAGATGTACAAAGTGTTTGAGAAAAAAAATCATATCATGTCGTTATCTAATAACTTGACCAATTCTTATTCAAATCATCTCTATTTTTGTGTAGAAACAGTTTATAATTCTATGTTTAATATCATGTCTTTTTCTTTTCAGGTACAGAAACGCTATCAACGGATAAAAAAAAAGGGTTTTATGTCTGTTAAGAGTGCGTTCGAACAATGTCGAACATGACTGTGCAGCGGTAAGAGAATTAACAAAATATCCACCTGATTTGAACATGACACGAAAATTTCCATAAGAATGGCTATTTGAGCAGTGCAAAAGATCTGTCATGGGCAATTCAACCACTGAAAATTTGAGAAATTCTTCCTGAACTCCACATATCTTTAAACTTCTCATTGAAGCTTTGATGAATAAATCTTATTTTGTTTAACTTTAAGCCAGTTTAGTTTCATTTTTCAAGACTTTGTAGTTACTCAAATATTTACATCTTAAATGATATTGAATTTTTTGAAACACCGTGTATATTTAACTCCTGAATAAATCATGAAAATGTCAGATTGTTCTTTAGTCTTTTCTGGTTGTTTCTAATTAAATCTTAGCATTTCTACGGCTTCAGCTAGTTTTCAAGTCTTTTAAAGCACAACAACCGAATGATAAGATTATTTTTGAGTCTCGTTTCATTTTGTAATGATAACAAGTATAAGAACGCGTGATGCTGGTATTGGGTTGGTCGGTGAAAGGTAGTGGCGTCTCTACTTTCCAAGGGCCAGAGTTAGCATTAGTACATCCAAGAATACACTACCACTGAATAAACCGAACGAAAGACAAAATAAGCTAATTTACACATACATACATACATACATACATACATATTAACAAGAATATATAAACGTGTCATAACAGATAAAATGTACACATATTGTTCAATAAACAAGCAGTAAGTAAAAGGGGTACAAAAACGGTAATACGTATAACATGAATTATTTGGGTTTTTATAGCAATGTGGTCTTTACATTTCAATAGCAAGGCAAATGACGTGATGGGTGAGACTATGTCTGGGCAATGAACAGAAATAAAAAAAAAATGATGCATCTTAATAGCTTAAAAAAAAAAAACAGAGACAAGAAGATCATGTCTTTGCCTTTCAAAGAACGAAGGACAAAAGAGGCCAATATAGATGAAGGGTCTGTCACATATCCAATGGACATGTCTGCCAAGTCAGAGGGAGACAATTATCTATTGTCTCCCGATATTGGTGAGATAAGTATTACATAATACAATCAATTAAAACTGAATGCAAAATTGCCCTAATTCACTTTTGTTTTTCGATGGCATTAAACTGATTGGTTTTGTCCTCAGATCATTTTTTGTTAATGATAAATAATACCTAAGTGTTGAACTTCATTTCCAATATTGAGCACAGTAATGGGTTAATTTCGTTTTTTAACCAGCGTAAAGTCTAGATATTCAAGAAGAGAAACTGTTAGCAACGATATATTAAGTAAGTAAAGTTGGCGACCTTAGTCGAGGGCAACCAGAAAGCTCCCTTTTCAATAGATACTACACCGAGGTGTAGGGGAGGGCGCTACTCCTTTCCATGGATTGCTCCACTTTACCCTTAATACATACCTTATATTACTGAGTGTTGAGATGGGAGGTATCAAGTACCATTTTTAAAGTCCTTGGTATGACGCGACCTGGGATTGAACCTAGGTCTCCTGGACCAATGACAAACACTCTACCCACCAGGCCAATGAGCCAGTAATGATATATTAGTACTCTTAAATAATAAAAAAGGAAAACTTAATTTTTGTAGAAACAAATTTTGTGTAAATAATAAGGCAGATTGGGCTTTCTAGAGCAACTGGTCTTAGAAAAGGAAGACTCTAAATTTAAAACCAGGAACTGGAGACCATAAAGCAGTTTCACATTTTGGTCAATTTTGTTCGGGAAAACTTCTATGCTGTGTAGCATCTTGCCTTTTCCTTGGACAACATTGGTGTCATGAAGAGAGGAGCTCTGCTGCATGGGCAACTGTTGGTCTTCCATAGAATCTTGGCTGAAATTCAAGAGCAGATCTATTGTCTTGGGAGATTGATGGAAGCTTAATAATCTTACCTTGCACTTGATTTCGTCAGTTTCCAAAAGGTTAATTAACAGTTCCAATCCACCCAAGTCACGGATTGCTAATTGGCAGGTTTCTTGTGACAGGTTAAAGTCCCGCATACAACACAAAAATATCACCGTGGCAGTTTGATTGCTGACCTGAAACAACAAAAGATTGATAAATTTTTGAAATGATTTTTGTTTTATTTAAATGATTAATCAATACCATTCAATGCTGGATCAGAATTCACTCACTGGATCCTTCAGTAGATGGTAAGAGGTCATTTGATCCTTCAAGAATGGTTATCAAGTTGTTGCATTCTTAAAGGATGGGTAAGGGGTCATTGGATCCTTCAAGAATGATTAAAATGTCATTAGATCCATTAATAGTGGGTAAGAGGTCACTGGATCCTTCAAGGATGGGTTAGATGCCATTGTGTCATCCAATGGTGCACAATAGTTTGATAAATTTTTGAAATTATTTCATTTATTTATTAATTATATAAATAATATTAACTGAAGGATCTTTCAAAGCTGGATCAGTTTACTGGATCCTTCAATGATGGATTAGAGGTGATTGGTTCTTTCAAAGATGATAAAAAAGCATTGAATCTTTCAATTAAAGATAACTGGACATTAAGATCCTTTACGGATGAGCAAGAGTTTCTTGGATTCTTCAAGAATGAGTGATAGAACATTGGATCTTTCAAGGATGAGTAAGAGATTATTAGATCTATTCAATGGCTGATAGGAATTCAGGATCCTTCAAAGATGGGTGAGAAGTTATTGGATATTTCAAGGATTGATCATAGGTCATCGGATCCTTCAAGAATGGGTAAGACATCATTGGCTCCTTCAATAGAACACAGCATGGCAAACGGGCATGTATTAAAAACTCTTTCAGCTTATTTCTCTAAACAATATATATTCTACAATCTTTATTGACGGTTAAAAAATTACTTTGAACAATCAGTAATTATTATGATAAAAAAGGTTTGGTTTGGTTTGGTTTGGTTTTATGGCATATCAATCACTGTAGGTTATTTAATGCCAAATCCAGTTTATTCATATATATTTGATATGTATATGATTTGTAAATATACGTAAACAAAGTAAAATAGTTTCAAGTATTGCTATGTATCACCAACAATTCAATTAAACATCAGTTATCCAACAGTTCTATTTCGAATAATTCAATTTAGCACACATTTATTTTCACAATCTAAATGCTAAACAGTTCAATTTGACCCTATCAGGTGCTACCACTCCGGGTCAGAGTAAACTGGAGAACAATGGCAATGAAAGGGTACCCCGCATTCTCTAGAGCTCCAGCATTACTGGAGCCTCACCATCAGATTGTTTAATGTCATAACTAGGACACTCATTGCAGAGGTGCAGTTTGTGTATTCTGCAGCCTGACAAAAACCCCAAAAACATAAACTCATATAGTTGGATATAAAGTATATTTTTATTATATCTATCATTTCATAAAACTTATATTTTTATAGTTTATATTTATATAAAAGAATAGATATTATATCTTTTATACTATCATATGCTATTAATACCGATCAGTGATAAATCTAGTTGAATTTTGTAAAAAAATGTTTAAAAATGTTGAGAGAGAGAGAGAGAGAGAGAGAGAGAGAGAGAGAGAGAGAGAGAAAGAAAGATCAACTAAAGCATTTTTGTTTTTTATCTGGATTGTTTGTCTCAACAAAACAATAATGATATAAAATTATTTTACATTTCAAGCTCAGATGTTGTTGGTTGGAACGTTTCTTAAGTATGGTATATACATATATATATATATATATATATATATATATATATATATATATATATATATATATATATAATACTTAAAAAATGTTTTAGCTCATTACTTCTGGTTATGCTTCAGTATTATTCTTTTTTTATTCCTTATTAATAAAAAGTTTTTATTAGAAATTATGCTGAAATTTTGATTCTTAAGATTTATTTTTCTAGTTCTAATATATTTTAAGAATCCACTTGTATTATCTTAATTCTAGTTGTGTTTTAATTAAATTTAATCATAAAATTAAATTATTTATATCCGGTTGGTGAAATAAATTCATATCTATTGATTTTTCTTGATATTACATATATATATATATATATATATATATATATATATATACACATTTATAAACAGGATTTGGTATTGAATAAACCACAAGGGTTGATATGTCATAAAATACAACTAAACCTTTAATTAAATGTGGATGATTACTTTAGTAAGACAAGTAATATAATTTTTTCATTTGAAGTTTGAAGATTTAGATTCTGAACAATTAGTTACTGTTTGCTGTAATATGGCTTCCCTCTGATTATTGTTTATGGTTAGAGACTTTTCCCATTCATAATGAGGAATAAAAAAAACCCTTTTCCTTTGGTTTGCCAACCATATTTGGTATTTCTACATTATACTTTTTTGTCATGTTTAGAGGACTGCCAGGTAAACCATTCCCAATTATTCATATAGATAACAGGTCCTTTAGAGAAAAAAATGTTTGTTGGGTAATGTTTGGCCAATATTTGCAATATTAAAAATCTCATTACTGTTGAATTGAGCAAGTTGGCTGGCTCCCTTGACGTTAGTTGGAATCCTACTTAGATGGTATCTTATTACTTCTACTATATCGGTGGTGGTGGTGAAGGGGGTTAAGTTCCACAGTTACATGAAATCCAAAGTATAAAAAAAGAACAAGTCACAAAAGAAGCAAAATTATTACGCAAAAGTGCATAGCAAATATCTGAATATTCCTATAATAAAATATTAAAATAATGATAAGATACACAAAAAAAAAAAAATCAAATCACCTACGATAATAATAGTCAAAGGGAATTAACTCTTATAAAATATTGCAAGAGTTATTTCCCTTAGACTTTTTTATTTTTTTTAAATCTTATAGACAGTAAATCAATAAGACGTAAAATATAATAGGTAAACTTAGATTATTCATAGTTTAAAAAAAAAATCTATCTATCTATCTATCTATCTATCTATCTATCTATCTATCGATCTATCTATCTAAATTTCTGAGATGAAACTGGATAATTTTTGATCACTTAGACTATTCAGACTCTTGTCTGGCAGGACACATGGCATAACGAATATCGATGTCCGGTTGAAAAGTGCTTCTAAGTGAAATCATTTTGAAATTGCAGGTTCAATTCCAATCACAGGTAAATAACCAGGAATACTTACAACAGCTTAAAACTTGTAACTGATCATGTTTAATGGAAGTAGAACAATATATCCCCATGGATTAGATAAAAGGTTCAGTTAAAGATTTTGTATAGGTTCCCAAGTTCGACATGATACACCAGAAGAAGGCTGAAATGTTGTGAGTATAACAATGAAGATGAAGCTAATAGTCCAAATATTCGAAGTGATATATATATATATATATATATATATATATATATATATATATATATATATATATCAGTCTGTTTATATCTATCTATGTATCTGTCAGTTCATATCTAGTGTTCTATCTCTCAATCTATTTATCTCAGTCTGCTCATATCTGTCTTTGTACACATCTCTCTCTCTCTCTCTCTCTCTCTCTATATATATATATATATATTATATATATATATATATATATATAGGATGTCTCAATATATATGGGACCCATGTGACTACTAATAATAATGTTGTGCTCTTTTTTGTTTCAGATTTGAAAATAGTATGCTATAACAACTATTAATTCTTGATCACAATGCCTTGGACAAGAGAGGAAAAAATATTTTGCGTCACTACTTATTTGGAGACAAAATCTTTCAAAACTGTCTCAAAATAGATGCAACCCATTAAGATGATAATTATTTATTACTGAGACAACAAACTCAGAAAAAGATTGCATATCCTGGAAGCTGATTAAAAAAAAAAACATTGATTTGATGTCTCTCACTCAAAGGATGCATTATTTACAGGACATGTTTGAAATGACTGTCATTGCGCTTGTCTCAGAAATAAATCATTATCATATTAATAGGTTGCATCTATTTTGAGACACCCTGTATATTTTTCATCAGTCTATTCTTATCTATTAGTCTATTCCTATCTATCTATGGAGAGAGAGAGAGAGAGAGAGAGAGAGAGAGAGAGAGAGAGAGAGAGAGAGAGAGAGAGAGAGAGAGAGAGAGAGTCCTTGTAAATAGATAATAGGTATTCATGCATACTTATCTGACTTGACCAAGTTATTGCAAACTGAAAAAAAAATTTATAAAAATCCTTCAGATAAAGTTGAGAGAGAATTGTTTAAAGCCAGGTGTAAATTCTGTCTTCGTATAACTAGTTGAAATCACTGACCTTGAGATATTTAACCAATTTTTGAAGCTGCCAATATTCTGTGGGAAGATCAGCATTGTTGTCACCTCGTCGATCAACTATTTCCTCTTCTTCTTCACTTTCAGTGGAACTTTCACTAAAACTTTCCTCAGAGTCATCTTGGATTCGTCTCTTTGATTTACTACAAATTGAAACAAAAATATTACATTATTAAGCAAGGCTTAGTTTGATCGAGGTAATAGAGAATTGAACGTTAGAGTGGTACAGGGCCATAGTCATGAGCACTTAGTCAAGATTAAACTCAGTTTAATATCACTTTACAGTGAGGATAGAAGATGGTGGATATGAAAATGTTCTGCGAGACTTGCTTGCCTATCATGTATTAGAATCCCGCCCTTCATTCTTTCTCTCACTCTATCTGTTTTTCTCTGCATTGACCTATCTATCTATCTATCTATCTATCTTAATAAGAAACAAGGACTAAAGAAAATATGGCCAATGACCAAAAAAATTTACATTTCAATGCATTAAGATATTTCTATACTAATTATCAACTTTTCCGCTTGTATTATATTTACAAGACAACAGCATTTTTCAGAGTAATGATGATGTGTTATTCATATAAGGATGTTTAAAATCAGGTTTAACAAATAATTGTATGGTTTTGTTAATTTCTAATTGAATTTTTTCGTATTTTCATTCATAAGCAATTTTTGTGGATAACTTTCATAATGAAGTCAGCAGGGTGTAGGTTTAAAAAAAAATTGAAACTTCTTATTTATTAAGCCATAACTTAGCAATGAGACAATTTACATTTATAACAACTTTATCAGGGAAAAGAGAAAATTCAGTTTATGGATATTAATTCAATATATTTTGTATAGATTCATTTTTGTTTTTATATAAGATATCAAATAATTCCACAAATTTAAAACTATAATATTTTCTTTTTTTATGTGTTGTTAGTTAAAGCTTTCACTGCAAAATCAAATACATTGCTTCCTTTTAAGGAATGTTTGATTTAGCATCATGGATATAAATATAGACTAAATTATAAGATTCTTTTTTAAGTATATATATATGCTCCTACCACACTTGTGGTTAATTTGCAGGCTGCCATATCAGCTGTAAAGCAATAGCTCTTCTCATGACTTGAGCACTCCATGTAGCCAATAACATATATGTAAAAAGATATTTATAAAAAACTCATCCACTAGTATTGAGAATGATGATGGGTCTGAGGTAAGATATCTGACTGTTGTTAAGTCAGCCAGGTTTAGATCCCAGCTTGAAGCATCTTGTGTGCCTAGTCACACTTGAGCGTTGTGATACAACAAAACAATCTGTCTGTGGATGACTACATATATATATATATATATATATATATATATATATATATATATATAATAGGGCGCCAAAGCAAAATAGGGAATAATTTTCAAAATATCTTTTTTAGTCTGATTAGTCCAATTAAAAAAAAAATGCAATAAATCTAAATTTTTATGATTGGTTCTAATATTCAAGCACCTTTGCATTAAAATTCAGCCCAATATGAGTGAGTAAGAAAAGAAACAACAAAGAATCTATGATTTGCTTAATGCTGAAATTAAGTCAAAAAAAATTTTGGAAATAATTTGATTTTTTTTGTTGAAAATATTCAGCTCAGACCTTAACCCCCTTGATTCTGCTATATGGGGCATTTTAGAATGCAAAACAAGTTCCCATCTAAATATTGGTTTGCTTAAGACTGTTACTGAGGAGAAATGGAATAAAATGTCTGAAGAATTTATTTGAAGATATGCAAATCATTTCAAAGGTATGTTGATACAATAATTGAAAAAAAATTATAGCCATATTGAATAAATTTACTGATTTGTGTCGATCTTCTTTATTTTTTAAAATTAAAATTAGTCTTCTTTTATAAATTTTCATATATTTTCAAATCTATCTATCTATATATATATTTATATAGATGTATATATGAAAATTTATTAATATAAAAATTTATGTACATTTTCATATACATATATATATATATATATATATGAATGCAAATATGCATTTAGATTTATGAGAATATATATATATATATATATATATATATATATATATATATATATATATATATATAAGAATTCATTGTTGATAGATAGATAGATAGATTGGTATATACAAGCATGTATGTATCAACAATTATTTTTTGTGGTCTGCACTATGACTTGTTAAGTTACTTTCAGGATTGCCTGGTATTTGTTGGTGTGGGTGTTGTCAAATGATTCAACATTCCATTTATATAAAAACTTTTCTGTATTTTGTAAAAATTTTACTCTTGAAACGAAAACCATTTAAAAAAAGATATCAGCCTCCACCAAACCTATCCTACCTATTACAAAATAATTCAAGAATTAAAAATGCATTTGTATTTACAGTTTCCTGATTCTCTTTCCATGTAAATTGTATTAAACACGAGTAAAATAGTTGATCAAATATTCAATCAATTCATTTGGGGATGAAATTAACTTTTGTTATAAGGGGCACATTGAATAAAAAGTTTGCGAGACCCTAATCTTGACAATTACTTGTGAGATTAAAATACACACACACACACACACATGTCTGTGTGAGTGAAAGCCATACAAAGTGTATTAAAAGTATCATATCTTAGAAGTGGTAAAGTAAAAAGTAAAGTTGGCGACCATAGTCGAGGGTAACCCGAAGGCTCCCTTTTCGATAGCTACTACACCAATGTGTAGGGGAGGGCGCTACTCCTTCCCTGGATTGCTCTACTTTACCCTTGATCCGTACCTTATAATGCTGAGTGTTAAGCAAGGAGGCATCAAGTACCATTTTTTGAGTCTTTGGTATGACTCGACCTGGGATTGAACCCTTGTCTCCCGGGCCATTGGCGAACACTCTAACCCCCAGGCCAAAGTGGTAATTGTTTTTAAATAAATTATTGATTTTCATAATCAAGCTACTACAGGTATTGTTCAAATAGCACCATTGCTTTACTTTTACTAGGATAGCTTTGGCATTAAATAACCCACAAGGATTGATATCCTATTAAGCAGAGAAAGAAGCCTGATTCTTGTTGTATGTATATATAAAATTACGTAACCCGTAATAAAATAATCCAAGGGAAATAACTCTTCTTATATATTGAAAAAGTTATCTACCGTTGTCATACAAAGATTAGTACTGAAATTGTTTAATCTATCTATCTATTTAATTTTCATTTTATTTATTGAAAATCTTGAATAAGAATTAAGATTTCAGTCATTGTATTTTGGTTTTACTTTTTCATTATTTTCCTATCTTTTTTAAATCTATATTTTAATTCTATTTATTAAATAATAATAATTTTTCTAAGGACATCTCATAACCTATTATAAAAAGAAATATTTTAGAATTCAGTATTTTTCATAAAAAAATTCTTTTAAATTGAATTTTAGAATATTTTCTTTCGTGAAAATATGATGCAAAGATCCAGATCGTTCGTTCAATTTAAATGACCCGAATATTTTGAATGGGTCATATGTGAACGACGCATCAACCCCAATCAAGTATTCTGCTAGGTGAACGATATCTGCAAACCAGTTTCCACGATCCAGCGATTTTATTTAGTTTTAAAGGGATTTATAAATGCAACCTAGTAAATTCACTCTCTGTGACTTCTTATATTTTTATTCACACGACTAAAATTTTATTGACCTCTCAGGGGTTTATATGGAACACTTTAAGAATTCCTGTTTTAATACTTTGAAGTCGGTAATCTTCAGTATTGAAGAGAATGATTAAATCACTGCACACACATCACGTGACTTGGAGGAAACTCGTAATTGTCTGGAATGTTAGGATTTGAAGTAATTGCGACATGATGATGCTAGCAAACTGCATTTGATATCAAACGGGTGGCTGGTGTTGGAGGGTAAGGCACCGGGGAGTAAGGATTGAATTTTGAGAGAGAGAGAGAGAGAGAGAGAGAGAGAGAGAGAGAGAGAGAGAGAGAGAGAGAGAGGGGGGGAGGGGGATGTAATGTAAAAAGAAAGGAAAAAGAAAACGAAGATTTTGATTTATACGGAAATATATATATATATATATTCACTATCTATCTATCTATCTATCTATCTATCTATCTATGTCTGAAATCTATATATCCCCTTTTCATCGAGATTACCACACACACACACACACACACACACACACACACACACACACACACACACACACACACACATATATATATATATATATATATATATATATATATATATCCTGGAACTTTGAGGAGTATGGAGTCACTTCTTAATTGCTACCACTATAGGTTCACCCTGACTCGGAGTGGTAGTATTTGTTAAGGTCCCATCTATATGCCAAATAGGTTTGTTTGAAAATTATTAGCATTGAATAAGAATACTTGATGCCATATAACAGTGCAAATTTGTGTTAAAAAGAGTTATTTGTGGCTCTAGTTGTCTGCAAAGAATGATTATTATTAGTTACTTGAAATCATATATTTGCTTGTAAATTATTAATGTTTGATAGGAATACTTGAAACCATTCAACTATGTACAAATTATTTGTATTCGATAAGAATACTTGATGCCTTGTGACTGAGAACAAGCAAAGGATTATAGACATATAAAAAAATGCATAGGGACATGTAAAATATGGTTAAGAATATAATCGAATATTTAGAAATAAATCAAACTTTGGAATTAAAGGACCCATTAGGAGTAGATATGCCATTAAGGGAATAAACCAAACCATCTCCATCAAGGAATAACTCAGATCGGAAATAATAAAGGATAAATTGTTGGTGAGATTTGAACTCGTATTCTGTTGGCTTTGGAGAAATCTGGGTTTAGGTTTGTGTTCTTTGTTTAATGGCAGGGTTTGTTTGTAGGGTATTTAATGCCAAAGCCATTCTACTTGAAGAACAGTAGTGGTACGATTTAACCCATAGCTGGGAGGGTAAGGGGGTTCATACCTTTTCCAAGGGTATTTGTCCTAAAATGAACGTAATAGCACGACTGGAGTTCGAACTCACTTACTACGATTCCATAGTCCATTGCTTCAACTATTACACCACGAGGACACCCCCCCTTGGAGAAATCTGATTTAATGCATACAAAGACCATTGGTTTGCAAATGCACAAATTAAAAATTATTCTTTTATTCTGTTCTTAATATGTTGCACAATAACATTGAGGTATAAAATATATTTTTTTTTATTTTTACGAAGAGGTCACTCAACTCATTAGTGTCCTGGGAATGACATTAAACTACATCCGTTGGCGAGGCTACAGTTCTAGTGTTCTTGAGAGTGTAGAGTACCCCTTTCACTGCCATTACTCCACTCTGACCCGGAGTGGTTGTACTAGATCTGTTTGAAAATTATTAGTATTAGATAGGAATACTTGAAATCAAATAAATGTGTGGAAAGAAAAAGGTGCCATTATTAAAAAAGAATGGAAGATTGAAAATATCGTCATGATTACAATAAAACATTTACAAACTTTTGAGATTTTGGAATCAAATAACCCATAAGAAGTTGATATGCCTTTAAACAGATAAACAGAACAAAAATAAGCAAAGCCTCTCCAAATGAATCTAATGACGGCATCAAATAACCCATAAGGAGTTGACATGCGTTAAACAAATCGACCAAACAAAACAAAACCTTTACTAATGAATCAAATGACGGCAACAAATAACCCAGAAGGAGTTGATATGTCGTTAAACAAATAAACCAAACCAAACCAAACCAATTGATTATTTCCAGACAAGCTCTGGCTTTCTTTTTTGCTGCCCCAAACCGGCTCTATGTCTGTCTGTCTGTCTGTGTCTCTCTCTTACTCTATTCCCCCCTCTCTCTCTTATTCTCTTTCTCGCTTGGTCTCTCTCTTACTCTCTGTCTCTGCAAAACACAGAGGATTGGTTCAGGTTTCGTGAGGTGTTGGAGAGTTAGGAGAGTCTAATGACATCAAATCAAAGACAAATGGCCCAAGCCAGCACACTTAGTCATAAAAAGAGATGCCATTGGCTAAATCTTGGAATATTAAACAGACGGTTAATGTGGAATGTACAGTGAGAATGGCTTGATCCGTGTAGGCGCACAGGATGGGTCTAATGTCGGTGTCTCTCACTTGATGGCGCGATCATTTAATCTGGGTAAACATGTGACTCGTTTTTTTTTTTTTAGATTTTTGTTTTTGTGTTTTGTTGTTTTTTAATGTGCATACTAAATCATTTTCTTTCACCCAATCAACCTCTCCATCTCAGCACGCCAACCCAGTTGACTTTGTCCGGCTTGCACGATTTCTGTCATAAAAAGAGACGTTAATTAGAGTAACTATTACTCGCTCAGAAAACGGCAAACAGGGTTCGAATTCGTTTGATTCATTTTTAAATAATGCAAAAGAAAAAAGAAAAACATGCAAAAAAGGGGAAATACTTCATAAATATAATTCAGCAGTTATCTCTCTTGATAAATCATAATGATCGGGGTGACCGTGAACACAGATAGCCTATTGGTTTATTCATTCATTTTTTGCTTGGAAAATTGTCTGTTGAATCTTAGTTTTGGTTGTATATAGCAAAATATCTACCCCACGAACAGGATGTGACACAAAGTCTTTTTAAAGTGGGGGTACAACCGATTTAAATTCAGAGTTTTCCTTCTCCTAATCTGGTTGTCATACTGAAGAATCCAGACTGAAGAACCCAGACTGCCCCAGTCTTACTACCCAATTAATATTTAGTATGATAAAAGGGATCATTGATGCCTATAGAAAGTAATAGATAATAGTATCAGTACGAAGATAGATAGATAGATAGATAGATTCTTCCCTTTTGATCTTCAATGCAGGCGATTTGTTTACTGTGGCGAAAGTCTGTGTAGAACCAGCCTTATTTTTTGAGTAATAGTGCAACAATGTACCACAGATTCTCTCGAATAGCACTCCTCTGGTTTCGAATGCAATTTCATCCTTCTCCTACACCGGTTACACCTCGAAGGCTTATAAGCCTAGTCTGTCCAGCTATTCTCCTTCATATCTGAAGGGAGAAGTTGGATTCAGACCTTCCTATTAGCGCTATGTGAAATGAAAACAGCCTTTTCTAGGGTTTGTACTCAGGTCGCCAGGCTCATTTCCAACGGTGATAACCGTTATAAAGGAACCAAACCAAATCAAACTCTGTTGTCTATGCTTCTCTTGTGACCAACTTTAGATTAGGAAGGGGTAACACGTAAGAAAAACGGTTTTCTTTTCCGGAAGACCAGACCTCATATATTCAATAAGCCAATCAAGAATTTGATAAATGAATTACGGCCTAGGGCAGTGGTGATTGAACAGTCGAGTTAGGGGTCCTCTCGACTCGATAGACGAACATATGCGATCAAAAGGGATTAACGCCCACCCCCAAGTCCTTATAATGAAATATCATAACCGCACCCACCTCTCACTAGGATAACCCAGAAAAGAAATTGTCGTCAAATAAAGAGACAGATAGCTGAGGATATTCTGAAAATCGTTTTTGCGTCTCTGTTGAGCTGACCCGTTGCATATACGATTTCGACCAAACGCGAGTGCCCATATATCTCGTTTTGGAAATAATCACAATATGGGGTAAGGTGGAGCGATGAGAGACATTGACCAGCTGGCGAGACTGGATAGGCCGTAATGAATTCTGCCACTGGTACATTACTATGTTTGCTTGTATTCAGTCGTCTTGAAACGACCATGACGCACTTAGCGTAACGGTTATTGTCAAAGGAAATGGAATCGGCGACCCGAGTCCAAATTCAATACGAGTCCGTTTGCATTTCACTTCGCGCTAATGCCCTTAAGAAAGTCACGAACTAAACTTTTCTCTCTCCTCGCCCAGCTATGGCTAAAAAGTTGCGTCGACTGGGTTCTTTAGCCTCCATAAGACAATCTAAGAGAACGAAAACTCTCATTCCATACTAGCAGCACTCCCGTTAAAATTGACCTTGTCTCGAATCTTGTTCGTCACTAAAAGCTTGTTTCTTTCACACACACACACACACACACACAATATTTGTCGGCCGCTACCACGAACTCTTCGAATTCATATGAAGATTTTTTTTTTACAAACACATTGTATTTAATCTGAGAATTAATTTTTTTATTTATTGCGGACTTTTTGTCCTCATCTTGGTAGTTTTTGTGTTGTTTCTTCTTTCACTATGTTTCGGCCAAATTTCACCTCTGGCCTTCTTCGGGTGATTAACCGCGACCTCGGATAGAAATGCTGAGTCTTGTAACCGTATAATTAATTCTCAGATTAAGAAGCCTCATCTCAAAATGATTCCAGTTAAAGACAATTACAAATTCGGTACGGACCCGACTATGGAAGACCAGATAAGGAGAACAAATAATTGGATTTATAAGACAAAAAAATCCAGCCTTGATCGCCCTTCGGGGCCCGTGGCGCAAGAAGCATTGAGTCTCTACGGTTCCAGGTGAGCATTGTCAGAAGATAGCGGTTTCAAGTCCTACCCAAGCCGGCCAGACGTTTACTTGGTCAAAAACGTGGTATGATAGACAACAACAATGGAAGGCAGTAATTACTGGGGATACGGTTACAAGACTCAGCATTCCTATCCTAGGTCGCGGTAAAATCACCTGAAGAAGGTCAGAGGTGAAATCTGGCCGAAACGTAGTGAAGAAGAAGAAACAACACCAAAACTACCAAGATGAGGACAAAAAGTCTGCAATAAATAAAAATAAGTTCTCAGATTAAGAAGCCTCATCTCAAAATGATTCCTATTAAAGACAATTACATCGTATTTAACAAGTTATTTTCTTTGATGCGTAAATAATTAATATAAATAAACGATATGGTCATTCATAAACTGTGATTTCTTTGTTCTTCAAAAGAATTCATTTATTTACTCAATGCTGTACATTTCAATCGTTCATATTTCTTCGTTTCCATCATTCAGTCGATTGCGATGAGATGAAGGGAGGAAAATATCAATGAGCCGACGTAACTCACTTCGACAATTAGCGAAAGTTTAATTCTACTTTCCTACAAGTCTCTCAGACACTTACAACACTGTTAAATCGTAGTGTAATGGATATCGTCGGAAATAGAGACGGCGATCTGAGTTCAAATCCTGGACGAGGCTGTTTTCATTTCACTTGGCACTGATACTCCAGCTCATATTGGGCAGACTGACTCTTTAGCCTTGGTATGGCAACCAGTCTAGGAGAATGAAAACTCCGAATTCAAATCTGTTAAATACCGCATAAAAATGACCTTGTGTTGCATCCTAATTGTACGGAAGGGTAAAAAAATATATACAACACTGCTTCCTCTGAAAATTAATATTCATGCTACAAATATGCTGACAACACGACGAACGTCGAAAAAAGATTTTATTCATTTCAAAATATTGATATATATAGAGAGTGATAGAGGGGGAATCTTAAACCCATTGTACCAAAAGAGAGTAATTCCGTCAAGACAGATACCTGAAGGAGATTCATATCATTGCGAAAGGTATTAATTGGAAGGTCAACGTAATAGCGCAGCCGGAGTTCGAACTCACTAATTACGAAACTGCAGTCCGACACTTTAGCCATTACGCCACAGAGACTCCACTTGCAGTAGCGCAGACTGTAATGGATAGATGGGCTCTTCGGCAGTCTAAATCAAAATCAAGATTCAAGAGTGGTAACTGTTTTTCTTCGCCATTGTTTTGCTTTCGGTGGTACAAGCAGAAAAGGCAAGTCCACTAGATTCATATTGTAGACAAGAGACCCCTAACCCCACACCCTGAAAAAGGTTGAGGTAGTTGGATCCCTTGACACTAGTCACAGAAACTGGGCAACATTCGGTTTTGCCTTCGCATCTGCGTGTGGATCCCCTATGTTCAAAATGACCTCATGACCTCCATCTATCTATCTATCTATCTATCTATCTATAAATGCCAGTGAAATAAGATATGAAAACTAATTTGGTGGAGTTGTATATATTCATTATGACGTTTTGCCCTTTATGAACTTTATCAGATAATGATTTGGAAAAAGTCTTAAATTCTTAAGAAAAATATTGGAAACATTGCAACTGTCTATACTGTTGTCATGGCAACTTTATTAGGAACGGCGATTATCATTAAACTTAAAAAAAAAGTGAATCGAAAAATCTTGAAAATTTTGCTTATGGCTGTTATTTAAGTTATGAACGATTCGAAAATATGACAGCTTTTTGCTTAAATGCGGCACAAGGCTTAATTAATGGGGCCCTTAATGAGATTCGAACTTTCTATTGAAATATTGTAAGTTATAAATTAGAATTTACTAGTAGATCTAAATTAGCGGAAGTTTATTTTGGTTTGGTTTAGTTTTATGGCATATCAACCATTTTAGGTTATTTAATGCCAAATCCATTTTTATGCATATGAACAGTTCTATTTTAAACAATTCAGTTAAGCGTAATTACACAGTTGAGTTCTATTTTACCCATAGATAGGACCCTATAAGGTGCTACCCCTCCGGGTTAGAGTGGACCTGGGAAATAAAGGGGTACTCTGCATTCCCCAAAGCTCCAGCAGTACTGGAGCTTCGCCCTTAGATTGTTTAACGTCATAAACAGGACACTCGTTAGGGGAGTCTTACTCCTCCGCAGAGATGCAGTTGGTGTATTCTACAGCTCCAGCCAAATGGGCCTGCCGAAGTTCTGAATAAGTTTTTGTTATTCTAACAGTTTCAATCTTCGTCAAATAGAATAGAATATTGTTTTGTTTCAATATTAATCTGGTCAGAAAAGATGATACGTTATAAAATTCGGATCGTTGAATGATCGTTTGATATAAAGAGATTACAGCAAATTCTATCTATTTTGCTATTTCATTTTACTGATGAATTAATATGTGAGCCTCTTTTAAATTAAAACTTGAGATATATTTCAAATTGATCTGAGACAAGTGCATTGAAATTATCTCCCTTTATGAAAGCAAAACTAAATACAGATAAGCGCTTTTATAAACTTCCCCTATAATGAATTTCCAAATAAATATATAAACAATAGATAGAAATAACAACTGAGAGATAGATTTATAGGAAGGTATATATATATATATATATATATATATATATATATATATATATATAATCTGGTTTGTAACTTTTTAAATATTGTGATTCACACTGAATACATTTTTTAAAATCATCCAAATTTTCGATCTAACGGAGAAAACTATGAAATGTTATTTAGAACCTGTGACATTTTTAAAAATAGAAGCATCAATTTCATCAAGCACCGTTTTTACGACGGGAACCCGACGGATTGATTTATTTACTTTTTAATATCATATAGAAATTGCTGTAAAACAGAAAGTAAAAGTTAGCGACTGTAGTCGAGGGCGACCCGAAGGCTCCCTTTTCAATAGCTACTACACCGAGGTGTCGGGGAGGGCACCACTCCTTTCCCTGGATTGCTCCACTTTACCCTTGATACGTACCTTGTAATGCTGAGTGTTAAGCAAGTAGGTATCAAGTACCATTTTTAAAGTCCTTGGTATGACGCGACCTGAGATTGAACACCGGTCTCCCGGACACTCTACCAACTAGACCAATGAGTCGGTTTTTGAACGAGGGTGTTGTTTTTCGGTGAACAATTTTTGGATATATTTTGTATATCTTATTAGTTTGTATTTCGCCAATTTCAGAGTAGTGGGTGGGGTTGGACTCTATCAACCATAAATAACGAGATCTTATTGGCGCAACAAGAGAAGTAAAGACGAACTCATAAACAGTCTTCAAGCCATGGACTCCTACACATGGACACACCAGTGTTGGTCAAACAGCAAAAACTTAGATTGATCACGTCTGTGAGGACCCTAGATACCGTGTTGAGGACTTACTAAGAGCGAAGAGTGAGTCCTCAATACAGAATGGCAAAAGTAAGTAAAAGTTGACGATCGTAGTTGAGGGTGACCCGAAGGCTCCCATTTCAATAGCTACTACACCGAGGTGTAGGGCAGGGCGCTACTTCTTTCCCTGGATTGCTCCACTTCACCCTTGATCCTTATCTTATAATACTGAGTGTTAAGCAAGGTAGCATCAAGTACCATTTTTTGAGTCTTTGGTATGACTCGACCTGGGATTGAACCCAGGACTTCCGGACCATTGGCGAACACTAGTAAGTGAGTTCGAACTCCAGTCACACAATCATGTTCACTTTTGGACTAATGCCTTTAGGAAATGTGTAGAACCCCTTTTATCCCCTCAGCTATCTGTTCTTCTACAAGGATGGCTTTGGTATTTATTAAACCATAAAGGTTAAGGTTGATATGCAATTAAAAAACAAAGAAACTAAACCAAATGTATTATCAAAAACTACAGATTACTTTATAGGATACTCATTTTCCCTAGTCTTAAAATAAGTAATAAAAACATACTTAAGAACATTCTACAAATTTAGGATCAAAACTGCATTAGCATTTAAGTTACATTTTTATATTTTTCAACCAATCAGCTAAAAACATAGAATAGAACATTCTATAAAAAATAGGATCGGAAGTCAACTAACAGAAAATATTTAGGCTCTAAAATAAAATAGTAAAATACAAATCTGATTGGTTAATAAATGTCTACGCGCCAAAATTTTAGGACGATTCTTTGATCCACCTGTAGGATATAAATAACACAGAGTTAGGGAGCCATTAACTTACTCTAAGACTAAAAGACAAGCCACTAAGCCAGTAAAGCACTAGCCGATACTGTGTCAGGCAAATTCCTTTTTCTTCTTGCCAAACTTTATTTTCCAAAAGGCCATTTACACATCATGTATTTTATTTGTTTTCATATTCTGTTATATGCATATTAAATTGTTTGTTGTTTAATGTTCATTGTGTTCTATTCCATTTCTTTTGCGCGATTGTAAAGTTTTGTGTTGTATTTGTGGTGGGAATAATTTAGAGAGCAATACCCGTAAATTACGGACGCACATCTACTGAAATAACCAAAATACATACAACCCCCACAACTTGCTGTTCACTTATTAAATTGCGGAAGATGCTCTATGATACTGTTCTGATCGAAAGATAGGTTTTAACATATATTTTTATGCTTTAAAGAGCGATGTAGATAGAATATTTGGGAGTAATCAAAAGTTTAATAGTTTTTTGGTGGGGTGTGGAGATAGACAGACGCAGTATTGATGAAATGATTAAAGAAGAAAAAAAAAAAGAAAAAAAAGAAAAAGATTTTTGTCGTTATAAAGAAAAGTGATCACGTTATCGTATAACGAAATATTGATGAAACTATTATGAGAAACGCTTGACGTTAAGACGAAGAGAAAATCTTGTCTTAAATTAGACGGGTGTGGGTTTACGACGTCGAAAATGTCAACACAAGTTGAGTCGGTGGGAAATATTTTGAATATCACCGAGCACTTTGTGTGCAGTCGTATTTTATTTTATTTTATTTTATTTATTTATTTTTTTTGACGATGCATTTTCAAGAAGGATGAAGAATCAAATGGTTGATTTTTATCTTTTATTTATCTATTTATTCATTTGTTTATCTATTTATTGATTTTTTTTTCTGTATTTAAGACTTTTTTTCCATGTGGGAGAGGGAAGAAAATTGTTGAACTGGAAAGAAAATAAAAAAATAAAAGAAATAAAGAGAAAGTAATTAAGAAAACAATTGAAAGAGAAGAGACGAAAAAAAAAAAAAAGATTCGCTGGTAGGAGAGGAGAGGTTTAAAAAACTGGCGGGAAAATGAAATGAAAAAAATTGCTGCGTTTCGTTATGGCTAAAATTTTAAGTTTGTAGTTGGTGATCGTCGTTGTCGTCGTGTTCATTGGTGTATTTACCTTGTATAAAGATAGATGCGTCAGTAAGTCCATAGCCTAATTTATAGATAGATAGATAGATAGATAGATGCTACCTAAATGAGCCAGAAACAACCAACCCGATTTTCACTGAACAGATCTTCAGGATAATTCTGACGAAAGAGGGTTATATAAATATATGGAGAGAGAGAGAGAGAGAGAGAGAGAGAGAGAGAGAGAGAGAGAGAGTAAGAAAAAGAAGGGGATAGAGAGAAAGAGAGACACAGATACAGAGAAAGTGAGAGTAAAAGAGACAAGAGGAGAAGAGAGAAGAGAGAAGGATGAAGAGAAAGAATGTAGGAAGAGGAGAGGAAGAAAAAAGAGGAGAAGATTAAGAAGAAGAAGAAGAAGAAGAGAGAGAGAACTATATATAGAGAGTGAGGAAAATAAAGAGAGAGAAGAAAATAAGGCAGAAGAACAAGAGAGAAAGAAAGAGAGAGAGAGTGAGAGAGAGTCAGATAGATAGATAGATAGAGAGAGAGAGATAAGAAAAGTGGATAGAGAGAAAAAGGGAGAAAAGGAGGGAGAAAGATGGAGAAAAAGTAAGGGAGAGAAGATGACAAGGATAGATAGATACAGAGAAGGAGAGAAACGGACGAGAAGTGACAGATATGAGAGAGAAGGAAAGAGAAGAGAGGAAGAGGGAAACCAAACCAAAAGTTTAGATAGATAGATAGATAGAGAGAGAGAGAGGGAGAGAAAGAGAGAAAAAGGAATTCTTTAGTGTAATGCGGCAACAACCCCCCCTCTCCGCTCCCGCTAATACGCTACTTTCTCCCTAAAGTCAAACCGCGACATATGAGAAAGCAATCCGAACGAAATTGAAGTTCAAACGGTAGAGAAGGAGATGGGCGTTGTCAAGTAACAACAGACGACACGGGTGGCAGGTGGGTTAGCTTGTGGGGTGCGGCAAGTAGACAACGTGGGAAAAGAATGCGGAACTGCTTTAAAAGAGGGGGAAAAATCGAAATATAGTAAAAAAAGAAAAGAAAAGAAAAGAAAAGAAAAGAAAAGAGAGTATATAGGAATGAGCAGTATCTCGGTGTAAAATATCTTTTAAAGTTTTGTGTTCATTAATTATCAGTTCATGAGAGTTCAGTGATCCTTTATGATATTGATACAGCTATTTAGGAAGGGATGCATGATTCTAATAAGTACTTTATTGTTATCTTAAAATTTGGCAGCTTTGTCAGTTGGACTTAGTTGATAAGACATAGCCGTGTGCAAAAAAAAAAAAAAAAAAAAAAGAACCAACGCAAAAAAGTAAGCTTAAACGTACGACGTACTCGATTCCCTAACCTGTAAGCATAAAATAACCACTGACAGGTCCACATGCCGTTAAAATCAATCAATTTGAATGTTAGAATGATTAAAAGATAACGTTAATCGCAAATGCAAATCCCGGAAAATTTCTATGCCGTTAAAATTTAGACTAGAAATTGTTTTATTCTCTTAAAGCACTTTAAGTGGATTGCTCTAATAAAAATCTCATTATGATGTGCCGTTTTTGGTATGTTACAGTTATAAAAACAATATATATATATATATAAAGTAAATTTGGCGACCTTAGTCGAGGGTGACTCGAAGGTTCCCTTTTCAATAGCTACCAAACCGAGGTGTATGGGAGGGCGCAACTCCATTCCCTGAATTGCTCCACTTTACCCTTGATCCTCACCTTATAATGCTAAGTGTAAAGCAAGGCGGCATCAAGTACTAATCTTTTAGTTTTTGGTATGACTCGACCTGCGTTTGAACCCCGGTATCCCGGATCAGTGGCGAACACTCTACTCATTAGGCCAATATGATAAAAATAAGTAGGAAAATGGATAAATCAGACACTTACAACAGGTTTAGTAATTATATCTCTTACTTAATTCAAAGAACTTTAATCCACCTCCATCTGATCAAATCTCTGATGAAACCTTGACGCCACCAAACTCCACTATATACCCAGACAGTCACAGTCAAAACCAATAACTTTTATCATTATCACTTAAACCCACATTTACTTCCCTCCCTATTCTTCCCTTATCTTGCCTTTTGCCTTTAGACCCTTTCCCTCTTTTTTATTTGCCCAGTCGGCTGGGGCTGTAGAATATACCAACTGCATCTCTGCCAAGGGGTAAGACCCCACCACCAACGAGTGTGCTGGATATGACACTAAACAATCTGACGGTGAAGTTCCAGTAATGCTGGAGCTTTGGGGAATGTGGAGCACCCCTTCATTGCCATCGCTCCCAGGTCCACTCTGGCCGGACTGGTAGTACCTGATAGGGTCAAATAGAACTAAACTGCGTACTTATGCAAAAATGAATTATTAAAAATAGAACGGTTTTTGACATTGAAACTATACTTGTACTAAACTAAATTGTTTGAATTAAAACTGTTTGACTAAACTGAATAGCTTGAAATAGAAATGTTTTTGACAGTCAAACTGTGTACTCATGCTAAACTGAAATGTTTAAAATAAAACTTATTATTTGTATAAAAATGGATTTGGCGTTAAATAACCTTCAAAGGTTGATATGGCATAAAACCCAACCAACCAGCCTTCTGGCCCGGAGTGGTAGCACCTGGTAGGGTCCTATCTAAGGATCAAATAGAACTAATCTGTATAGTTAAGCGAAACTGAATTGTTTGAAATAGAACGTTTTGACTAAACTGGATATCTTGAAATAGAAATGATTTTGACAATTGAACTGCGTACTCAGGCTGAACTGAATCGCTAGAAATAGAACTGTTTTGACATTTAATTGTTAGTAAACAAAAACTTCTTATACTAAACTGAATTGTTTGAAATTCAAATCTGCGTTTAATGCCCCGAAAAAGGTTGATACACCGAAAAAGAACCAACTATTTTCTCTTTTATACCTTTATTTTCTCCTTTATTTTATCTATTTCCGCAGTTGCTTAAATGTTTAAAAAACGTTTTGTCTGAAGAAGTTCTGATAATAAAGAATTAAATATTACTACTAAACCCGCTGTAAGTCTCTGATTTATCAATTTTTCCACTTATTTTTATCATCTTTTTAGATTCACCAAAATCTACTATATATATATATATATATATATATATATATATATATATATATATATATATATATTGTTTTTAAAAGCGTGTGCATAATAAAATATTTCAAAAGCGATTAAAATATTTGAAAATTCAAAAAAGGGGACCTTTTGTTTCAGCCACTTTTCTTCAGAGAATTATGTCAGTGACCATCATTGTCACTGACATAATTCTCTGAAGAAAAGTGACCGAAACAAAAGGTCCTCTTTTTAGGATTTAAAAACATTTCAACTGTTTTAAAAATATTTTATTATGTAGACGCTTTTAAAAACAATATTTAAATTCTGTACCTAGTAGGGGAGGGCGCCAATCCTTTCCCTGGATTGTTCCACTTATCCTTGATCCGTACGTTATAATGCTGAGTGTTAAACAAGGAGGCATCGAGTATCATTTTTTGAGTCATTGGCATGACTCGACCTGGGATTGAACCCCACTCCCGAAATGGTTCAGACACAGACATATACAGATAGACAGACAGGTAAACACATTTACGTTATTTCTCCAGCTGTGTCCAGCATATCTTGTTTGTCTTACTTGATGGGTTTGTGAGATGGTTGGTATGTGGCCGTGCAGTTGCTATTTAGAAGGGTGTTACTTTCAGGATTTGTTCAAAATAGCATGCAGCACCCTTGTGCAATTCTCATTTAGTTTTTTCTCCAGATATTTCATTAGAGTGCAAGTGGTGCAACTATACAATAGTAACGACACGGCTACAGCTTGGAAGAATTAGCGTTATACTTTATCAGAGGGATTAGATTTCTAGATGGTCGATAACCAGTCAACAGACGTCCATGGTTTATATGTGCGTATGTTGACATTGCTTTCAGTTGAATAGATATAACTACCGAGGTATGTGAACTAGTCAACTAATTTTAGAGGTTTAACATTCAATCAAATAGCACCATCCTGACTAAAATATATGAACTCTTTTATTTGAGTTCACGTAAAAGCCAATACCTTTTGCTGCTTGCTCCAGGCTATGCAGCAGAGATTCTGCAGACAGCAGGTCTATTTTGGTGAAGTGCTAGATCATCTTTGTCGTCTGCATCAGTAATAGTTTCTGTGGGATATCGTCTCCTTTCTAACCCATTTTCGTATGAAACTATTTTCTTTCATCAGATCAACTGGCGTACGTAGTTTATAATCTAAGGAGATTATGAATAGATATGGTGCTAAATGTATCTTCTTACAAGACTCTAGCGACAATATCAAAGAATTCAGTACCATCATCAGGTGAGCGAAGCATAGCCTTCATGTCTTTGTAAAACGTCATTATAGCGATAACAGTTTCTTTGGGAACACCATATGCCATAACTATTTGCTCGATCTTTCCTCTGTGTATGGAATCAAATGCATTGGAGAAATCTACAAACAGGAGTGTTGTCCCGATTTTTTTTTGGCGGGGAGGGGGGAGGAATCTCTGTACTTTGTGGCTAACATGATGGTTTGCGATATCGTAGAAAGCAAGTTCGAACTCCAGTCGCGCTATTATATTCACTTTCGGACAAATACCCTCAAGAAAGAAATGAACCCTTTATCTGCCCAGTTATGGGTTAACTCCTATCACCGTTGATCTTCTACAAGGATAGCTTTGGAATTAACACACCAAGGTTGATATGCCATTAAAGAAAGTAACCAAACCAAGACTTTTTGCTGGTACTTTTTGCTGGTACTCCTTCGACGAATTGTTAGAATCTGAGAAGTTGTGGGTCGATTTTTCAGAAAGCTGTTCTGATTTTTCCTTTGAAGTTTCTTAACTTCAGGTCGGATATATATATATATATATATATATATATATATATATATATATATATATTAGAGTCACCGTGTATATATATATATATATATATAGAGAGAGAGAGAGAGAGAGAGAGTCATCGTGTATATATATATATATATATATATATATATATATATATGTACACGGTGACTCTAAATTCATGTTGCTCTTCCATTGGACATGTTGGTATTACGAAGAGGGGAGGTTCGCTGCATAGGTAATAAATGAACTTTCGAACTACCTGTGTCGAAATCCAGGCTCATGTTCACTGAGAGACTAACGCATATCATAGCAGAACATAGAATACAATCATTCCGGAAATTCTTTTGTTTGTTGTTTTTTTTGGGTTTTATGGCATATCAACTTTGGTAGGTTATTTAATGCTAAATCCATTTTTATTCAAATAAACAGTTCTATTTTAAACAATTCAGTTTAGCACAAGTGCACAGTTTAATTGTAGAAAACATTTCTATTTCAAGTTATTTAGTTTAGTCAAACAGTTCTATTTCAAACACTTCAGTTTAGTATAAGTATAGATTTTGTTTACACACAGTTAAATGTCAAAACAGTTCTATTTGAAAAACAATTCAGTTTAGCGTAAGTAAATTTTCAGTGTCAAAAACAGTTCTATTTTAAACAATTCAGTTTAGCATACAAAAACAGTTCTATTACAAGCAATTCACTTTAGCATAAACACGTAGTTTAAATGTTAAAAAACAGTACAATTTCAAGCGATTCAGTTTAGCATGAGTACACTGTTTAGTTTTATTTGATCTATAGATCAGGTGCTACCACTCCAGGTCAGAGTTGATCTGGGAGTGATAGCAATGAAGGGGTACTCTGCATTCCCCAAAGCTGCAGCATTACTGGAAACTCACCATCAGATTGTTTAGTGTCATATCAGGACACTCGTTGGGGTGGCGGTCTTACCTCTCAGCAGAGATACAGTTGGTATATTCTACCGCCCCAGTCGACTGGGATTCATTTTGGAGATTATTCATGTCGTTGCCATTTGTCTTTTTTCTTAAATCTAACTTTATTAAATTCATTAGGAAAGAAAAATTTGATTTCATTCTCGTAGACAGAACATTGATATGTTTGACAAAACGATATAATATACAAGGGTGCGAGGGTGGCGTAATGGTTATTATAACAGACGAACCAGACATGCAGGACACTGCTCGAGAAGCAGTGACGAGCTCATAAGTGATGTACTCCTATGGACCCCCACATATGGCCGGGCAAAAGCAGGACGACCAGCACGAACATACATTCAGCAGCTATGTGAGAATACGGGATGTAGCCCTGAAGACCTGCCAGAGGCGATGAACGATAGGGAAAAGTGGCGAGAGAGAGGGTGAGGGATATCCGTGCTAATGGCACGACATGATGATGATGATGATGATATATATATATATATATATATATATATATATATATATATATATATATATGTATGTATAAAGTGCCTTTAAAAGTGTATGTATTTTAAAATAAACAGAATATTTTAAAATCAATTAAAATATTTTAAGAATAT